>JABJUM010000063.1:0-427229 GCA_016169955.1 Phytophthora vignae f. sp. vignae
GCAGCAACTGTACCAAGAGAGGGACGGCATTGATGGTATATCGAATCGAAAGGCTTTACAGCGTAAGATTGCGCGAATCGCCGAAGTGGAGACTGAGTCGGAAGAGAAAGCTACCAGCCCCAATTCACGTTTTACTGACTTTGTACTGCATGCCGCAACACAAGCAAAAACACGGCAACCTAACAAGACAGAAGGTCAGCAGACAGCAACCCCCAATCCGCCGGTAGGTGCTCGACGATCACTACACTCCGTGGTGAATAAAGTAAAATTCCAGCGCATGACTGGAGATTCGAGCGCGAGCAATCCTGCAGCGGAAAAGAAAGAGTCAACCAAGGCGCTGTTCATGTTTCACTTGTGTCCGGGAGACATCTACGGCGACGAAATAACAGCGCCAGTTGGCACTTGCCGGAGTGTTCACGACGTTTATGCGGATACCTCGCTGAACGGAAGCTCAGGAGGAAAAGAAACGGGAAAAGATCGACCACATGTGCCATCACCAGGAACAGAAATCCTCTGCCTAGATCGTCAAATCCTCCATTCAATTCTTGCTAAAACGGAGGAGGAGGCAGCAAACGAACTCGTTGGGAGGTCGTCAAATGCGAAGGCGAAGTGGCAACTGGCGAGCAAGAAACTCTTTAAACGAGCTTCCCAAGGTGCTATCGATGAAGCGGGAGGGTATATCAAACTGAGGAAAACACCGAAGCTCTTTGACTTTTTCAAGAACATCCTGAATCAGCGGCGATTTCTCACTATGGGCACTCTCGCGCATTTCCCATTGTTGCGAGATTTATCGGAAGATGCTCGAAGGGAGTTGTGTCTGAATGCTCGGTTTGAGGCCCTGGATCGGTATACTGACGCGTATAAGGGCAATGGAGACACCAATGGATCCGGGAATCGGTTCTTCCTGCTGCTCACCGGACGCATACACCTCGTTGCGAATGGGCCAAATAGCCACATCGTAGCACAAAACGCTAGCTCCACTACTTCGGAGCACAATCTACGCGAGGTTGGGGCGGGAGAAGGCTTCGGGGAGTTCGCGATTTTGGTACCGGAAGCACCTCTTTGCACAGCGGCAATTGCTGCAGAGCCTACGAAGCTTTTGTCAATCCCTTCTGACATGTTCACGAGACACTGGCCATGCACGGACGACGCACGCGGCAACATTGAGTATTTGCGCTCGCAGATACCGTCGTTTGTTTCGCTTGACCTCGAGCGGGTCGCTTACTTGTATCATAGTTTTTCATTCCAGACGCACATTCGAGGAACCAGTACGTTCGTATTCCACCAGTCATTGCAAGTTTGTACTGCACTTGCTTCTAATGTTTTGTCGTTATTTGCTTGCAGATATTTTCGAGCTCCAGCGAGGCTCAAGCTCGACGAAAGAGGTTTATTTCATCAAAGAAGGCACGTGCTGCATTCGTCAATACGTTACCCTTGTGCAGCGTCCAAACGGCGACTTCCGCTATGAACCCTGTGAAGACGAAAGTGGTACCGGTTGCTCTCGAGCAAACCATCCATCTCAGCCGAAACAGGCGGCAAAAAGTAGCAAAATATTGGCGACTGTGGCTGATGTCGGGGTGGGTCATGTCTTCTGGATTGACAATGATCATCATCCTATTACTCTGGTAGCAACGTCATCTGCTGTGACCATAGCCAGCATTTCCGTCGACAAGCTGAAAGCTATTGTGCCTCGTGGTTTGCTAGTTGGTCTCGAAGATTTGAGTGATCAACTACGCGAGCTTTACGGTCAGCAGTTTCAATTAGCAAAGCGAGTGACGGCGACAGTAATGAACGAGAAGATGGCAGCCCAGAGCCAACGGCTTCCAACAATTCAGCCATGCGTTGCTCAAAGCTCTGACGATTTGGAGCTGTCCGGCGGTGCTTTATCACCTCGCGGATCACCACTGAGAAAACGCCTCGATAACGTCACTGATAACGATTTGGCTGAGCACACGTTGCATACCGATACGGTCAATGCCACCTATGAGGTTCAGCACAGAGTGGAGCGCTATGATATTCCCAGTGACGTGTCGGTGACCACCTTGGTAGGGTCATTTCTCGACAAAAGCCAAGCTGGAGGTGACACAAAGGTCGTTGAAGATCAGTCGGAGTGGATGATTTCGCCCAAACAAGATGAATGCAGCGGTGCTGAAGTTACTACTCAGCCCCCTGCTGCACATCAAAACGAGGAAGTATCGAATCTGCTACGATTGAACGTGAAAATCCCAGTTGCTGGCCACCTTAACAATGATTCGCCAAGTTTCAGAAATATAGCCAAGGCTACCGCAGCTTCCGCCGAATGGAGAAGACGCTCGATGAACAGCAGTCGTGGGGGGACTGGTTTGTCACTTGCTATGGAAAAGGTGATCGGCTCAAACCAAGAAGACTCGGTAATATTTGAGGTTGACGTCCGCGCCAGAGTCCGCGCACAGATGTGTACGATCGAGTCGCCGATGCGAGCGATGCGTTTAGAGACTTCGTCCACGCCAGTGAACAGCTTGGGCAAATACTTCGCTGATTCTCCGTCCCCGTTCGCCAGGCCGGGGGAATCCTATCAGAGGCAGCATCTTGGGTTGCTACACTATCTGCCCACCCCACCAACAGAAGGACGGACAAAGCCGCAACACCAGAAACCAGCAAAACCTTTGAGGCCAAATGTAAAGCAGACGCAGTTAAGTTCGCCTTCCGACGCTCCATCTCACGCAATGCTGACGAGGAAGCAAGGGTTTCTCACGATGTTACGAGTGAGGAACGCAGTCTCGTTCGATGGCGACGGTCGAGATATTCTCGATGCAATCCTCCCTCGAGTTCACCAAGGACGCCGATTCTTCTATGCTCTGGTTGACAGCGAGCTCCGCGAGTACCCTGACACCATTGCTCTCAACAACCTATCACAAACACCATGTCTTCGTCGCTATTCTCTCCACTATCCTCGTAGGCAATGTGCAGTTAGTGACGTACATGTCACTGCAGGACAAGCCGAAGCCTTGCTGCGTCAGAGTTTCCTACTCAGCGTCGATGACACGACTCAACTATTCTTCACGGCAGCCAGTGCGATCGATAAGCACAAGTGGATGACCGAGCTCAATCAGGCACGGGTGCTTGGAGGGCTACAGCATCCGGTCTCTATCACGGTGCCGTCGCCACGGCCCAGTGCTGCTACGCCACCTCCTAGCGACCCAGCAGCACTCGCTGCGGTGGTGATTGATGCGTTCAAGGGCCGTCGCAAGTCAAGTAGAATTAAGGAGCGGAAGCGGTCGTCCGTGTTCGTGCCGAACCCCAAGCCTGAAGACACGCTGCATGTAGAATATCGCATCAGCTGAGAGAGCCCGACCCAAATGCACATTCACTTTTCAACACTCGGCTCTCATTCCAATTGCCTTCTGCGTCAACTCAGATTCTCCACAAATTGGCATCTACTTGAGCTCCACCGACGGGTACCATTGCTTGAGCGTGTCGATGAGCTCCCGGAAGCTGTCGTCCACCACCTTGTTGACGAGGATGGAGTCGAACACGCCTGGCTGCTGGCCGTACGCGAGCTCGCCCGCGGCGTTCTTGACGCGCAGCTGGATCTTGTCCTCCGTCTCGGTCGCACGTCCGCGCAGCCGCTTCTCGAGCTCGTCCATCGACGGCGGCGCGATGAAGAGGTACTTGGCGCGGATGCCCGACTTCTTGACCTGCTGCACGCCCTGGATGTCGATGTCCAGGATGCAGATCTTGCCCTTCTCCTGCACGTCCTGCACGGCGCGCTTGCTGGTGCCGTACACGTTGCCGTGCACCTCGGCGTGCTCGAGGAAGAGGCCGGCCTCGATCTCCTTGAGCACCTTGTCCTTCTGCGTGAAGTGGTAGGCCACGCCGTCCACCTCGCCCTCGCGCGGGCCGCGCGTCGTGTGGCTCACGGAGAAGCCGAACGTGTCCGGGAACTTCTCGAGCAGCAGGTTGATGAGCGTGCCCTTGCCCACGCCCGACGGGCCGGCGATGACGATGGGCTGCAGCTCCGCGTGGGGCGGCTTGAAGGCCGAGAAGTGCTCGGCCGCGAAGGCCACGACGTCCTGCGGCTTCTCGAGCAGCAGCGCCGACATGAAGCCGCTCAGCAGCGTCTTGATCTCCGGGTGCGCCTCCACGTAGGCTGCGTGGTCCTTCTTGAGCGCTTCCTTGCGCTCGTTCAGCAGCGACAGCTCCTCGAAGGACAGCGACTCGAGCGCCTTGGTCGTCTCCTGCTCGGCCGCGCTCATGACTGTCGTCGTCACGATGTCTTCCTTGACTGGAACCCCGGAGCTCTTCAGATGAAGTAGGGATATGGAGTAACTGATAAGTAAGTGGTACTTCACAAGTGACGAGGCATTACAACATGCAGATGGATACACTTTTTGACCCACTTCAAGCAGCAGTTTTACGGCAGCGCATCAGTTATCTACTTGCATGGCTTGACTTACTCTTAGCGCTACGTCGAGCTACTGCAGTACACTCGCATTGGCCGATAAATTCACTTCTTCGTCCTGTGCAGGAGCGTCATTGGCAGCCGCCTGGGCCGGGGTGTACTGAGAAGGGGCCGCCGAGCCAAACGCCGGAGGCTGCGCAACGGGGGCAGCGGCGGGGGCGGCGGCAGCGGGTGCGTTGGCATCTGCGTTGTTGGCCAGCTTCGGGTTGAAGATCTTGAACTGAGGCGGGCCGCGAGCTGCTACACCAGCATTAGGCGGCGCGTAGCCCGGGTAGCCGCCTGGGGCCGGAGCGCGCGCGTAGTTGGAGGCGTACGGGTTCACGCCAGGAGCAGGAGGAGATGGGGCAGCGGCGTCCGGCGCAGGGGCATCAGTTGATGTGGGCGCAGGCGGAGCCATAACAGACGGGGGCGGCGCCGTGACCTTGATCTCACGCTTGTTGCCGAACTTGGCCGTCAGCTCCTCGTTGCCCACACTCGAGCCGAAGCCGTCCGCCTGGATGGGGCGGTAGTCCTTGGGCCGAGCGAATCGAGAAGGTCCGCCACGAGGGATGGCACTGTGTGTGGCGGCGGCATACAGGTTGTTCTGTGCTGTCTGCTGCTGCGGAGGCATGCCCATCGGAGGGCCCTGCATCGCCGAATAGTCTCCGCTCATCGGGGGCGGGGCGATGACTGGGCGAGGCGCCATCGGATCCACAGACGGCGTGATTCCGGGCGGCAGCATCGACGCGGCCTGCGCCGGGTCTTCGTGTCGGAACTGCAGCGGCAGCAGGAACTGGCGGATGTTGTCGCCCTTGGCCACGTCGTACGGCGTGCGGCCGCTGCGGTTGCGCAGCGCAGGATTGGCGCCATTGTTCACCAGGTACTTGACAGCGTCATCGCGGCTCTGCGCTGCTGCGTAGTGCAGCGGGGAGTTCTGGCGCGGGCACATGGCGTTCACGTCCACGTTGTGGGCCAGCAGCAGCTCGAGGAAGTCCACGCGGCCGTAGTAGGCCGCCGTGTGGATGGGCAGGTTGCCCGCCTCGTTCTTGGCGTTCGGGTCCATGTTCTGCTCTTCCAGCATGCTCACAAACTTGGCGTGCAGTCCCTGCTCGATGGCGGCGTGGAACTCCTGCTCAGGCGTGAGCGTGGGCGCCAGCAGCTCGCCCAGGTTTTTGACGTTGAGCTTCTCCGCGAAGAAGCCGAACATCTTGTGAGTGTTGATTGGTGTCTCTCTGTCTCTCTAGCTCGCAACTACAGCGGCCTGGAGGATATAAACACACAGAGGGGGGCGTGCAGAGGAGGAGGAGGAGGAGGAGGAGGAGGAGGAGACGGCCACCTTCTCACCTGCAGGAGGCGGAGCGCGGATGAGGGCGGCGGGACACGTAGCGTGCGTACTTTGAACTGACGCAGTCTAAAGGTCTCCCCAATTGTTAGTCGGACTAAAAAATATTATTGGTCGGGACTAAATACAAATGGTGGGTTGTACACAAATGTATCCATGCCCAGAGGAAACATGCGACACAAAGTCGAGAATCCACTCGAGCATTGGCGTCAACTTGCTGCACTCGCTTCATTCTCGATTAACCTGTGTCGGACTCAAGACTGCCATACTGTTCTGTAGCGATGATTCCTGCCGCGCAGCCGCTGCCGCAGACGACGGCCGACATCCCGCAGCGCGCGTACGTGCCCATGAAGGACCCGCGGACAGGCGTCGACACGACCAACGGCGAGTGCGCGCGCTGCCGCAAGGGCCTCTTTGAGAAGGACATGGTCAAGCAGCCGCAGTGCGGCCACCTGTTTCACGCGCACTGCATCGACAACCACCTGCGCTCCGAGATCTGCTGCCCCGTGTGCAAGGTGCAGGTGCTGTTCCCGGCCGTGGCCGCCACGATCGTGCACGACGGCAGGGCGGCCGGCTCCGTCTACCCATCGGCCCAGCTGCCTCCTAGGGCGGTGCCCGTGGCCACGGCCTTCGCGCCGGTGGACGGCACGGACGCGCGCGACTACGCGTCGTGTCGGGAGTGCGAGCAAATGTTCTACCGCGACCCGACCAAGGTGCGCCCCGAGACCAACGGCTGGTACCGCTGCCAGCGCTGCGCACAGACCGACATCGTCGACTTCATCCGAGGCAGCTGCGTGCTGCAGTGAGCGCCGCAGCTCGTCAGTGCATGGGAGTTTAAGCCTACACGTTGCTGTGTCCGCGCTCGAGTTGGGCGGGCGGTGGAAAAAAGAAAGCATGGGAGCGACTCGCTCCCATGCTCCGAGCGAGGCTCAAACCGTTTAGTTCTTTATATGGGATCATCATTTTGTACGCTTAGTTCAGTCATACGAGGGTCTTGTAATGACAAACAAGCCTTCTCTTCTTCTTCTTCTTCTTCTTCTTCTTCTTCTTCTTCTTCTTCTTCTTCTTCTTCTTCTTCTTCTTCGTCTTCTTTTTTTCGCCTTCTCCTTCTTCTGCCAGCGAGAGGATTCATTCGGGCACTCGTTGAAGTTTTGGGCTGGTTAATAGTTCAATTTTTACGTTAGTCACCACTTGGTTTTCGGAATTTTCACTTTTGCACTCAGACCTCTGCACTCACTCAAAGTCAAGGAGGTCCAAGGCCATGGTGACCAGGAAGCGGACCAAGGCCGGCGTGCGCAATGCAGGCGGCACGGGGGGCCGCAGCGGGCCGTCGATGAAGCTAAAGAGCCTCCTGCACGTGGGCGACTGGCTGGGTGCGTCTCCCGTCGCCCGGCGTCGCGTGCTCTCGCGCGTCAAAACTCACTGATTCCGTGGATTTGTGCAGACGTCCTGGACCTCGACGGCGTGTGGAACGTGGCGCGAGTGCTGAGCGTCCCGTCGCCTGGAGAGGTGCAGCCCTTTGTTTAGCTCCGTCCCTGGGTGTCTGCAGCCTCTGATGCTTGTTGCTGGCAGGTGGAGATCACGTACGACGGCTGGCCGAAGGACTACGACGAGGTCGTGCGCATCGACAGCGAGCGTGTGGCGCCCTACCACACGTTCACGAAGCCGGTCAAGTGCTGGGTCAAGTACCTCAACTGGCCGCTGTGGCCATCGGTGGTGTGTAGCTCAGCTACCCCGATTTCAACTGTTTCAAACTGTGGCTTTTGTGCTAATTGATGCTACTGCTGGACGTGTCGTAGATCACCATTCGAACGCCAGGGACTCCGGAAGGCGTTCGAAACCTGATGGCGGAGCATCGAGTTCACGTCGACTTCTTCGATAACCCGGATTTCTCCAAACGAGACCGGTATGAGTTTCTTGCGAACCAGGATTCGGATGATATAAATGGTTGTTGACGGTTGTTGTGATATTTGTTGTAGATGCTGGCAGAAGAAGGGCTCAGCCCGGGCCTTCGAGAGTAACTACGATGCGAAGCGCACGGCCTCGACTGGGGAACAATTCGAACGAGCTCTGGGATGGGTGCTGCAGTCCGACGCGTCCACGAAGATGCCCAAGTTTGCTGTAGGAACTCTGCCGATCGAGTTCAAGGACGGCTCGGTGGACTGCGTCGAGACGGTGAGGAGGAACATGGGTGACGAGCTTTGGTTCCAGAGCTTCACACAAAATAGAATGCTTCACCGCATGTGTCACGTCTACGAGACGATGGGGGATGAGGAAGAAGAAGGCTCATCATGCGATGACGCACTGCCACCAAAGCCCGCCGCGAAAGTGCTGGATCTGTCGGTGAAGAAGGAGCCTCCAGTAGCTCGCGTGGAGAAGAAACGGCCGGCTGCGGTCAAGATCGAGCTGGATTTGCACACGGAGCGTGAGGTGCCATACGAGCTGGAGCCGATTGACAGCAGCGGCAGCGACGATAGCGACAGCAGCCAAGACGGCAATCGATCGAAAAGACGACGACTACAAACCAGGCCGCGTTCTACGTCATCGTCGAAGACGAAGTCGCAGCAAAGGGAGGAGGAGAGACGCATGTCTCGACCTCAAACGAGTAAGGACTCGCGGCGTCTGGCCCGTGGCGTCACGACCAACAAGGAGAAGCGGGCAAAAGGTGCTTTCTGCAAATGAGGGTTTTCTAAGATCTGCGTTAACACATTGAAATTAATGATGACACCCCTAATGCTCTTTGAGTGCGCAGGGCTGGTTAAGATCGGAGCCAGGCGTAGCATTCCACCTGTCGTGGGATTTCTCAACTTAACTTCAAGTGATGAACCGGTTGCAATTCAGCCGTCAGAATCACTTTCGGAGGATGATGAGAGATATGAAGTAGAGAAAGAGCCACCGCTCGAGCTGTACACTGCTATCAACTCTCGTGACGAGGCAGTTGAGAACGACGACTGTGATCGCGTTTTAGTCTCACTCCAGTCGACAAAAAAGCAAGAAAGGCAAATGGGGAAAATTGAGAAAAAGATCGCGGATGCTGAAGAGAAGCTTCGAGCACTGATAGAGGAAAAGGAGAAAGACGAACAACGCGTGTCGATAACAGAGCAAGCTCGATCGAAGGATCCCAGTCCCTCCGCTGCAGATGGTAAGCACTCCTCCGCGTGTGGCCTATCCTAGTTATTGCTCACTACACTATCTAACATTTGTTTGTGTAGCCCATGGTCGACCCCAACTAATCTCACCAAGTGCAGGCAAAGTCAAAAAGCAGCGATCGAAACGTGCGATCTCGGAGCTTTCGGTGCCGACTTCGTCACAAACAGACAAACTTCGCAAAGGTACTGACCTTCTCTCCTTCTCCGCCAAAAGGTATATATATGCACTAACGTAAATGTTTTTTCTCGACCGCAGACAAGAAATCCTCCTTTTTCGATTCTGCAGAGCTTGACAACTCGCTTGTCTCGGCGAGCAAAAATTACAGTTCGGACAGTGAGGAATCAAAAGGAACGGCCGATGAAAATGCGGCGGTGGGTCCTCAAATCCACGTCAAGAGTGAAGATAAGGCTGATGCGAAGCCCTCATCAACGGAAGTCTCAGTCGACTCGAGGGACGTAGTAAACACCGACGACGCAGGTGAGAAGGGGTCCCAGGAACAACGCGAGCGATTACGTGTGATGAAAGCTGCCGAAAAGGGTGAAGGCGATAGATAGCAAGTGTGTTTTGCTATGAGATGCTAACCTGTGATGATGTGTGGCTTTTGTGCAGACGTGTCGCCAGTGGCTGAAGCGGAAGAGAAGGCAACGGGGTCCAGGAAGACGGTCATCGCTGTGCCGAGAAAGTTTGATGAGGGGATGGCGCCTCGAAAACGTACCGACTCAACAAAGGGGACGCTTCAGATGGCGCCACCGCCTCGTCTTCGTGTGAACCAGTCGGTGTCGGGCGGTGGGAGTGGGGTTGCGTTGGCATCTCCATCGACGGCAGTGTTCAGCTCCAGCAAAGGTTTCTCAATGAACTCGTGGTTCAAGCGGAAGTTGGTGGCAGATTTTATGGCTAGTGGGTCACCACCCCCTACCGAGCGTTAATGAGCTGAATGCTGCTTCGTAAGAGTTTTTGGAGAAAGAGAATGCGCTTGACCCGCCCAGGCGAGAGCCACCGTTGAGTTGAGCGCTGTACCCCCCCCCCCCCCTTCAAGTTCAATGTGAATATTATCTTTCATTTTGTGTTTTATGCACAAGTTACTCAAACAGTTCTCATTTTCTGTACAAATCCTATTAACTGTGCTAATCCGTTTTTGACACTTCTGCTTTTCGGTTCCGATCATCCCGTTGAGGAGCGATCAATCGAGTCGCCCATGACGCTCAAGAAGAGGTCCAGCAATTCGTCCACCGACAGCTCGTCGCCCCGACAGGGCGTGGCGCTGACCAAAGGCGACTGGCTCGGTGCGTTCCTCCTCTGCAGACCCCGCAGTCCAATATCTAACCGCTTGTGGCAAATGATACAATTTCTTTTTTTTCTTCTTTACTTCAGACGTGATGGACCACGACGGCGTGTGGAACGTCGCTCGAGTACTGAGTGTGCCGTCACCAGAGGAGGTACTATAGTAGGTGGCTGGTTGTGCCTGGAATGCTATCAACCGACCGACCTGGACTTTGATACATCGGTTTGCTGCAGGTTGAAGTCATGTACGACGGTTGGCCCGAAGAGTACGACGAGGTCGTGCGAGTGGAGAGCGACCGAGTGGCACCTTTCCACACGTTCACGTGGGCTGTCAAGTGCTGGGTCAAGTATCTCAACTGGCCGCTGTGGCCATCAGTGGTGCGCAGCCTAGCTCGAATTATTCTACCCTATCTCTCTAACGTCGTTGTTGGTGATGTTGGTTGATTAGATTACAATTCGGACGCCAGGAACGGAGGAAGGGATCCGAAACCTCGAGAAGGAGAATCGGCTGTACGTGGATTTCCTGGATGACCCCAACTTTGCCAAGCGAGATCGGTAGGTGCGTGCGCTTTGAAGCCTAGAGTTGCTGGTTGGACTTAAAGGGGGTCTCGTTAATGCTGTAGGTGCTGGCAGAAGAAGCGTCAAGTGAGAAAGTTTGATGACAATTACGATGCGAACCGCATGGGGACAAATGGCGCGCAGTTTGAGCGAGCACTGGAGTTTGCGCTTCGGTCGGATGCAACCACGAAAATGCCGAAATTTGCCACGGGGACGCTGCCCTTGCAGTACGAGAATGCAACGACAGAGTCCGTCGAAGGGATGCGAAAGAGCATGGGCAAAGAACTTTGGTATCGAAACTTTGCCAACAATAAACAGCGCCATATGCGGACGCACGTCTACGAGGTGATAGGAGATGACGAAGTGGGAGCAGGTAATGGGAACTCCGCGCTAAAGTTAAAAGTGAAAAGGCCGAAAACAACCAAGGAACAGCAAGCGACGCCCGCCAAGCAGAAGAAAAAGCGATCGCTCCCTGCAAGAAAACAGCCGATCCCGGTCAAGATTGAGGAGGAGCCACTGATGGAGGTTGAAGCGCCTTATGAGCTCGACGGGTTGGGTAGCAGCGATAGCATTGACGATGGTGAGCATGAACGAAAGGTTCTGCTCATGAAGAAGCGACGCAAATGCCGATCAACCGTGTCTCCAGCAGCAAGCGTGAAGGGGACTCGAAACGAGAGGCACATGATCTCACCGAAGGAAACTAACGCTGCGACGAGGATGCCACGGCATGTTACTGTCTCGATGGATGAAATTATTGTCGACGACGACGAAGATAGTGCGAGCAGTGTGGTGGTGGATAAGCCGAAACCAAAAGAAGGAAAACCTCGCGTCCAAGTTCATGTCAAATCTGATCAGGAGCAAAGCCAAGCTTCGAGGCCTGTTCCGTCGTTTCGATCTGCTGTCCATCGTCAAAGTCCCAATAAAAGTGCGTGGTTTGTGAGGACTGTTAAGCGATCTTGCTGGGTATTAATGCGGTCTTTGTGCTGTTTTGATTGAGCAGAGCGAGCCAAGATGGCAGCTAGACGAAGCGTTCCACCGATCAGCGAAGATTTTAGTCTTGCTGCAAGCGCCAAGCCAAGATCCACTCGGCTTTCAGATTCAGATGACGATTCGGAAGAAGAGGAAAAAGCAGTTCCCAGAAAAGAAGCAAAGGATGTTGTCCGAGATAAACCATCCCCGAGAACGTTTATTGACGCTCGCCGCTCTGAACACCAGGAGAAACAAACTGCCCGAGACCCACCGAAACAGCCCAAGCCAACAAAACGACCCAAGCCAACAAAACGACCCAAGCCAAAGACAGCGTTGGAGCAGCGCATAGCGCTTGCTCAGGATTTGTTACGAGGTCTGGATAATGAGAAGCAGCAAGCGGCCAAACGCGTTGCAAGTCAAGAGTGGGAAAAAACGAATGGACGTTCAAGCAGTTTTTCTTGGCGTGGCGGTAAGTACCATCATGCGTTTGTTTTGAGTTGGTACGTCAATCGATAACCATTGTGTTAAATGTCAATAGATTGCGAGGAGACCGGCAGGTTTGTTGACCGAGCGACGCAGGAGTCCCACCGACTGGAGAGCTCGGACCTATCGTTTCTCCGCCCAGGCACCGAGAGCTTCGGATCTCAGGGTATTGGCTCCTCGCAAGAAGGTAGAGTACCCGTACTTTTAAGCTTTACTGCTGGTAATAAGTAACGGGTGATGTCGGTCATTGCTTACAGATACTTCAACCGACTTTGGTTTGGAGACTGAAGAGCTGGGCCACTCATTTTTGTCAGTAGATAAAGCCTACAGCTCGGATAGTCAAGAATCAAAGGGTGTCCCCACGCCATTTGACGAACCGATGGCAATAGCCCCTCCAAGCGAGCCCAAGGAGGACACACACAGCAAGAAAGCTGAGTCAAAAACTCGCAAAAAGGCGAAAAACGTTGCTGAGTCAAAGGGGCATCGTACTCGGGAGAAAAGGAACTCGGACGATGATGGCGAGGAGAAATCTCAAGAGGTGCGTCGACGTTTTTGTGTAATGCAAGCTGGCTTTGAAGGTAAGCCTTCATGAAGCTCACCTGATTGAGGCTCGAGCTGCCCAGAGTCTAACTTGTGGCTATGTTGTGCGCAGGCACACTGGAGGCTAATGGAAAAGAAGAAAAAGAAGAAGAGAGCCCTGAAAATGTGAAGAGGACTACAGTGATGAGCATGCCGCGTAAGTTTGACACATCAGTCAACAACGTGTCGAAAATGTTTGACAGTTCGACGGACTCCATGCTGCGTAAGTCACCACCAGCGGCAATTCCACGTGACTACACGGATGGCCACGTTGGAGTATCTGCCTCGGAGGCAGTTTTCAGCTCGAGCGAAGGATTCTCGATGGACAAGTGGTTCAAACGCTCGCTGGTCACCAATCTCCGAACCGGCCTGCTCAATTGAACTGTTTCTGTCGTGCTAACGTAGTAAATGTGTTGCAGCGTGGTCGATTTGGGGAGTAAGTTTACCATATTTAGCGTTCGTGAACTAACAAAATCAGCAACGATGGGGATTCGAACAGTCTAGAGATCTATTCTGGTAAGTCTTTGGACGTGTGTGCTGTTATTGCTGAGACCACAGAGCACAAGGCCCGGAAAACAAAATGGGGAGTCGAAGCGACGATGAGGAGTACGCCAGCAATAAGCAGCAACAAGAGTCCAAGAGAAGGCCGTTGTACACCGTCCGCCAGCCGCCGTTAGTTCAGCCGCTGCGATTGTCTACGTTCACTGAGAGAACATGCACTCGTTTGGGTATCCCGCCCGACGACCTCGCGCATGAGTGGGTGGTGCTGTTTCAAGCGATCAGCGGGGGAGGAAGAATGGGCGAAGGGATGCCACTTCAGATTCCCGATACGGTCTTGCTCAGCCCAAGCGGGTACGTCGTTGAATGTTCATGCCCCCAGTTGGTGCTACAAAGTAAAATCTGATAAGTAAATCGTTGATACGAGCGCAGGCAGCCCAGTGTCTGGTACACAACATCGTCGGCAGGACGTGTGAAAGCGAAAGACCTAATGGTACGACTGGCTCCACTGTTTCCTATCAAGCTTCACTTTATCGAACTTACGTGTTTGTTCCAACTTCGTAGTCTGTTTCGCCTCAAGCGATTCTTGAAGCTTTCCAGGCTCCATTGCCTCATCGACGGAACCCTCCTGTCTGCACGGATGATGCCGTGGCTCTGCGTCGTCTAGGCTTTCAAGTGGAAACTCTTCTTCCTCATCAACTTCAGGTGCGTGAATAGTAGCTTGGTACATGAGTTCTACCTCATCTCATAGTTGATGCTCGGTAGGTGTTCTGCCGAGATATGGAGCTTCCTAGCATCTCTCTTCCTATGAAGCCCACGCCTTCCAAGACATCTAATCCGGCACGGTCGGGACTAACCATGGGGGTGTTCTGCTTGCAACGATACATCCCCTGTCAGAACAACGCCAGTTTTCTGGTAGTGTGGAGACATTCACCTGGAATACATAACGAAGGTTCGACCCACAAGCATGCAGGTGCTAGCAAGCGCTTGACACCGCGAGCGCACTCGGACGTGTTTCTTCTCACTCAAACTGAAGCCGGAGATGAACGTGGTGCAGACGTCAACACTGAAAAAGAAAAAGATCGGCCGGGTGCTCGTCGACTTGCGCATCTCGGCATTGAACGGCCTGATAATTGTACCGCAAAGACTCTTCGACGCGCTGGATTCGACGCTGGTGTGATGGCTCCGTTGCTCTTCTACATGAAGCGGGTTACTTCCGAGATCGCTAACTGCGTAAATCTTGGCTGCAACACTCGTCAGGCCTCCGGTACGTTAATGCAAAAGTTGATACGGTACCCACACAACCAAACTAACTTGTTTCTCCCTCACCAGGCCTTGCCTGCGAGTTTTTCGTCGGAGAGCATAACGGAAGCGTTTATTTCTCAGCACTTCGTGGTAGTCAGTGGGTCACAGGAGCGCCGTCGTGGGAGATTTTGCGCGAGATCGACCCTCTCTCAAAATCGTTGTGCGAATTTTACGAGAGCTCGGATACTGCCGGCGTCCACCCAGGTGCGAGAAACAACAGAAGACGAAACGCGACGTCCCCTCTGAGGCCTCAGTCGCCACTAGCAGCGATGTACTACGAGCTGAATCCGCGGTTCCCGTCGGTCCACACACCATTTGCCGGTGAGAAGCAGTGGCTTCACCGCTCTCAGTTGCTGGCGCCAGACATATCACCGCGATACATCGGTGCATCCGTGCCGAAAATCTATCGAGACGGCGTGTTTCAGTCGCTGCTGACAGCGCACCAAGCCGACTCGGTAGTTCGCCTCAACCTTTCGCCACAGGCGCCAGCGTCACTAGCAGAAGTTCGCCGTGAACAGCCTCACTTGTCCCCTCGAAGCATTTCGATTCGCCGGAGGACGACTCGTCCTTTGTCAAAGAGTATCGCGGTCACTCCACACGAAAACGCCGATACCTCAACAGCTCCTTCATCTCCGTCCTCCAGCGTAATGTGAAGATACTACTACACTATTGCTACTAACTTAATACGAAAACGATACGCCACTTCAGTACAAAGCTCATTTACACATTAGAGAGCAGCTAACAGTGTCCTCCGGTCCTCCACAGCAGCCTCGCCTTCACTTGCGCTGGAGCTTGTTCTTGAAGCCCTCGGTGAGCCATCCAAGGATGTTCCAGGGTTTGTTGTCCACTTCGTAGCGAGATCCGCCCGACCAATCTTGGTAGAAATCGGGGTCGTGCTCGGCTGCCTCACGTGGCGCGGTTTGGTTGCGGGATCCCTCGAGCTTCGCCGACAACTTGGCAGGTGGGTCTTTCCTTCGGCGTTTGCCACCGGGGGTCCCAGCGTTGGGCGGACGAGTAGCTTCAACAACTGGAACCGCAGGTTTCGACTCGTCCATTATCAGCTCGTCGCCCAGTGGCTCCCTTGGAAGCTCGGATGGTGCTGGTTTCTCTTCAATACCGTTGGCAGTTGGTAGCTTGGTCTCCCAGGATGGAACTTGACCCTCCGGTTTTACTACAAAGGCCATGTGGTTGGTTTCAATGCCGACGCTGCTGTCCCTGGCCATACTTGAAGATCTGGAGCTCGCTTCGCGCACGGACGGGGGAGGAGAAAATGCAAAGGAAGAGCTGGAAGAGCTTGTTTGCGTCAGTTCCTCAATTACTGATTAAAAAACGAGCCATACCACACATACACAGCCGAAGATCAACACTATGCACGCATGGCAGGCAGAAAGCTACGCACAGGCACGAACGCACGCACGCACCCATCCACCCGCACTACAACTGCAGACGGAAGGAAGCAACGTCAAATTAACCTTTAACGCGTCGGGCCCGGGTGCTGCGGCGCGTGCTTGGTGCCGGAGCGGCGGCGCGCTTGTTCTGGCGGGTCCGTCGGCCAGGAGCCGGCGCCGCCTCCTCCTCTTCTTCATTGTCGCCGCTCTCCTCGACTGCGTCGGCTTCCGGCTCCTCCTCCTTCTCTTCGCTCTCATCGTCATCTAAAATACACCAATAAAACACCAGCAACACCCACAAAATCACTAGTCTGCCCCTCACCAGCTAGACAACAACAGCCTCAACACACTAGGCACGAACCTTCCGACTGCACTTCCTTCGCCGCCTTCTTGGGAGGGCGACCAGGGCCGCGCTTGCCCGACTTGCTGGCACTCGACGTGGACGTCTTCTTGCTCGACGACGACGACGTGGGCGCCGTCGTGTAGCCGTAGAGCTCCTTGTAGCGGTTGCTGAAGTCTCTGTAGAGGTGGAACCACTGCTCCGACGTGCACTCCTTCCGCTTCTCCTCGAGCGGGTCCGCCATCTTGCTCGAGTACTCAATGGGCAGCGTACCCGGGCCCGAGAACAGCAGCGGCGACGTGCCGGCCTTGGCCCGCTGCGTGCCCTCCACGAACTTGGGGAAGTTCTTGCCAATGTTCTTGGACGCGCGCTCCTCGAAGCCGTCGCGGAATGACGCCACGTTCTTCTTCTGCATCCAGCAGCGCGAGCGCTTGTCCTCATTGAACGAGTCGTAGAACTCGACGTAGAGCTTCGTCTCCTCCTCCAGGCCGTGGGCCGCCAGCGCCGTCGTGGGCGCGCGCAGCACAACCTGGTCATGGGTTGTACCAGATCAAAAAAATATGATTCATCAGCAAAACTAAACTGCATAGTACTATGCTCTAAAAATAAATAAGAAAATAAAATACGTACGAACGCCGGCCACCAGGGCCACTTGGTGAGCTTGGCCCAGCACTTCTTGACGATCGTGTACGTGTGCAGCGGGGCCAGTCGCTGCGTGGCCACGCCGATCCACTGGTTGTAGTCGTCGCCCCAGCCGTCGTACTTGATCTCGACCTTGTCCTCGTCCTCGTCGGCCTCTTTGCCCACGTCCACGATCACGCCCGTGTTCCAGATCCCCTCGTCGTCCAGCACGTCTGCGCGGCAAAAGAGCGAGAGAGAGAAAGAGAGCAGTGGTCAGTGAGGGCGGCTACAGCCCGAGGGGCGAGGAAAGGTAGAGAGGCTACGCACCGACGCGCAGCCCGATGTCGAGCGGCATTTCCATCATTTTTGCCAGTTGCTTCGCCCTGCTCCTTTTCCCCCTTGTTTTTTCCCGCGCGTTTGATGGGCGATGGGGTGTTTTTTGAGTGCCGCTCTGCATACTGAGACCAAGTCACTGGTCGGAAATAAGTGTACTTTTATCCGGTGACCGCGTCCCGTAAAAAGTGGGGCGGACATCTTCAACCTGCCAAGTTGGACAAGTTGATGCACGCTGTACAGTAGCATCTCTAGCATAGCGATAAGTTCTAGCTGCCTCAGGGTGGACGCGCGCTCTTCCTGTTGCTGCTACCTGCTTTTTTACAAAGTCTAGCGTACTGTTCTTCATCTCTATCTACACCTGCCAGGCCGGCTTCGCATCGTCCTTCAATTCATCTGGGTGCAGTGCTGTGCGGTGCCATTCTACGCCAATCGGAGCTACTGTCATCTCACCGCAGCAAAGTGGCTGTTCAGGTTAGCAACACTTGCTTGGGTAATGATGCCCCTCGCGCATGCTTGCCCTCCAAGTGCGGGTTGCACTTTGCCTGGCCAACCGCATCAGCGTTGCTTGCTTCAGGTTCCTCTTCAGGAGTCGGCTGGGGTTCGGCTGCAGGCTGCTGGGCCTGCCACCACTCTGCGGTCTCGTCCAGCAGAGGGAAGAAGCACGGCACGTGCACCTTCTTGACCGGCACCTCCGCGGGCTTCCGCTTCTTGCGGAGCGGCAGCGGCATCGTCAGCGACATGGAGCGCGAGCCCTTTCGGGCTGGCCGCATCACCTTGGGCTGCTGCTGCTTCTCACTCTTCCCGGCGCTGACGCTGTGCCAGGGCGACCGCAACAGCCCGGCGAACTTGGGCAGCAGCGAGTCCTGCTCGTCGTGGTCGGCCACCACATTGACGCTCAGCGGTCCCGACGTCTCGTCGTCGCTGCTGTCGGCCTCGGACGCCGTGGCTGCTCGTCTTCGGGCAGTGTAGACGAACACAGCGATGGTAGCCGCGAACAGCGTGAGGCCCAGTGCGGTGGCGACGAGCGGCTCCATATCAAGGCGCACAGGTCCCTGGTCACGACGGCGTGGTCGCAGCTCTGCCTCTCCCTTTGCTGTCTGACTGCGGTAATACATGCGCGACATGTCATTGGTGGAAATTGCGCTGCGTTGGTGAAAAGAAATGTTGTGTGTGAGACACTAAATACTGCTATCATTAGCGCACGCGGGTCCAAACGGCTGGGGATGCGCGAGGCGTGCGGCAGCCACGAGCTCGGCTTCCCTCGGCCCGTGGCCGCTACGCTTCCGTCTCGGTGGTGACTCAATGCACTGCAGACGGACGGACAAGGGCGCCGGACGACTGCACGAAGCTCGACGCCGCGTTGCCGAGCGCGTAATCGCCCCGATCGGCGTGCGCGCGCTCGGCTGGTCTCTGAATGCCATCCTGACAGAATTCCTGTGGCTGGCGGCGCTCGCTGGGGTTTAGACTCAGCAAGGGCGCGGTGACGAGAGCTGTATCCGTGCGGCAGGACAACCTCCCAAAAACACCCAAGCAAATCGCGTCCTTCTATTTGGGGTGATTCTGGGGGTTGCACCCCCAGACCCCCGCATCAGAAAAACTAACTACTGGACAGGGCAACGGGTCCGTTCGCAGAGGAGCTCGTCGCTGGGCCCGCCTCCGCAAATACCGCGCGGGTTTGCTATGGCAACGCTCCTCACACCCGCTCACTACCGCCTTCTAATATGGTCGACCTAGCCCTTTAGGAAAGGTGCTCGTGTGCGTTCTTTGGTGTTTTTCGTATTTTGTCGTGCGGCAGCGGCAATTTGCCGATCGCGGAGTCGCTCCCGCTTTCGTCGAGGGGGGTAATCTGACCTGGTGTCGACAGCACCTCGGCTTGAAGTCCGCGCTTGCTGCACATTTGCGCAAACCTTTCAAAAAAGGCAACTTGCAGGTCAACGGGGCAAAGCTCTTGCCCCGTTGAAATCTTTCGGTCGCCGGGTTCTATGCTGCGATACAGTACCGAGCGCTGATTGCAGAGGCTCGAGCTGCAGACTGCGGCGTTCGCTAGCCGCAGTCTTGCCGCGACAAGTGCTCCCTTTTGTCATGCAGAGCATGATGATGTTGGTCTCCAGCATCTTGCGATGTGGATTGCGAGCGCGATTATGGCTGCGCCAAGGAGCGAGCGAACGTCGCCGACGGCGGCATCGCATATCCGACTGGCCCCGATCCCCGATGGCGATCTTGCCGGTGTCGGCGGAGCTCGGAGCTCCGCTCCGCTACGCTGCCGAGGCTCCAGCACCGGTAAAGCTAGCGGGTAAAGCTAGCGGGCCGTTGTTAAATGGACGGGAGGGATGCTCTCTCTAGAATAAGAGCTGAGTCAACCCTTCGAGTTCAACTCAACTCGCTCGCTCGCAGAGGCAACACGCAGCAACTGCAACAGCAACTCTAGAGCATGCTTGGATTGGTACACTGTAACGTGGTGGCATTCATTCTGCACATACTTATTACTACTTGTACTACACGGGCTTCTCGTTTTATAGTAGTGGAGCGCTACATAACATAATAAACTATCCTGTGGGGGAGCTCGGGCGCGCCTAGAGCTCGAGATCGAAGATGAGATCGCCGGCCGCGGCGTCACTGGCCTCGGTGGTGGGGGACGGCCGGCTCTCGCTCTGCGGCTGCGCCTTCGGGTGGTGGATGCAGCACGGGCACTGGTCGGCGTCCTCGTCCTCCTCGTCGTCTTCGTCCCACAGCCACCGCTTCGTCGAGGTGGCGACGTACTTGCGCGTCTGCGCGGGGATCAGCACGGGCGAGGCGCGCGGGCCGGCGGCGAAGGCCGGGCGAGACACCTCCTTGTGGAAGAGCTGCTTGTGCGCGCGGTCGCGCTGCAGGCGGATGAAGCTGGCCATGAGCTGCTGGTCCTCGCGGCTCAGCGTGTCGCTGCCGCGGTCCGAGTCGCAGTCGGTCTCCTCGCCAGACAGGTACAGCGGATCCTCGTCGTCGAAGGCGGGGACGGCGGCGGAGGAGGCGGCGCTGGGCTTCATGGGCGCCCAGGTGGGCAGGCTCTGGGTCTGAGCGAGAGGCATGGTATGGGCTTCGGCGAGAACAGGGCGCGTGAGGTGCCGGCTTCGACAATTGCGGAATGAGGTGCCGGCACGAGCTCGGTGCCGCGGTCGGCGGTTGCAGTGTGGCGATCGTGACATGGCCGGGCTCCGAGCCCAAGCGCCGCCAGCTGGCCGGCCGCGGAGCACGCGCGCGCTGGGCGGCCGCCCATTGGTCCAAAGTGGACAGCGCCGAATCCGCGCACGGCCGAGCCCGAATCTGCTGGCGCTGAATGAGCCAAGCCCGAAGGTGACGGTAAAAAGAAGCCCGCCGGCGTGTCCAGGCGCGGGCCGCTCCACATGGGGCTCGGTGTCGCCGCTGTTTATGGCCGGCCAGCGGCACCGGCGTGCGCGGTCGGGCTGGCGCCAAGGCAGGCGGGGTCGCCGTCCTTTGTCAAACGAATCTCTTTCGATTCGGTACCAGATACATGTACCGGTACAGGGGCAACTGCAACTAAACTGCAACTTCGCGTTCGCACGGCCGGCAACGAGGAGGAGGTGGTGGTGGATGGCACGGCTAGCAAGCCCCAGTCGATTGCACCGCAACATGCGCGTGCCGCCGGCTCGCTGCTGTCGCTGTCGCGTCCGGCCACGACGAGCGACCGGGTGTCAAGCTCCGCTGGCTACGGGCGCTGCCGCTACAACACGACAAAGATAAGATCGGGTGGCAAGGTGCGCGGCCAAGGCCAAGTGCAAGTGCAAGTTTGCGGGTAATAATGTTCGATTGTGGATAAGTGATGGTGTGCATTGGTTTGCCCATAATAAATAGTCTGTCCTGATGTGGAAGCTTACAGCTCCATGGCGAAGATGTCCTCGTCGCGGTCGTCGACCGAAGTCGGGGAGGCCGGGGCGGCGGGCGCCTTGAGCGGGTGCGCGCTGCGGCGCACCACACGGGGCTGCGCGCCGCACTGCGAGCGGAAGAAGGCCAGGTTGCCGTAGAAGGCCGGGTCGTCCTCGTCCAGCTCCTGCTCGCAGTCCAGGTCGTGCTCGTGCTCGTGCAGGTAGCGGCCGGCGCGCAGCAGGCGCATGTCGGCGTGGTAGGACAGGTCCGGGCTCTCAACGACGCTCGCGCACAGGTGCGGGTGCGGATGCCGCCGGCCGGACGTGGGGATGCTGATCGGCGCCGTGAGAGTCCAGACGCGCTGGGCATCCTTGGCGGCGAACTTGCGCTTGGGGTCGAGGCGGCACTGGCAGTCGCCGCAGCCGCTGTCGTCGCTGTCCGAGTCGGCGCAGTCGGTCTCGGCGTACGAGGACGCGGGGCTGTGCTGCTGCTGGGTCTGCAGCGTGGTCATCCAGTCGGAGAACTCTTGCATGCTGGTTGCGGGTGCGCTTGGGCAGTGGGTGGCAGATTCGATTGTGAGCGAGCGTCTACAGCGCCCGCGGCCATCATCCGAGCCTGTCTATCCGCCGCGCTTGTGGTGCAAGCGCTGCCAGCAGTATTTTCATCGCCAGCAGGCACGCGCGCGGCCCGCCATTGGCGCAAATTGGCGCCAATGGCCGACCCAGCGGCAAAGATACGGCTGCCTTGGCCCCAGTATGGCCCTGCCGGCGGTCGCGCGAACTGCGATTGGCCGGCGGCGCCCCGCAAAAAGACACGCTGCAAAACGCCAGCCTCGACCGTCACGATTCATGAGACGAATGCGCAGTGCGGCCATCGTTGGCGGTGGCACATACATGTACCCAAGCATTTTCGAGCGAGGCACGTTGTTTGCCCGCCGTCTCGCCGTCGTGGCGCTGCCAGCTCCGACGACGGCAGTCCTGTTGGCTGGCTGGCTGGCTGTGAGCTGAGACTCGGCACCGCGCGACAACGGGAAGGCGGCGGCGCGCTCGTCGTCGTCGCTGCTGCCAATCGCCCCGGAAGGCCTTGTGCTCGCGCGACGAACGCGCACCGCGAGCACCGGCACCGAGTGCCTATGGCCCGCAAGAAGAGCCACCCGCCGCACGTGCCTCGGGCTGCCTGTGACACTGGCAGCCTTGTCGACAATCAAACAGGGGGTGGGTGGATCTTATTATCCTGTGTATCTATCTGGCCGTGCTCGGGTTGCTGCCGCTGCCGAGAGCCCTGCACTCAACGTATTTCTACAGTGTACCATGTAAAATACGTGTGCTTGAACACGAAGCGCACCACCCGCACGTCGGCCGCGCGATTGGCGAACGAGCGCCCTGACTGGCGCCAGCGCTACAGAACAGCCCGGCGAATCTCTCGCCGACGGCGAATCTTGCTCGTGCCGCAGCGAGCGCTGCACCACCCGCTTGTTGCCGCTATGATACGCGGTCGGTCGCGTGGTCGGTCGGGCGGTGAAAAACGCGCATCTCCCAAGGTTCAACGGCTCGTCTATGATCTTAACAATAGACGCGGCGCTGTTAGGGGCCCGGTACCAGAACTGCGGTACACTCTATAGAGTCGCCGCTTGAACTTCAAGCCGCGATTCTGCGCAATTGTCCTCAAAGGCGTCCTCCTCCGCCGCTCTTCTCTTGCTTCAAGTCCGCGGTCATTACAGCGGCACCAACGGTTGCCGACAGCCCTCGCTTCTTGGGGCTCACACGGCGTGTCGCCGAGAAAAAGCGTCCGAGCGCAAACGGCGTTTTGGGGTGTGGATATTCTCTCTCTATTTGAGGTTGTCTCGGCAGCAACAGAGGGTCGGCGATATTTAACGTCATGCGCTGGAGACTCGGGCATTGGGCGCTGTGAATGCCACGATTGGCCAACTGCGTGACGTGTTCGGGAGCAGCTTGTCCACCACGTGGCTTTTGTTTAACAAGCCCCAGATCACCATGGGGATAATTTGCAGCGTACATGCCGTTGCTTTAGTGAAACCACCGCCTGAATGTCCGCAGCTGACGAGGCAAGCTTCAAGGTAGGATACATGTTTCAATTGCAAGTTCATCTTGCCCGAAAAAGATCGCTGAAAAGGGGTTCATGGGACGAGGGTGTCAAAATATACAGACTTTCTGGACAAAACATACAGACTTGGGGGCATTCCATACCAGATGGGGCTGCGTCATACATATCATGTAGAATGGGGCCAGAACATACGCGCGGGACATCGATATACAAGCTGACCGGCGTACTTTGGCATTGTTGAAAAATAAATCTTGCTAATATCTAAACATACACATGCAGTATTTTTGGGGGATACCTTTGAAACCAACGGCTATACGTAGCTCCCCACGCAAGCGGATTCACAAGAACGAGCACCAAGCCGCCAGCAATGGAGCCATGGCGACGGCTGTCAGTCCAGACCTCCGAAGACAGCTTCAATGCGTATCGAGACGATGCTATGTGCTGCTCGGCGGTGACACTTAAGCGCGACTTTGACGTATGTACCGTGTGTGGGGGTATGCACATAATGGTTGAGAGACGCTTTTCGTGTACCAGCAAGACCTGTAGCGACATAGGCATTTGTGCTGTTGTGTGGAAAGTGTTCACCTGTACGGCTAGCGACACTTGGACGATATGGGTGAATGAGCATGGGCACATGCGTGGTGTGGTTCCGTGCAGTACTAGTCACCCTGTACGCGTGACGACGATGATGAAGCAGTTCCTTGCAGAACAAGATGAGATTGGTATTCCACCACGGCTCATGCTCGTCAATTTGAAAAAGCAGTCCCAGATCCCAGTGACTAGTCGTGGATGGCCAAGTCTGAAGCAAGTGCAAAATGCGTTGAAGCGCCTTCGAAGAGACCAAGGGACGAAGAACTCGCGCAAAGCTATCCAAGACCTTTGTCATCTTCGCTGTTACCGCCCGGGCCTAAACGCAAACACGGCCTTCTTGTTTGGTGCGAGCTTAGACAGCGAAGGGTATGCATACGTTGGTTTGGGGTCAGATGAAGATCCTTTCATTATTGGCATAACATCACTAGCGATGATTGATGGCTGTCTGCGGTTTGCAAACTCCGGGCCAAAGTGCCAGTTTCACGCAGACGCAACTTTCAAGTTAAGCGACATAGGGTATCCAGTGGTGACGTGCGGATTTACGGACAAGGCCAGAGCGTACCAAGTGGGGGCCTTCTTCGTTGTCAGTCGGCGAACCGCGCACGAATACACCGAGTGTTTCCGTAGCTTCGTGGAGCTTATACGTGAAGTACGTGGGGTATCTCTCCAAGTGGATACAGTCATGGGTGACGCGGAAGACGCCCAATACATCGCAGTTGAATCCATATCGGCATTCGCAGACGCCAAAAAGCTCATGTGCTTCTTCCATGTGTTGTACAATGTGCGGAAGCGAATCCAGCATCTACCGATCAAAACAAGGATGATGGTGATGTCATCGATAGTTGACATGCACTATGCTACCGGTTTGGTGGAATTCAAGTTGTGCCGAGATCGTGAGCTGCAGAAATGGAAGGAGACCACGCATCTGAAAGAATTCGCGACCTATTTCGACTCGCAATGGCTCAAGGGTCGATACTGGAGGTGGCAGGCATACCACACCCCCGCTGGATACGCGTCCACCAACAATCCATGTGAGAATCTGAACGGCGCTATTAAGCTGTTCTTGCAGCGGCGTCGACATCACATGCGTCGGCTTCTTCTCAAACTTTGTGATTTCATAGAGTCCATCACCCCGTTGGAACCTGCTAAGCCGAACTACACACCTAAGCCGACTACAGACGTTGTGAATGCGGCGATCGCAATGACTGAAGCTTCTCGCGTACAATTCGAGCGCACGTCGGACCCAAATTTGGTACGGGTCATTGAAGTTAATGATGTTACCTCGAGCGCTAGCGAAGGTGATGAGGCGGAATACTACTTTAGGTCATCGTTTGACATGGATGATTCACTAAGCGAAGAGGGTGTGCCAGAGATCGCGACTCGACCCACTGACGCCATGGCTTTATTTCGTACTCTGACTTCGGGGGGTGAGACCGGTGCGGCCTTCAATCAGCAGGACCCCAACACCTCGGGGGGTGAGACCGGTACCGGCACGAGTGAGCAGGATCTCAACACGGAAGATACTACAGATCAGCTCGTGCAACACCCAAATGAGGATTCTGAAGAACAAGAAGAGGAACTCCGTATCAAGCAGAAGGACCTGTACGACCTCACCACAAAATGGTCTCTCCGCCGCGCACATCAACTGGGTATGCCAACAGAGGGGTGGCTTGTAGATCTCAAGCTCAAAGTTTGTGGATGTCGGTACTTTGGCAAATTTCTGGTATGTGCACACCTAGTTGCAGCTCAGCAAAAGTATGGCATCATCACTTTTGCACCAAACAAGATCGAAAAACTGGTAAATCGGGTGACAGGTAAGTCCCAGGCCAAGCGTAGCTGCGCCAAGGTACCGAAACGATCAAACAAAAAGCGTTCGTCGAAAACCCCGAAACCTCGGGCAAAGGCTGCATCGACAAGTGAGACTTCCGTGTTCGGGCTAACGGGTAGACCGCCTCTTGCATCTACTGCACTGATTATTGAGGAAGCTATCAATGAATAAACAAAAGAAATACATTTATGCAATCTGTTTGAACTACACTACATGGAATGGTTTCAAACACGATGTCCATGCCACGAAGCCCTTGCGTCCACGAAGCCTTTGCGTCTAAAGAGATGGAATTCCATCCGCTTTGCCAAAGAGAGAGTGGGATACTGACAAAATTGCGCGATCAGGGTCAGCCACCACCCCTTGTGCTCGACATTCGTCGTGAACACTCTCGACACTCCTTTGATACCCTCGTAGCGCCTTCCCCAGCCTAGCCGCTGCAAACTCCGGTGAAGGGGGGTCTGATGGGATCTCGGGCTCGAATCGCGTCATGTTCAGCGCCGGACGGAGCACGTCTGAAACGCGTGTGCACACCGCTCGATACGTCTCCTCGACGGTTAAGGTGTGATCCTGGGATCGAGCTAGATGAATAGCATGCGCAACACTTCGAACCATTGCGTCGACGACACCACTCATGTTCCTACTGTCATACGCTGTCTGAAGCTTGAGCATGTGCTCATCAGAGGCGATACGATGGTAGTTGGCCCGAGCCGATCGCATAATGACGAGTTTGTTTCGCAACACAGTAGCTGCTGAGCTGTCGACCAAAGAGGAGCTGGCTGCATTCGTCCGGTTGGGTTCCGTCGTCACGTTGTCTCCTCGCTGGTTGCTAGGAGCCTTCGACTTGGAATCGGAACCCTTGCGTACAAACGTAAGAGAACTTGCTGTGATCTTCTTGGCTCGCGACATGGATGCCCTTGTCGACGTGTCGGCGGAACTGTAGAATTTGGACGTAATCGAACGTGTGGCCGTCGGCGAACTTGATGTCACCTTCTTAGCTCGCGACTTAGATGGTCTTTTCGACGTGGAGGCGGGACCGTTGCGCTCAGACGTCAGTGAACGTGTGGTCGCGTTGGTAGTTTGCGGGCGGGGTGGTCTTTGAGTAGGAAGTGACGCTGTTCTTGTTTTTTTGCGCTCATCGCAAACTCCATCAGTGTCCCCAGGAAAGGAACTGTCGGGTGTCTGCTCCATCATTGACCGCCGCTGTTCGATTGGGAGACCAAACCAGAGACGCCGGAGACGCTTGCCGCCGTGACCAACAAGCCACTTAGTGTCTTTCTTCTTGCGATCAGGTTCAGATTTATTTTTCCGTTCGCGCGCATACTCCCGAGCCCAATCGTTTCCAGAACTTTCAGCAAAAGCCCACACAGCGTTGTGCACACGCATCCTGACCAGGACTTCGTATCGTGTAGCCGGAGTAGAGAGATATGGGCGTGGTAGCAGTCCCGTGAAGATCAAATGGAAGTTGAGGACGAAAATACTAAGAGTCGAGGCCTTCATCAGCACTGAAGAAATCAGCCAGGATCGCATTTGTGGCGCACACTAAACGAGGGTATCTAATTCGTCAGATCTGATGATTTGTCCAGTCGGAATAATAAACTGGGATTCTTGTTAGAAGGCACCCCAGCGAAACAAGTTCAATCAAAAAGAAAGAGTGCGTTAAGAAGTTAAGAGAAACTTGAGAGGACCCGTGAAATAAATCAGCGTGCGTAGATGTCCACACGGCGCACAAACGACACACCATAAATCCAGCTTAAATCGCACTGTCCGATACCAACACCAGCGATCTCGTCGTCGTAGATGAATTTCATCCCATGCACAACAGCAATAACGAAAGAGTGCGTCACACGCAGCGAACTAAAAGCAGCACAGATATAGACACCTTCTTCGAGCTCAACTGCGCACAATTTACTTTTGGACTGGTGGCCGGTCACACCCCCGAACACGTTTTTATCCAAAAGCTTCGTGCTCACTTGCTTCAGATTCCTCGAATTCGCAAACTTCACGTAGCAGCGCAATTCACCATACGTCACCCCCTCAGGTGAAATCGGTTTACCCCTGCCAGCACATTCTCTTATAAAACGACGGGCCTGAGCCATGGAGTGCCAACCGGCGTTACCCACCAGCTCACTCGCAATACCTAGCGCGTAAAACGCACATAAGCCTTCGGGCGATGCTCCAATGTGGTGACAATGTCCATTCAGCTTGCAAAATCTGTAGTATGTAGACACTTTTGACACTTTCCACTCGTCCACAACGTTGCACGCACGATTGAATCCGTCCTTCCGAAGTCCAACACCATACTCCCACGTGTCATCCCACCGAAACCCATCAGCTTCGTCACACCACTTGACCAGGTATTTTATTCCAAACGGTGTCTCTTTCCGATCCAAAATAGCAAACACTACGCCACTGTCTTGGTTACGCGCGGGCGTATTGGTGGTAGCCTTGGGTGCAGGGGCAGGAGAAACAGCACGGATCAGCGGTGCCATACTCACGCCTGACGTCGCCGCATTGGTAGGCCTACAGCTCTTCCCTCGTATCGTACCCTTCTGGGCATTAGCGATGGCCGTCATTGACTTCCCCACACGTACACATAGTTTAGTCCGCTCAGCATGGGTTTGCTTGTATCCATAGCTCCGTAACCCCCGCGGTGATGCCGTGGTCCCTCTGCAGCACGCATCGGTCGAGCCACGAACACCACCACGAAGAGTGTAAAGCATGGTCGATTGTCTGTCCAGGGGCTGGGCGTGGATGTGCACGAGGACGCAAAGATAGCCGAAGTTTTCTGCAATACTTGTTCGATGGTGTTGAGGCCTGCAGATTTACCGTTGTGAAGAAAGAAAAGCAGGGTGAGTGCCGCGAGAAGACCGTCAATTGATTGAAAGATTTAGACCCCTTCTTCTTTCAGAGTGATTGAACGCTACATGTAGAGCCATCTGTATGTTTGTATGTTATGGAGCTACTGGTTGTATATTTCGTCCCAGCTTTTGTATAGTCGGGACCATTCGTCGGTTCATGGCACACCTGTGCGATTCACAGGCGTATGGCTTCTTAGCGGTGGCTGCTCTTGGCAACGTCTGCGCAGAGCCTCATGTCAGCCTAGCTCAGTGTGAAAGTTTACGGGGAGATTGGGGCTCGATGAAGGCATAAGCTATAAATTATAATATATATAGCTCACTCATGCACTCACTGGACGCCAGCCATATATAGCATAGTGGAGCGGCTTATCTGCAGCGATTAAGCCCGACTTAAAAAAGATATATGTCGCTTTATCGCAAATAATCTCTACCACAAAGGTGTTAAAAGTGCTACCTGTGTCCGACTAATAGTGTCCTAAAGAAGCCTGCTGCTACAGTGTGACGTTGGTACAGTGAGGAGTGTACCCGTCACTTTGCCTTGGACACGCCGAGCACGTGAATCCTTCTAGATTTCCTCATTCTGGCTTTTGTGCACGTCGGGCACAAGCTCCTCCCGCCACGATGGCCACCGAAGACTCGGACGTGTTGCTGCTGCTCACAGACACCTTCGTGAAGCAAGGTGAAGCGCTGCACGACGCTCGCCGTGAGGTCTTCCGCCTCCTGGTCGAGGAGGCATGGAAGGTGGCGATGCGCAGCCGCCATTACCTCACGGCTCAATGCCTAGACATGCCTTGCGACTCTGCGTGGATGGTCCTGTACCGATACGGGACTGACATCAATTTCCTAAACGCCACCAGCCTTACAAAGTACGTTGAACTGCATGTGTGCTGCGTCAGATGCGTGTATTAACAGTACATGAATGCTATGAATGCTACAGGTCTTCCTTTCACCAGCTACTGCGCCGGTTCACGAGCTACTACTACATCCCGCGCGCTCGCTCCAGGGGCCGACCGCTCAAGCTCCGATACCACCACCAGGTCTTGGGGCTGGTCCTTTGCTTCTATGTTGGCTCGATGGAGCTGAGCAGCTTGAGCATGCTGTTCGGTGTTCCTCCGAGCACATTGGCGCGAACCCTGCGGCGGGCTGAAGAAGCACTGTCCGAGACACTGGACAACTATGCCCCCGCGCGCATCGCATGGCCGTCACCTAGCCGCCAGACTGAGCTGGCGAAGCTCGTTGAAGCTCGTGAGCCTCTGCTGAAGCACACCTTCGGCTTCATCGATGGGAAAAACTTTAAGGTACACACAACACTCATTTTGAAACTGAATTGTTTTTTGAAAAGTTATAGCTAAGTATTGCTGCTACGTAGGTCCAGCAGCCCTCGAACGCTGACTTGCAGAACGCCATGTACAATGGCTGGTTGCACTCGGTGTTTGTCACCGGGACGATCTGCTTCGCCGCGGACGGATGCATCGTGTGGTGCAAGCACAACTGTCCGGGGTCAAGGAATGACTCGGACACGTCGCTGGGCTTCAGGAACAAGTTGCTGGACCCCGTGTACTGCCCCGACACGCGCAAGAACGTGGTCTCGGACTCGGCGTTCCCATGCTCCACTGCCATGGTCGGCCGCATCCTTACGCCGCTCAAGGACGGCGACCTCGAGCGCCTGCACCCGTCGCTGCGGAGCTCGGTGCGGACCATCCACAATGCTATCACCTCTGTGCGGCAGGCTGCAGAGTGGGGTATGGGAAGCGTTCAAAAGGTTTACAGCCGCCTCAATCTGCCCCTACCTTACGAGCCAGCACTCCGTGGGCTCAGACTGAAGAATTTGTTCCGCTTGGCGAACTACCGTGTACGCACGGTGGGCATCTCTCAAATTCGCACGACGTTCTCGGGCGAGATGGAGCTGCCTGCGCACCTGGATGACTAGTCTGTAATTGGTAATTCATTCCAATACATGTACTTGAGTTGTTTGACAGATGCATTCATTGACTTTCATCCTTCTTGCTGGTTTTGAGCAAGTGCGCGCAACAATAATGCTGCTTTCTGTAGATCTACTACGAAGTTAGAAGGCTTACAAGCCCGAACTTCGCTAGATGTCCTGCGACGGCAAGGCTTGCATGTGCATCAATCTGAGTACGTACAACAGCATGAGTAGTTCATTTGTGAGGCTTTAGAGCTACACTAAGTCGACGAAAATGAAAGAACCTCACTACCTTGTCCATGACCTGCTTCCGCTGGACGTCGTTCTTGCCTCAGTCCTTCTTCTTCAAGGCGCCGATCAAGATCAGCAGCTCCTGGGTGCGTGTGCGCGCCTCCTCGCGATCGCGTCGGGCGCGGTCCTCCATCTCCAACTTCTCGCGGCGACGACGCTCCTCCGCTTCAGCCTTGGCTTCGGCCTTCTCTTCACGGCGCCGCTTCTCCTCGTCAGCACGACGTGCCTCGGCCTTGCGCTCGTCCTCCTCGCGTAGCAGCAGGATCGTCTCCATGATGCTGCCGCCCATGGTGTTGGCGTTGGCTTCAAGGCCGCTCAACTTGTTCTTGAGCGCGGTGGTGGCCTTCATAGCCCTGATTCGTTTGGCCTTGACGAAGCTGGCCTCCAGCGTCTCCGTGTCCTCCTCGAAGGCGCGCTTGGCGCCCACCGCATCCCGGAAACTGGTGAGGTCGGTGCCTCCGAGGCGGTTCGAGGAGGACTTGTACTTCTGGTCCTTCTTGGGTTGTCCGTGGAGCGTCCTTGGTCGACTGGCGTCCTCGTCGAGAGACCGCCGTCGCTGGCAGCGGCGGCTGAAGGGCTCTTGCGTTGCACTCCAGAACCAGACTGCCGCGCATTTTGGGGTGCTCGAAGCGGCGCCGGACGCGGAGTACGAGCGCAGACTCCGAGCTCATCGCTGGCAAGTGGTGCCGCCAGCAGCTCTTGGAACCCGCCTCGACTGAGCGGGGTGCTGGAGCTCGTGGAGTCGCCCGTAACGGAGCCGTCCGTGTCGATGGGCTCGTCGTGTCCGGTGCCACTCTGGGCATCGTGCTGCACGTTGTCGCCTTCACCGCTCTTGAAGGAGTCGTCGTCGTCGGGGTCAGCCTCGAACGAGAAGTCGGGCTCCACGAAGCCCTGGTCGCGGTCGGCCTCGTCGTCGATCTCGATGACATTGGCCTTGTCATCAATGGCCTGCTTGGCCTCCTTGGCGCGTCGGATGTGTGGTGGCATCTCCGGCATGCCCGTCGGCTTGCGAGCACTATACAGCGTCTTAAACTTGCGCCTCAGACTCTCGAAGTCGCGCTCCGGTGCTCCGCGGGCGCGAGCAGCTTTATAGGATACAGCAAGGCGCTCCCACTCGTCTCGACCAAGCGGGAGCACTTGCTCGACGAGGTGTAGGAGTCGGTCAATGTCGAACATGGTGTAGTTGGTGCTGCCGGAGTTCTTGCCCATCTATAGGTTTAGAAAACACACAACGGCAGTCGGTCAGGTAGCTAGCGAGCGAAGGAAGGAAGCTCAAGAGGGGTCGACGCACGGGGGATGGAGCTTGGAAAGGGGAGGGGGCTTGGACTGGAGTACTTGGGAGCTGGCAAAAAGCAAAGTGAGCGAAGCTGTCGACCGTGGCGGCGAGCGGAGCGTCTAGACCAAGCCATACGCACCAGCTACGCGCCTCCGATCTATAAAAGACGCTGCCCTCGGCGAACTTCAACGCGGGAAATCCGCGCGCGCAAAGTGCCGCCTCAATCGCCGCCTTCGGTAGAAGCAGCTCTTCGGATGCGCCTTGGCGCCAAAAGTCTCGTCGCCCACGTCGAAGCCAACTCCCACGTCGGATTCTCCGTAAGCCTCAGCTCAGTCAATTTGAATAGCTAAAGCAGCAATGAACTGACATCTTTTAGTCGCATTGAATGCATTCGTCCGTGCATGCATGCTCCTCACAAACCACCTACATTGTAAACGACCTACACGCAGCGCCCTTGGTCCTCTTGCAGAGTCCTCATGGGTCTTCCTCGTCCTGGATGTTGCTGTGGCGGCATTCAGCAACTTCGCAGCGGCACACGAACCAGAGGTCGTCGCCATAGTCCACCGTCACCTCTTCGCCACGGCGGATGTCCCTCGTGGTCACCACCACCACGGTCGTCCGACGCCCGTTAGACAGCTCGACGAAGGCCGCTGCCGGTCGGCAGGAATGATTCACGAAGCGCATGAGGCTCCCCATGCGCTCCGCGTTGATTGCAGCGCAGACGCCGGTCGCCGGCTTCTCGGGCCGCTGCTTCAGCACGAGCCTATAGCCCCGGTTGCGCGGTCGATTCGCGCGAGAAGAGCTCACGTGCTCTATCTCCCCGAGGTACTGACCGAGCACTTCACCAGCGTCGATGTCCTCGCCGGCCACGATCCCCAACTCGCGCGTGCGCTGGTTGCGGCCGAGGTAGACCTTGGTCGAATCGTCCAGGCCGTTGCCGCACTTCCCCGAGTACGGGCAGCAGTTCGGACTGCAGAAGACGTGCATCAGCGCGTTCCGGCAGGAGTCCGTGCGGCACGGGTTCCAGCAATTGCAGGACCCGTAGTGACGCACTGCTGGAAAGATCGTGGCCAGCGGGTTGAAGTTGTCGCGCAAGTGCGCAACGCTGTACGGCCAGCGCGCTGGTACGAAGATGTCGCCCGGTCGCGACGCCTGCCGTCGAGCCAGCGGAGCGAGATCCACCGCAGATGTAGGCGTCGCTTGCACAGCAGCGGCAGCAGGGATGGCGCGCTGGGGCGCGGGGTGTTGACGGGTGTACGGGGCAGCGGCATCTCGGCGTGCTTGGCGGTCTTGACGGCGTGGGTGAGACGTCTTTGTCGTCCTCGGGCGCGGTGGGGCTCTTGGTGGCGTCTCCAGCAGCACTGGAGACGAAGTCGTCGGGCTTCGACACGCGCGCATCTCCGTTGGCGGCGGCGTCTCTGGTGGTGGCGGGTTCGTCGCGCTCTTGGACCGATGCTTGGTCCGCTCCGGAGACAGCCACGGCGGCGTAGCCGTCCCCGTTGCGCTTGCGTCGCCGTCTGCTCCGCAGGATCGGCGGCTGTGGTCGTGGTTCGGCGCCGCAGCGACGTTCGGCGGCGTGTTCTCGTCGCTCGAAGAGTCCTCGATGCAGCGCAGCTGCCAGTGGATGGCGGAGTGCACAAGGCGCACCATGGCGCTGCACGGCAACAGCACAGGTCAACCACAGCAAATACATCAGCATCCACTAGCAGAACATACCTTTCTGAGAGTCGGCGGAGGTCGACTTCGCGCCTTCGCCGTCCGATTCGAAAGTGAGCGCAACTTCAAGTTGTCGGCAGGAAGATATAATCGAGGCGATAAGCCGCCAGAGTGAAGGAAACGCCTTCAAGAATGATGGTCACATTAAACTATACAAATAGCAAGATAAAACTTTATGATGGATACACGACATAAAGGTAGGGGTAGGGCCGCTTATCGAGACCGATTTCGCGTCTCCGCGGATTTACGTCGGGCTTATGACCCCGACATATCACTGCAGATAAGCCGCTCGACTAAGCCATATTTGGCAGGCGTCGACTGGCTCCTACGCACTGTAATTTATACTTAATGCATACGAAGCAAATAGTGCGCAATGCTGAGCCTTCCCAGTCTTTGCCACTATTGGCTGTTTGATCGCATGACCTTCGGCCTACATGTAGCGCTCGTGAATCCCAGTGCTGGAAGCCCTCGATGGAAGCGATGAACAGATTCCTGTTCGCACTTGGGAGAATCGTGCACTCGGCGGCGCAGCTGACACACATTCGGCCAAAGCTGCAACGGTGCAGAACACTTCGTCACCGTTGACCAGCTCCAATGCTGCAAAGAGTTCTGATGCTATGCGCCTAGCAGAACGCGGGCTGAAAGCACTGCCGAGGTGAGTGGCTAGATACCAGCGACTAAGTAATAATGCACGTCTTCAACACGAAAGTAAAAGTGACTGCTACCAGCCTGTGAGAGGGGCTCTGTAATAGCTGAAGCATCGAGATCCAGTAGGACGCTGTTCACGAAGTGGCGTTCTGAGCCGGTCAGCACTAAGGGAGTAAGGAACTCGTAGAATTAGATGAATTCAAATCTTCCTCATTTTTGTGCAGGTATCACTCAGAAAAACTTAATAGGTGCTGATTTTCCAAACAGGTGTGTACCAAACTCCACTGGAGTTTTGTACGTTGACGAGAATTCGTGGCGAGCTGTCAGTCAATACCGCGAAAGCGCATTTTTTGGACATCTTGTTGTACGGGTAGGGTACTTGCACAGAGCCAACTTATTATGTAGGTTGCTCCTCATTATTAGGGCGGATTCAGCCCGGCAGAGCATGGAGGGCCCTAGTTGCTCAACACTCGATACATCTCGCCACAATTGAGTATCCGTCTTGTCCAGAAACGCCTTTGAAGTTCACGCGCGTAAATACCCCTATGTATTGTTTGGTACGCGCTACTGGAAGTCTTGGCTTCCCGTCGCGAGGATTTTCGTTGAAGACCACATGCATAGAAAGTTGAGCATAAAGTTTGCGTAGAGTAGATTCTAATAGCGATACATGTAGATAACCGCGGGTACGATGGCAAAGCGGCTCATTCGTAAGCTCCGATCAATTAAAATGCATGCCTAACTCATGCATTTTTTACTGGGATAGCAGTGGCCGATAGGTCATGCTGCTAGGCAGCTCAAATCGGGTTAATTCGCGCCTCGGTAACTGAAGCCAGTAAACTGAGGCCGGTATCGTGGTCCTTTGTCGCTGGCTGTCTTTCTACTGGTGACCCGGTAGCTGGAGCCGGTAACTGAGCCCGATCTCGAGTCATTAGTTTTCTGTCTTCCAGAGATCGTGTTTAGTCAGGGCATGATTCTAAAGCAACCTTCACCTACGTACGTACCTAGCTCCCTGCTTTTCCTTTATCTCGCGAGCTGCAACAATTGCTCAGTACAGCCACAAGTTCCCTAAACTAACATGGTCGCGCGTTTTTCGCCATATTTCGCCACTATCAGGTTCACTACGACGCTGAATTCGAGACGTGGTTTTGGCTGACTGTTGTAGTAGGCCGTGTCTACCTCGGTCTCGCTGACAGGCGTCATGGGACTTCAGCTATTGTGCCATTTTGCACCACTAAACCAAGCAGCCTGCCTACGTACCTAGCCACCCGCCTCTACAACGATTGCCTGAGCACCACCCACCACCACGGCACTAGGACCCCGTGATGGCCAGGATAGGAGGGTTTTAACCGTATATGTTATTGTTTTGTTTTGAGCTTATAGCAGGCTTTTTATCATTACCCATTGGCGTCTCCTGCGCCTGCTTCGCAGCCGCAGCATCTGCCAGGTAATGCGATACTGTCTGGTAAGTTTGGAGCGGTATGAGGACAACACGCGTTTTAAATACGAAGTACAAAATGCAGTAGCTACAAGCCTGACAGTTCTGTAGGCCACGATTTCTAGCGAAGATGCGCGCCGTATACACCCTCCCAGCTGCAATATCGCCGCATGCAACGGTCGCGGGGCCATTGACGTAGTCGTAAGCTTTGAAATTTAAGGATTTCTAAAAGAAATAGTCTGCTCAACGTCAAAGTTTGGTATGATTGAGAGCTATACTACATACATTGAGTAAGTGTCTCAATGCAAAGAAAACAAAACGTACCGTCGAGGGCGCATGTGCATATCGCGCCCATAATAACTGTATCATGCGGCCGAAATGATACATTTATTCTTGCCGTGCCGATGTATTATTGAGGGCGCTACTACTGTACAAAAACGGTGCGGGGTTCTAGAATTCCAGGCTGCATACAAGTGTAACGTGTTGAGTCTCCACACGCTTGGGGTTGGTCGCAACCGTGCTGATGCGGTCTGAAGTCCGTCTGGCCGTCGATGCCACAACGTATGGCACCGCGCCGGTGGGTGTCCGACTGACAGCAACACCTATTTTATTTAGGCAAACTAGTCGCGGTATCTGCTACCGTCTAACTACAATACACGTCTACTTGCCGTGTACGAACTGAGTTCCGTCCTTTACGCCGTCTCTAGCCACTCGGGCGTACGCCCACTCGCGCCTGCCCTACTCGTCGCAGACGTTGAGAGACTCGGGGGCCGTATGCTCCCTGTCCGTCACTCCGCCGTCGTCCACTGCGTGTAGCCGTCTACCGAGGTCGTCCGTGACTCTGCGCCACGCCCCGCTTGCCGTCCGTTCGTTCGTTGTGCTTGCTCCCAAGCACGCGTTGTCTGAGTTGTCCGGTTGCTCGCCAGCCGGCCAATTCGTGAGTGAGCTCGCTCCGTTGAGCTCACAGCGTTCGTGGGGTCCGAAGGCCCCGAGGTCCAGATCTTCCTCGTGCCGCCGATCCCGCCGACCGCGCGATCTGCTGGATTCACGTCCCACTCGGCCGTGAACTGCAACACCGCCCTCTGCTGTCTCGGCCGTACCCGTCGTCTCGCTCGTCGTGGAGACGCCGGCCTCCTTACACGACTTCCTCATCACCCGGGTCTTCCACGACCCGGTCGTCTCTGTAAAGCTGCTCGTAGACAGCCACTGACGTCCACCGTGCTCGTGCCCGTCCACTGTCGTCGAGCCACTGTTCACCATCGCCCGTCGTCCATCGGATGGGGTCACCGCAGGGGCAAAGCTCATACTCGAGCACGTACTGCCCTGCACCATTGCGCCGTCGCCTTCTCCGTCGTTCCACCACGAGTCCACGCGTGACGTCGCGTACAGTAGCGCCGTCCACTGCTGCTCGCGTTCGTTTCGATCTTCCAACTCTCGTTGTTCGCCCAGCTGGCGCCTTCGCTGACCGTACAGCCGCTGCTGTCTCCGGTTCATCCCGCGTGGGCCGCTGTTCTTCATAGTTGAGCTGCTCGTCGATGTCACGCGCGACTTGTGCCAGTAGTGCTTCAGGGTAGTGGTAGCTAATGAGGAACGACACGTGGGCGATCAACGTCTCCGCCTTCCCTGTCTTATCCTCACGCGTCAGCACAAAGTTGTCGTAGCCAGCAGGTTCCACGATCCGTAGTGGTCCCATCCACTGGTGCACGAACTTCGTGGCGTTCTTGCCACGGGGCGGGTTGTGCATCCAGACGAAGTCGCCGGCCTGAAACTGCCGCCTGTTCCGCGTCTTCGTATTGTAGTACCGAGCCTGTCGTTCCTGCTCGCGTCTCCGGGCCTGTTCCGCACACTCATGACTCCGCTCCATTGCTTTCAACAGACTCGCGTGGTAAGCTGGCAGCTCGCCGGCTTCCGTCACCTCCGTCCGTCTCAGCAGTTCGTTTGGGGCTCTCAGTCGTCGTCCCATCATGAGCTCGTTCGGGCTCAGCGCCACAGTAGAATGGCGAGCCGAGTTGTAAGAATAGACAGCAAATTTGACCCACAAGTTCCAATCTGCTTGCCTCTCGTCCTGCATGAAGGTCGCTACGCAGTCCTTCCATGATCGGTGAAATCGCTCGACCAGCCCGACCATCTGGGGCCGATAGGGCACCGGGTTGATCTGATGCGCCTGTAGTAATGCCACGAGCTCTTCAATGACCTTGCCCGCCAACTCTGGGGCTCCGTCCGTCAGCAATTCACGGAACACGCCAAAGCGCAGCACCACCTCCTGCATGATGAACGTGGCCACCGTCTCAGCCGTGTGCTCCGTCACGCAGCTCGCCACTGCATACCGTGTTACATACTCTACGGCGGCAATGACATACCGGTCGCCACTGTCTGCTACAGGGAACGGGCCGGCGACATCAAGTGCCCACCGATCACCAACTGCACCACCACGTAAACTTCGTAGTGGCGGAATCACCTCTCGTGGCTTCGCCTTACGCGAGCCGCACTCCTGACATCCGCGCACCCAGCGGCGTACTTCTCGATAGAGTCCGGGCCACCAGTACAACTGCGCCACTCGCCCATACGTGTGAGGGCCACGGAGGTGTCCACTCCACACCGTACCGTGCATTTCCTTGAACACCGTTGACCACAGCGTCGGTGGCAACACCACTCGCCATCCGTTCGCCGTCTCGATGGTCACCAGGCCGAACTTGGTCTCAACCTTCATGCTGCCGTATCGACCGTCCGTCAGCAGCCTCTTGACGAGCTTGCTGCGCTTCTGCGCTACAATCAGTTCGTCGTCGCTCAACTGGAGCGTGTCGCCCACCGGGGCGTGTTCATCATCATCGCCCATGGCGTCCGCGCCGTTCGTCGTCATCGCGGCACTGTTCGCCGCGTCCGCGTTCACCGTCGACTCCTTCGCCGTGTCCGCCGTGTTCACGCCCTTCGTCGAGCGCTTCTCCTGCGTCAGCAGCGTCGCCGCAGTCTTCGAATGTGTCGGCGCTGTCGCTGGGGTCTTTGCACGTGCCGCCGTCTTCGTAGTCACCGTCGGTGGCTTCTGCGTCATCGCTGTCTTCTTCCCACGCGTTGAAGGTGTCATTACTTCGTGTCGGGCGTCTCGTGTCGCCGTAGGTCGTGGTGCTGGAGCTCTGCTCGCACGTGGAGCGGGTGTAGTCGCCGCCGGAGCCGTGCCCGCCGTCGTCGTAGCACCGGTAGTCTCCGTAGTCGTCGTCCCCGGCTCCGCCACTGCATTAGCGCCCTGTGCGTCCGTCGTGCCGCGCGTGCTCGTCGTCGGTGCCGTAGTCGTCGTAGCTGCTCGTCCAGCACCAGGTACTGTGCTGTCCCCGCCATCATCGGCCGGTTCTGCCGTCGCCCAATGCACGTGACGCCCTGCGCGCTCGCGAATACGCGCACTTCGTCGTGTAGCGGTCTCGGCCGCCCGCTTCGTGCGCCGCTTGCTGTTCTCCTCGTACGTCTTCGTCATCATCCTGTCGTTCACCGTCGCGGTGCCGTCCACTGCCACCGAGCCGCGGTTCGTCGTGGCCACCGTGGTCGTGTCGTGCCCTGAGGCCGTCGTCGTGCGGTTCGTCGTCACCTCGGGGTCATTGCTGGGCTCCCCGGTGTTGTCCTGCGCCGTCACCGCCTCATCCGTCGCTTCGTCCGTCCGCTGCCGTGCTGGTACCGCCGCATCAGTCGTCAGTAGCAGTCCATTGGTCGCGGCCTCTGCATGTGTCGCTTCATCCGCTGCTGAAGAGGCGCACGCCGCATCTCCTCGTGTCGTGGCGGCGTCTGGTGCCACCGTCTGCGCCGTCTTGTCCACCACCGACATCTGCACCAGCTCGTTTGCCGTAGTCTTCGTCGCCTCGCCCGTCGTAGTCGCCTCGCCAGCCGAAGGAGTCTCGTCCGGCGCCGCCACCTGCGTCGTCTCGACCGTCGTAGCCATCTCGACCACCGGTGTAGCAGCTGCTGTATTACTCCTCGCTGCCGTCACTGCTGATGTCGGCTGTCGCCGCCGCTCCCGTCCTAGCGCTGCTCGGACAGCTGCAGGTGCCCTCGATAAGGCGTCTGCCACGACATTTGTCGCTCCTGGTCGGTATTCGACCTGGAACTCGTACTCCTGCAACACTAACGACCATCGGTGTAGCCTGCCGGCCAGATTCGTCCGCGTCATCAGCCACTTCAAGGCCGCATGGTCCGTAATGATCGTGAAGGCTCGGCCGTACAGATACGGTCGGAACTGCTTCACAGCCCAAACTACCGCGAGGCATTCAAGTTCCGTAATAGAGTAGTTAGATTCCGCCGAGTTGTTGACCTTACTGGCGTATGCGATCGGCTGCCAGCCACGTCCGTGATCCTGCATGAGGCAGGCGCCCAGCCCGATCTTGCTGGCGTCTGTCACCAAGCGGAACGGTAATTCGAAGTTAGGGTAGAGTAAGAGGGGTCGCGTCGTCAAGAGCATCTTCACTCGCTCGAACGCAAACTCCTGCGCTTCACTCCATTCCCATGGCACGTCCTTCTTCAGTAGTCTCGTTATTGGCTCCACGATCGAGCCAAAGGCAGCGATGAACTTCCGATAGTAGCCAGCGAGGTGAACAAACCTCTTCACTTCGGTAGCATCGGCTGGTCGGGGAAACTCGCGTACGGAACGTACCAGTCGCTCAGCGGGCTGCACGCCCTTGTCACTCAGATGGTGCCCAAGATACTCCATGGACGTCGTAGCAAAGGTGCACTTCTTTAGTTTCAGACTCAGGCCAGCCGCCCGTAATCTTTCCAATACACCTGCCAATTCGATGACATGGCGTTCAATGCCCCCCTTCGTAAAGATGATGATGTCGTCCAGGTAGACCAAGCAGGTCATCTACGTCAAACCGCGAAGTACACCATTCATCAGCCGTTGGAAAGTAGCAGGAGCGTTGGTAAGACCAAAGGGCATCCGCTTGAAACGGTAGATACCACGTTTCGTCATGAAGGCTGTTTTGTCGCGATCTTCTTCTGCCACACGAATTTGCCAATACCCAGAGCGTAGGTCTAGCGTAGTGAACAGACGGGCACCTCCTAGCGATTCCAAAGTCTCGTCAATGCGGGGCAATGGGTAGACGTCCTTACGCGTGACGCTATTAAGGGCGCGATAGTCCACACAGAACCGTACGGACCCATCCTTCTTGCGAACAAGCACGACGGGGAAGCCCCAGGCTCCTTCGCCGTGCTCAATCACTCCAGCTGATAGCATAGCGTCCACGTTGCTGTCCACGATGGCGTCCTCCGTCTGCGCCTGTCGCCTTCGTCTCATCATTATGGGAGCGGCATCCCCAGTGTCGATATGATGTTCAACGTTGAGTGTCGTAGCAGGTGGACACTCGTCCTGTGCATTAGCTAGGTCGCGATAGGCTCGTAGCAATCGTAGGATAAGGGCACGGGCGTCGGGTTCCTCCGCACCGATGTCCACGTCGTGTTCGTCGTCCAAGGGCGTGCTGGTGTCGCCCAACTCATCTAACCACGCCTGCACCCGCTCAGGTTGTAGCTCTCCATGCATCGCCAAGAGCTCAATGTCTTGATTAATTGGTACCCACACGCCTAACTCCTTCCTGCTAGGTAGCTTGATGCGCCCGCCGTACGTGTTGATTGCGGGGATCAGAGCCTTGCCCTTCTCCACTTTCGTCACCGCCGCTGCTAATAGCACCGCTCCATTGTTCACAGTAGGTAGAAACACGCCCTCTTCGCCATCAGGCGCTGCAATCGCTACTTCCACCGTCTGCACGGCGCGTCTCTGCAAGTTCGTGGCGCCAACCAATCTTACGGCTGCCACCGCTGAGTCATCCTTCGCTCCCGTCGTTCGAAACGGAATAATCACGTCACGGCCACACTCAGCGTACCGTACCTCGCCACGATCAAAGTCCATGGTCGCCCGACGACCACCAAGAAAGTCAACACCTACGAGGAACTCACTCGTACATCCCTCGATGATGCATGCCTCGATCGTCACCTTCTGTCCGTACACGTTCACCATCTCGAACGTCCACACACCGAGCACGTCCAACAAAAAGCCGCCAATCCCTTCAACATACGCCACGGGAGCGTCAACTCGCTTCCGTTCGCCACGGGCCATCCAGTCCGTGCCTGCGACTGAGTAGCGTGCCCCGCTATCGATCTTCACCTGCTGTGGCGTACCGTCGACGGTCATCTCGGCCGTGGGTAGTCCGTCGCCGGCTGTCACGTCCGCCCCGTCGCCGTTGACTTCCTTGTCCATGGTGGTGCCGTCGTGCCGCACCAGGTTCACGCGGGCTCGTTTGTCAGAACGCACTTCGTCATCAGCAGACCGCAGCTGTCGCCGTGCTTCAAGCGCGTCTCGCGCCTCGTCAGCTTGCCGCTGTCGCCGCAGCACCCGCTCGGCGTCGAGCTCCGCCACCACATGCGCGACTTCATCATCGCCACGCTTGCCCTTGGCCTTCTCATGCGCCCGCTGCACTCGCAGCCGTTTCGCTGCACGCTTTGACCGCTTCACGGCCATGCGCACCTTCGCCACGTTACCTAACTTCACTATCGCCTCGTCCGTGAGCTCCATGCCGAGCCCGAGCGGCGAGATCTCCATACTCGTCGTCTCCGTCGTCATCGTGGCCGCCATGCCGCCTTCCTCAGCCAGTCGCACCTCGTCCGTGGTCTCGCCGCCTTCCTCAGCCAGTCGCACCTCGTCCGTGGTCTCTCCGCCTTCCTCAGCCAGTCGCACCTCGTCCGTGGTCTCTCCGCCTTCCTCAGCCAGTCGCACCTCGTCCGTGGTCTCTCCGCCTTCCTCTGAGGGTGGCACCTCGTCAGTGCTCACAGGGTCTGGGCTCGGTGCCGTCACCGGGCTCTCATCGGTCGCTGTCATCTCCGTCGTCACCATCGTCGTCTTCTGGGCCGAGGACTTCGTCACGACGCCGCTGACTTGGTCGGCCACTCCGCCATCGTCCATCCGGTGTACGTAGCGCAGTGTGGCCATGGCCGGCCTCACCGTGCTAACGTACCGCTCCGCTCGCTCGCTCTCGCGGGCCGCGAGCTCATCATTCAATTGAGCAGCGACAGCTCTTCTCACTGCTGCCACGCTCCCGTCCTTCGACACCGCTCTCGCGCTGTCCGTCACTCTGCCCTTGTCGGCGGACACCGTCGCCGGCACCGTCGACGTGTCCGTCATGCACGCCGTATCACCGTCCGTTGCTGCCGTCGCCGACAGCTGGGGAGTCCGTCGTATCACCGAGCGTCGTATCCCCCCTACGCCGCTCGCTCTGCGTTTTCCTGCGTCTTCGTATCTTGACGACGCTTGGCGAGATACTCGTCATTACGAGCTCGTGCTTCGTCATCAGGGCATTCACGGGCGATGTGGCCCGGCTGATTGCACGCGTAGCACTTGACCTCGACGAATCGCCGTGGGGCTGCTACCACCTCCGTTGGCGTTCGAGACACGTTCACCGCCTTGACCTGACGTGTCACGGCTTTTGGCCGCCTGGTTGCAAGCTTAGGTTTCTTAGGGGGTGGGGCTTGGACAGCTTCCGCTTCCTGGTCGTCCTCGCTCTCCTCCTGGTAGTCGTTCTGGGCGGCCACCGCCATGTTCACCTTCGCTCTCTTGTCGGGCTTCGTCGTCGATACGCGCTTGGTCACCGTCGGGGCAGCCGTCATAGCCGATCTCTTCCGTGGCAGCGGAGCCCACATGTGGCCGTTCCACACTCTGCCCTTCGGGGCTTCCCATAACCCGAGGAACTTGTTGTAGACGCCGCGCGAATTGGTGAAGCACGCTAGTTTCTCCTCTTCCGCCACGTCGGTACTGCCGACACCTGGTATCAGCGCCATATGCCCGGTGGTGCCGTTCGCGGGCACGACATAGGTATCAGGAGCGGTCACAAAGGCCTGACCGATGTTCTCCATGCCCTGGGCCACGTTGTCAATCGGATCGTTGATTTCAGTCGCCTTGTCCACGGCTTCTTCCAGCGTTTCGGGTTTCGGCCGTTGCTTCACCAGCAGTCGGGTCGTGCGATCCAAACTACGGTAGAATTGTGCCAACAGCACACGTTCGCGGATCCTGTTGTTGCCACACAGATCTCGCAGAGCAGCTGCGAAGTCGGCGTATGTTTCGCCTGGCATCGTGCGTCGCTGGCCAACACGCCATTCGGCCATGGCCTTGTCGGGTCGCTCGCCATACCGTCGGAGCAACGACGACTTCAACCTCGACCACGTGCGCTCGCGATCGCGCAACTTGCGGTCCAGCTGGACCCACCAGCGGGCAGCGCTGTCCTGCAACTTGTTCCCCAAGATGTAGTAGAGCTCCTGGTCCGTCCAGTCGCCTCGTCCAGATAACCTCGCTCCTTCCAACGCCAAGTCCACGCGCGCAATCCACGTGGTCACGGACGTCTGCGGCGTCGGCAGGAACGTCGGCAGGTCCAGATCTCGTATGGTTCGGCGCCGGTGGCGATGGAAGTCACCGTCGCCTGGGCGCGTCACGGGCTGTCGTCGTCCGCGTCGCCCATCGCCGTCATCGCCGTCATCGCCGTTGGAGTCGTCGTCGCTGCTGGAGCTCGACGAGTCTTCATCTTCGCTGCTGTCGCCGTCGTCGCCGTCGTCATCGCGTGACTGGAGCACCCCCTGTCGGTGCGTGGCAGCTGGCCGATCTTGCCGTGGCGCTGCTGGTGGCTGTGGCGCACTCGTTGAGGCCGGCGGGTTCGTCACAGGCGCCGCCGTCCGCTGCGTCGTCGCCACCTGCGCGTCGGAATCCGTGGGCGTCTGGGATTGCGCCTGGGTCGTCACCGTCGCGCTCAGCTGGTCCAGCCTAGCGTCCATCCGGGTCATCGTCGTCACCATCTGCTGCAGCGCGGCTGTCAGAGCCGTCAGTGGGGCCATCGCAGTGCCGCCGTCGTTGGTGCTGGCCGCCTCCTCCTGCGTCTCGCTTGGTGCGTCGTTGGCAGCGCGCTCGTCGGGTTCGTCGCTTGGGTTGTTCTCGCCGACGGGGTCGCTCTCCTTCGTCTCTTCGTCCTCGCCGTCGTCCTCTGACCTTCCAGGATTGGCTCCTCCAGCTGGCGCCGGAACCGTCATCTGAGTCTGATCCGTCGGCTGATTCCGTGTGGCACGCTTCGCCGACTGCACGACGACTTCCACGACTTTCGTTCTCGCCATGGTGACGTCCTCCAGTGTCCTCGTGAGTCGTGGGCTGCGTCTACGTCGATGACTAGGCCCCTGTATGACGACCATGTAACGTGTTGAGTCTCCACACGCTTGGGGTTGGTCGCGACCGTGCTGATGCGGTCTGAAGTCCGTCTGGCCGTCGATGCCACAACGTATGGCACCGCGCCGGTGGGTGTCCGACTGACAGCCACACCTATTTTATTTAGGCAAACTAGTCGCGGTATCTGCTACCGTCTAACTACAATACACGTCTATCTGGTATAGCGTTTTCTCGTACATCGCCCAAGTCAACTCGAGCATCTCGGCGAGTATGGATGCAGGGCAGTAACATGGATTTCGCTGAGTACTGAAGTCAGCGAGCGAAGAATCCATGGTAACTTGCTGTCCAGCATCGACGGCATCACTGCGGCAAGCACGAAGAGGACTTGGCGAGAAGTCGGTGGCTGCAGCCGGTCCGGGCCAAGTGTGTACACCAGACACCGACTGGAGGAGTTTCGCTGGCACAAGATCCCAAAGATCTCAAGGGTCGTCGAGCCAAGAGTCGGCGAGCAATTAAACTTGGTTTTAGTATTGGAGGGGCCGTAACAGCCCATTTTCATTAGATATTAGCATAGGAACCCCAGGGAAGGGCCTTTGAGCCCAACGAAGCAAAGATAAATACAGAGTGGAATTTTCGAGGTCCTAAACAAGCGGCACGCGGCGTCTCTTCAAGGTACGACCGCCCCCGTGGGGCTAGATCATGACCACCGCTGAGATCGGCTATCCGAAGTGACGGAAGTGTTCTCGGCCGCCCGGCGAGTCCAAGAGCGAGAGCGTGAAGTGGTTATCTGGATTCCGCCCCTGGCGAAGAGCTCGTCGAGCGTACGAGCGCGGGTTTTCGGCCCGCCCCCGATTCAGCCGGTGCGGTTTTGCATCGGCGCCCCGTAAAAGGCGAGAGCCGCCGTCCATCCTTTGGTGGAGGGCACGGGTCAAGGAGAGAAGGAGAAGGAGAAGAAGAAGCGACAAGAGAGGTCGGCGAAGGAAGGGGAGCGTGCTGTGTGCTCGTGGCACGGCTCCTGGGACGACTTGGCAGGTGTCTGGGTAACCGCTACACCGCTGTAAACGGACTGGGCGATCTTCGGATCACCCGACAAGCCTGCGCTCCCGTTAGTGTAGGTGTTGTTGGTGTGGGAGTGGGAAGCTAACGAGTTTTGGCACGTCTGCTACACCACAACTGGTGCCGCGACCCGGGAACAGGGTGTTTGTGGCACTTAGGTACCTTTCAAGTCAACGAGCAAGCACGTGAAGATGGTCAAGACACCGACAAGTGCGCGAAGCGGAAGTCCGGCGACGGCCGGAGGGAGGTCAAGCGCGCGGCCGAGAAGCGCGGATGCGGCGACGAAGGCGACGGCCAGCACGCCGCGGTCTGTGAAGTTCGACCGAGTCGGCGATCGTGACCATGGAAGTGGGGTTGACGATGATGGAAGTGAAGATGAAGTGGAGATGAAGGGCCCAGCGCCGATGCTGGAGGATGAAGACGTCGACGAGCTAACGGTTGTCGTCGGGAAGTCGGGTGCTCCGCGCCCGATCGCTCGCCGACTTGATGCAGAACTCGGCGAAGTCACTCCTGCCAAGGTCCTGGCGCCCGACGAGCGGCCGATCACAGGAAGTCGGCCGCCGGTGAACGGAGATACTCCGAATGCGTACAAGATACTGGGACAAGTCGGCCGTTCGATGGTCGCTACAAGCGCGTGGGTGGTGATGTTCGCGCCGAAGGAAGTCGGCGGTGCCAAGTGGGTGACGCTCGAGAGAGAGCTGGCGTCCCCGATCGACAGCTCCAGCCTGTTCCAGCTCAGCGAGCAGACCAAGCGTCTACTGGTGGCGATGGGCTTCGAGTGTACCAGCCTCCCGTCGAAGGTGGCTCTGGAAGTCTGGGAGCTCGCCGAGGTAAGCGCTGAGCTGACCAAGTGGAAGCGCAAACTGAAGGACTCGTTCGGTGTGCGCGGGACGACGACGGTGCGGAAGCTGGACGACGTTGACCCGAGTCTGGTTCCGCTGCCGACGACGCCGCGGAAGGACTCCGCAGGCTACCAGATGCAGACGTCGGACACCAAGCAAGTCTTCAGCAAGACGCCTGACTCGCCGTACTTCGCGGACTCACACATGGTGACGCCGAAGAAGAATAGCCAAGGTCGGCGATTCAACCCACCTGCGCTTGCGGGTGACGACGATGACGATGACGATGACGACGACACGGGTTACGACTTCGCTGACTCGTGTGAAGACCTGACGGCGCAGATTCGACGATCGTACCAGCGCGAAGACGAAGACGGAGCTCAGCGAGTCAAGCTGACGCACCACATCTCGCTGAACAAGTTGACGAGGTTCTCTGGGACCCGAAACCGCAGTGAGCGATCGCTGCGGTGGCTCAAGAAGTTCATCTACGAGATGGAAGGGACCAACACCCCGCAAGACCGCTGGTGCGAGCCGTTCCAACTCCTCATGGAGAGTGGAGCCAGCAACTGGGTTCGCCAGCTCCCGAAGAAGACGCGCAACAAGTGGTCCCTGCTGTGCGAGGCGTTCATGGCGTACTACTGCTCGCAGCACGACCAATCCGCCGAAGACCGATACTACACCGCCACGCGGGACGAGGGGGAGCATATCTGCGACTACCTGCTGCGCCTGAATGGGTACGCTCGCTCGGCGAAGATCGCCTATGAAGCGGGCGGTACCGCCGGTGCGAGGCATGTCAAGCGCTTACTCGACACTTGTGAAGATGATGCGCTGGTCCGACAGCTGATCCCTCAGCGATTTGACAGCATCGCCAAGGTGGAGGCCGTGATCAACGACACGATGGCTGCTGACCGGCGCCGTAAGGACAAGGGCAGTACGCACAAGCCAACGCGCGACGGAGCTCGGCGAACCGATAACTCTAGACGTGACGACCGCCGGACCGACCGCGACGATCGCCGAGGTGACAGTCGCAGCCGGCGTGAAGATTGCTACGGTCGCCAAGTCACTGTCGCAGGTGGGTCGGTCGACGAGCTCTATGACGCCTGGCAAGAGCGCATGTCTCTCACGCCTCGTCGCCGTGTCGACTCTGATGATTACTCGGACGGCAGCAATCATTCCGACCGCTCATACAACTCCGAGTATGAATCAGATCATGATTACATGGACGTGGCTGAGACGGGGCGGAGTGCCGCAACTCAGCGATCAGAGGGCCAAGGTCGCACGAACGTGGTGGGCGACGGGCGTAGAGACGAAGGCCGCCGAAGCCGATGGAACGACCAAGAACGCCGAGGTCGCCAGGAGTATGGCCCATGCGCTGCCTGCGGTGACCCGCGTCACTCGGTGCACCGGTGCTTCCGGCGGTGCAAGTTCTGCACGCAGGTGCATGGCGCCGGCCAGTGCGAGCACCACAAGCTCTACGAGGAAGCGGTGAAGTTCCTGAAGTCGAAGCACGACAAGGACTCCCTTCCGTCCGAGCTCCAAGGCATATTTTCCAGCAATTTAAACGAGCGCGCCCGCCAACTATAACTGGGTTGGGCAACGACGGGCGGCCACAGTTGTCTGAGCCGGCGATTGAGGCGAACTTTGTGTTCGCCTTTGTTCGGCTGAGCAAATGGCTGGGAAACGACAATGCGACGGACATGGAGTTGAAAAACGACGGAAAATTGAACACGGTCGACGAGTCAACCATACCGGAATCAAGTCAGGTGGTCGACGAATCTACCGGGATTATCACAAGTACGACGCGGCATGAGACGAGGCTGAATCCGCGAGTCGAGATGGTGAAGTTGCTCGCGGGGGAGCGACAGGGATGGTGGTCGCAGAAACAATTCGATCGGCGAAAGAGGATGCGAGCACTTGTGATGGGAGCAGTGAACGACAGAAGAACGAAGATTTTGCTGGACACGGGCGCGAATGTGTGCGCGGTCAGCGAATCTTTCGCTAGGAAAATACGGCTGAGACGGAGAGTGAACGTGGACCTGCAGCTGGATATACAAGGGATTGCCAAAGACAAGGTCACCACGAACGAACGTGCGAAGGTCAAGTTGACGCTGGGCTGGGAGCTAGTCTACGAGTTTGAGGTCTGGATCATGCCCCACTATGCGGGGGTGGACGTCATCCTCGGGACGGACTTCATGATTCCAGCCGGCGTCAGGTTGGACCTCTCCCGTTCGACGATGAAGAACCCGGAAGAGGTCGTGGTGCCATTGATCAAGTCACAGAAGGAGGTCGACGAGCGTAGCGCAGTGGAACATGTTGCAGGAAGCCCGCCAGAAACGATGGAGATACTGGCAGGCGAGACCGCCGAGTTCAAGTTGCCCAAGAACCGACCTAGCTGGGCGACGCATGACCTCTGGGCTCGGCGAACTAAAGACTTGTTGCCGACGGTGATCTTCAGCAGGTCGGGAAAGCCAACGAGGGTCAGGCTGACGAACTGCACGGACAAACCGGTGTCCTGTCCGGCGCACTTCCCGTTCGTGTATTGGATCCCGCATGAAGACCTGCCGCTCAGCGATGGATACGTGCAGTTGCACACCAGGAAGTATCGTGAATGGCAAATACTGGCTTATGGATCATCGAAGGCCAAGCACCTACTGGAACACGAACGCCGCCTCTACGAAGAGTGGCTGGCTCAGCAACCTCCGGCAGTGGAGAAGCGGGAATACGCAACCCCCGCTGGGATTCAGTGCCGACCAGTAGATGCACCGAAGGGCCCAACCTGCGAAGAGCAATGGAATCGACTCGGTGAGCTATCCAATAGCGGAGTCGGTGAGACTGGGGTGACTGATGAGATCTCATCGAATTACGGCGAGAGCGACAAGTCCGAGGAGGTGGCAGCGATAAGCTGCCCTATGAACGCCGGGGGACAAGACTGTGTGCCTCGCGTCACTCCTCCAGAAGGTGACGCTGGGAGAGATCGGTCGGCGATTGAAGTCCCTGTTGCCTTTGATGACCCAAGGTTCTCGCTCGATGATGATAACACTGCCCGCCTGATGAGCATGCTCCGGCAGCAAGCTGATGGAATGCGTGCGCTAAGTGCGAGGCCAGACCTTATCAAGGGCGTCTATCTCGACGGAACAGGAGGGGTGACTGGACCAGTATATGTCACCGTGGCTGCCCTGCGAGAGATGGATGACGAAATCGAGGAGTCAATGAGCGATGACCCGCTCGACGATTTACGGCTTCGTTATATCGCCTCCGCGGAAGCCCTCATGGCGGACGGTGATAGTGTGGAGGGTGACGAGTACGAGCACGGTGCGACCGAGATTCACTTCGAAGATTATGCGCACGAGCTCGCCTTCTTGCCCGATTTGACCACGCCTGCATCGACGACTCTGGACTATGATGCACCGAACGTGAAGAACCCCACGCTGGACCCTAGCGACCAAGTCAAGCTCGTCGAGACACTGCAACGGCATGAAGAGATCATGATCGCCAGCGGTAACGCACTACCACCACCAGCATACGGTGTGGTATGCGACATCGACGTCCAAGGCCATGCCCCTATCAAGCAACGAGCTCGGCGAATCCCGCTGAAATACTTGCGGAAGCTCTATGAGTTGCTGAAGGGGTTGCTGGAAGCAGGTCTCATCGCCTTCTCGAGTAGCCCATGGGCCTCGCCGATTGTAATCGTGCTCAAGAAGAACGGTCTCGATATACGGCTATGCATCGACTACAAGATGGTCAACGCAATTACGCTCATTATGGAATATGCAATGCCGCTGGTCGACGATCTACTCACGGAAATGGAGAGCTACTTGTGGTTCTGCTCGCTGGATGCTGTCAGCGGCTTCTGGGCGATCATGATGACGATGCGTGCTCGGTGGGTGTCGGCGTTCGTCTGCGCGCTCGGCCACTTTGAGTGGCTGCGCATGCCATTTGGATTGAAGAACGCGCCGATGATTTACCAGCGGATGATTGATAACGCATTGTGGGGCTACGTGCAGCCAAAAGGTGGCTGGGAGGCATTCGCCGACCGGATGAAGCAGGCAGAAGCCAAAGCCCAAGCCCTGCGCAAGGAGTTTGTGGTGATGTCGCGAAGTTCGTCGAGTGCTGACCAGCGCGACCTACGGACGAAGTACGAAGCCGACCACTTGGCACTCGCCGGAGCCGACCCGCTGATGGAATTGGTAAACTGCCCGGATGCGGATATGTTCTCGACCGGCGAACCAGACCAGTCCAAGCTGGTCCCGGTGTTTCATCGCCGATCATTCGTCGACGACATTTGCTTCGGCGGACCAACGTTTGATGAGTGCTTGAAGACGCTGGACCGGCTCCTATCGAGATTCGCCGAGTGCAGGATCAGTGTCAGCTTTACGAAAATCATTTTCGTCCAGCCAAAGGTGGATTTCTTGTCGCATGTCGTCACAGGCGAAGGAATACAGGCAGACGGAAAGAAGCTCGCGGCCATCGCTGAGCTCCCGTTCCCCTCGTCGAAGAAAGGTATGCAGGCATTCCTGGGCGCCCTCAACTACTATGGCAGGTTTATCCAAGGGTTGGCTGTGTATGGAGCGGTGCTGTACCAGATCAAGGAAGAAGACTTTGCACCCGGGGGTGACCTCACCGTCGCCCGCAATGCATTCACGGCGCTGCGCCAGAAGGTCGTCGAGGCACCGATTCTGCGGCACTTCGACAGTTCCAAGGATGTCTACATCATGCTGTATGCCAACGAGTGGGCACTGAGCAGTACGCTCATGCAAATGCATGACGACTTACTCCACCCGGTACGGTTCTGCGGCCGGGTGCTCAAGGAAAATGAGGTCAACTGCCATCCTGCCGAGAAGGAGGTTCTGGCTCTCCTACAGGTGCTCAAGGTGTGCTACACGCTGCTATCCGGCAAGACTTTGCACGTCTACACTCGGTTCTCGACTTTGGAGAGGGTTTTCCAGTCCAAGTCGTTGTTTGGGCGGACGGTGCAGTTTGCGGTGTTCCTCTCGCAGTGGCATCTTAAGGTCAAGCGTGTCCGCGAGCGTGACATCGAATTCGCCAAGCTGTTGCAGTCGTCGATCACACCTTTCGTGGCGCTCGACGAGGCTGTAGCACCACTTGCCCCGCCCTCGAAAGGGTCGGCGACCGTGCGGCTGGCTCCGCATTTGCTCTACGCGAGTACCCCTCGAGACTATGAAGGCCACGTGCTATCGTTCGATGGGTCAGCGAAAACTGAGAAGCATGGCGGACATGGAAGTTGCTCGTGGATCCTGTGGCGCTTACCGGCTTGGGACATTGTGATCGCTGCGAGTGCGCACCTACCATCGACGACAGTCAATATCGCCGAGTATACTGGTATGAACAACGGAGTCAAAGCGGCGATTGAACATGGGGTGACCGACCTTATTATCGTCGGCGATTCCAGGCTTGCAATCCAACAATCCATGGGGGTGATAGCCTGCCGGAAGGAGACACTGCAAGTCAAGCTGAAGGACCACAAGGAACTCACGGCGAAGCTCAACTCTGTCCGCTATCTGCACGTCATAAGGATGTATAACGCATCCGCTGACTCGCTGGCCACTGAAGCCCTGGAAACCCAGGTCACCAAGGTAGTACTCAGCGAAACAAGGAAGGCAGAACTCAAGGCGCTGAATCGGATCCCGGAAGTGCTGTACGTCGACGAGCAAGCCACAATGGAGACCGAGCGGAATACCCAACGAGAAAAAACCGCTCAGCGAGCAAGACCTCCAAGTGCTGATGAGACCACCGATGAACCCCAAGTCACTGCGGTTACCAGGAGCCAAGCTCGGCGAGTGAGATTCGAGGACCCCGAGGTTCAACGGAATGCTAACCACGGTGATGTGAGAGGGCATGAGGTTGATTGGATGGAGGTAGGAGAGATTCCAACTTCTCCAGACAACGCATCGGAGTCAGTGAGTGGAGAAAACAAAGCGCATGATGCACACGACGGCGTCGTCATCAACGGACCAGTCCCTGCTACTCCAGAAGAAGTCGACGAGCAACCGGACCCAGTAGCGGTGCAAGCAGAACACATACGACGAGTTCGTGTTGCCCAAGACGAAGAAAGGAGGTGGGCCGACTTGAAAGCCTACCTCCGGGGTGACATTGAGTCCCTCGACTTCAAAAGGACAGCCAATGCAAGCAAACTCGCCGACCGATTCGTCCTGGACGAAGATGACGTGTTGCACTATGTGGGTAAAGGACGCAAGCTCGACGAAGGAGGCGAACCAGAACCACAGCTGAGACTGGTGATACTAACGACCATGGTCGAAGAAGTCTTACAGAGTTGCCATGACTCTATTGAAGGAGGACATCAAGGGATAACACGCACGTTTCACCGAGTCAAGAAGGACTACTACTGGATCGGCCTGTACGCCACGGTGGCGCGCCATGTTCGCGCTTGTGCGGACTGCAGTACCAGCAAGGGCAAACCCCAATTGAAGGGGTATTCGCCGGGCAATGTGCTCGCCGACTACCCGTTCCAGCTAGTGTCGATGGACTTTGTGACGCCGTTGCCGAAGACTCGGCGAGGCAACACGTCATTGCTGTTGTTCCAGTGCTCCTTCACCGGCTACGTTATCGCCAAAGCAATGAGCAGCACCAAGGCACAAGATGTCGCAGATGTTTTTGAGGAATATGTGTTCCGACGCTTCGGTGCCCCGTCAATGATACGACACGATCACGACCCACGGTTCATGAGTGAGACCTTCAAGGCATTCCTCGAGCTGATTCGGTCGAGGTCGAGAGCGACGCTCAGCTACCGTCCGCAAGCGAACGGCCAGCAAGAACGGTCGGTCAAATCGGTGATCCAAGCCGTGAACGTTTACGTCGAAGACCCACTCCAGCAGGACTGGGACGAGATCGCAGAGAAGATGGTGTATGCGATCAACAATTCGATGGACACGACGAGGAAAGAGACACCGTTCTACCTCGTCCACGGATGGGACGCCCAATCGACTCTGAAGGCAATGACAAGTTCGCTGAGGCTCGGTGATGGAGATCAGACAGATGCTGCAGCCTGGAGGCGCGAAGCCAGCCGACAACACGAGATTGCGTTGGCAATGGCTAAGCACTATCAAGCCACCGAAAAGGCTCGACGGGCGAAGGAGCACAACGAAGCTCTTGGGAGAATTGAAAGACTTGCTGTACCGCTCGACGAGCGCGGGGGCCCTGGCAAAGAAACGGTCGACGAATCAACGGATAAACCAGTCCATCGCTCACTATTCCAGCCAGGTAGCCGGGTGTGGTTGTTTATGGAGCGCGTGAAGCCCGGCCTGACCAAGAAGCTCGCTCACAGGTGGCATGGCCCTTTCCGCATCAAACGGAAGGTGGAGGAATTTGCCTACGAGCTGGAGCTACCTGACAAGGCCGGATACCGATTCTATCCTGTGGTGCACGTGTCCCGACTCAAGGCAGTGAGCGAAGATGATCACAGACCGACCGCAGAGTTAATCGACGGACTCGGCGAGGATGAGAGGTTCGATTTCGACGAAGGACTCCTGCCAGAAGACAGCTGGGAACCGGATGGAGACGGCGACAAGTACGTCGTCGAAGCTATTCTCGACGATCGATGGCCAATTTCGACAGGCACTGAACGGAACCAGCGAGAGTTCTACGTCAAGTGGCAAGGCTACGATGAGCCGACTTGGGAACCAGTATCAAATTTATCGTGCGGAGGATTACTATTCGATTATCTCCTCCAGCGCAAGCGCGAGAACCGCTTCAAGATGGTTCAAGTTGCTGACGAAGATTAGCAACTGCGCGGTGTATCCCTCGGTGATGGACACAGGTCGCCGAGCAAGGGATTGATGTTACTGTGGCACATGTTGACCTTGGCGAGGGTGAGGTACAGGCCCTCGTCGAGTGTATCTCGACTGTACCAACAACTGCATGATTTGATTTGTTTGATATGGAAATGACGCTGCACGGAAGAAAACGGAGAACAAGCAGCAAGAAGCCTCCAACGAAAACTACAACTACGTTTCCGTGTTCCTCGGCTACCCAGGCTCAAGTTTTTGCCGGTCGACGGGTTGGTCTCCGCGACTGCCCGAAACACTCGCTGGCACTCGCTGAGTACCGATTGCCTTCAGGGGCGCACAGGAAGTGGAAAGGCTCGGCGAGCGATCATCTTTCGCTGCATATCGACCAGCATTTGACGCCCACTCCTGGTAGCAGTCGCGATGCGAGTCAGCGAGAGTCGACAAAACAAGCCGCTACGGAGTTGCCACCTATTGTCGCCGACCACACAAGCCTTACGCAATTGGCTTATGCGTCGCCGATACGCCAAGCTGACCGGTGGTCATTCGGAGTACGGCGAACTCGGTGAAGAAGCAAGAGCATCGTCATTGGTGGACGGGCGAGAATCGTGGCTGGATCGAGTGGGTTCCTCGACATGGGGCGATACCCAGACCATCTCCATCATCAAGCGTCATGGCAACGCAAGCGATGTTGCTCGAAGACGCAAGTCCAGATGGTGATCTCGACACTCGCCAGTATGGATCGTATCGAGACAGGGGCGGTTGTGGTATAGCGTTTTCTCGTACATCGCCCAAGTCAACTCGAGCATCTCGGCGAGTATGGATGCAGGGCAGTAACATGGATTTCGCTGAGTACTGAAGTCAGCGAGCGAAGAATCCATGGTAACTTGCTGTCCAGCATCGACGGCATCACTGCGGCAAGCACGAAGAGGACTTGGCGAGAAGTCGGTGGCTGCAGCCGGTCCGGGCCAAGTGTGTACACCAGACACCGACTGGAGGAGTTTCGCTGGCACAAGATCCCAAAGATCTCAAGGGTCGTCGAGCCAAGAGTCGGCGAGCAATTAGACTTGGTTTTAGTATTGGAGGGGCCGTAACAGCCCATTTTCATTAGATATTAGCATAGGAACCCCAGGGAAGGGCCTTTGAGCCCAACGAAGCAAAGATAAATACAGAGTGGAATTTTCGAGGTCCTAAACAAGCGGCACGCGGCGTCTCTTCAAGGTACGACCGCCCCCGTGGGGCTAGATCATGACCACCGCTGAGATCGGCTATCCGAAGTGACGGAAGTGTTCTCGGCCGCCCGGCGAGTCCAAGAGCGAGAGCGTGAAGTGGTTATCTGGATTCCGCCCCTGGCGAAGAGCTCGTCGAGCGTACGAGCGCGGGTTTTCGGCCCGCCCCCGATTCAGCCGGTGCGGTTTTGCATCGGCGCCCCGTAAAAGGCGAGAGCCGCCGTCCATCCTTTGGTGGAGGGCACGGGTCAAGGAGAGAAGGAGAAGGAGAAGAAGAAGCGACAAGAGAGGTCGGCGAAGGAAGGGGAGCGTGCTGTGTGCTCGTGGCACGGCTCCTGGGACGACTTGGCAGGTGTCTGGGTAACCGCTACACCGCTGTAAACGGACTGGGCGATCTTCGGATCACCCGACAAGCCTGCGCTCCCGTTAGTGTAGGTGTTGTTGGTGTGGGAGTGGGAAGCTAACGAGTTTTGGCACGTCTGCTACACCACATCTATTTGCCGTGTACGAACTGAGTTCCGTCCTTTACGCCGTCTCTAGCCACTCGGGCGTACGCCCACTCGCGCCTGCCCTACTCGTTGCAGCCGTCGAGAGACTCGGGGGCCGTATGCTCCCTGTCCGTCACTCCGCCGTCGTCCACTGCGTGTAGCCGTCTACCGAGGTCGTCCGTGACTCTGCGCCACGCCCCGCTTGCCGTCCGTTCGTTCGTTGTGCTTGCTCCCAAGCACGCGTTGTCTGAGTTGTCCGGTTGCTCGCCAGCCGGCCAATTCGTGAGTGAGCTCGCTCCGTTGAGCTCACAGCGTTCGTGGGGTCCGAAGGCCCCGAGGTCCAGATCTTCCTCGTGCCGCCGATCCCGCCGACCGCGCGATCTGCTGGATTCACGTCCCACTCGGCCGTGAACTGCAACACCGCCCTCTGCTGTCTCGGCCGTACCCGTCGTCTCGCTCGTCGTGGAGACGCCGGCCTCCTTACACAAGTACCAGTGGCGTACAGCAACGAGAGGCCTAAATCGATAAGAATGAAGAGGATGCCATGGGGACGATGACCGGTCATTTAGGCTGGGCTTGGGCCAACAGCCAAGCCGCATGACTGCGGTGTAGTCGAGGTGTTGCTGCTGGTTTCGAGCCGACATAGTCTGGCAAAGCCTAAACTGCGTGGTTCATGCGCCCTCGATGGTAACGTTAACGATGATATAAGATATTTAATGCTCCAGGTTTATCATAGATGTATCGCCCATAAGCTGATAGTTCTTCCTCTCACTTGCTAGGCAAGAGAGGCGACGAGTCGTTAAGCTTTGAGGATGCGCTCGCACGCTTTGGTAGTCGTCGTAATACTACTGATGTGGTGAAAGTTCTGGCTTCCCTTATAAATTGCTATCCCAGCCTATGCGTAGCCCTAGTTTTCAAGTTAAAGTGTGACGCTTCAGGCTCAAGTTAAAGAATGACGCCTTTACTATCACTTCCGTCCATTACTCAGAAAGTATTATCTTACTCAAGTAGAATATTTTACTCAAGAAGTATACCAAATGACATTAAGGTTGTTGCGGTTTAGACGAGTATATACTCCCCTGATTCGCCCCTACAGTCAGCAACCTCAAGAATACGTATATTTTCAAGTTCAAACTCGACGGTTGAGGCAACAATAAAGAACTCAAACTACAAACAAGTTTTTTTAGTTAATAAAAGAATAAGCTTACCGAAAGTATGCTCAGCGTCCTACTGGATCTGAAGATTTGAGCCAGAGCCTCGCGGCAGATTATCCCCATGGTGATCTGGGGCTTGTTAAACAAAAGTCACGTGGTGGACAAGCCATAGCCGAGCTGCTCCCGGAAACCCGACTGCTACCCGCTCACTTGGTAATCTAGCCACTCACCTCGGCAGTGCTTTCAGCCCGCGTTCTGCTAGGCGCATAGCATCAGAACTCTTTGCAGCATTGGAGCTGGTCAACGGTGACGAAGTGTTCTGCACCGTTGCAGCTTCGGCCGAATGTGTGTCAGCTGCGCCGCCGAGTTGCGCGATTCTCCCAAGTGCGAACAGGAATCTGTTCATCGCTTCCATCGAGGGCTTCCAGCACTGGGATTCACGAGCGCTACATGTAGGCCGAAGGTCATGCGATCAAACAGCCAATAGTGGCAAAGACTGGGAAGGCTCAGCATTGCGCACTATTTGCTTCGTATGCATTAAGTATAAATTACAGTGCGTAGGAGCCAGTGAGTGCATGAGTGAGCTATATATATTATAATTTATAGCTTATGCCTTCATCGAGCCCCAATCTCCCTGTAAATTTTCACACTGAGCTGGGCTGACATGAGGCTCTGCGCAGACGTTGCCAAGAGCAGCCACCGCTAAGAAGCCATACGCCTGTGAATCGCACAGGTGTGCCATGAACCCCTTTTCAGCGATCTTTTTCGGGCAAGATGAACTTGCAATTGAAACATGTATCCTACCTTGAAGCTTACCTCGTCAGCTGCGGACATTCAGGCGGTGGTTTCACTAAAGCAACGGCATGTACGCTGCAAATTATCCCCATGGTGATCTGGGGCTTGTTAAACAAAAGCCACGTGGTGGACAAGCTGCTCCCGAACACGTCACGCAGTTGGCCAATCGTGGCATTCACAGCGCCCAATGCCCGAGTCTCCAGCGCATGACGTTAAATATCGCCGACCCTCTGTTGCTGCCGAGACAACCTCAAATAGAGAGAGAATATCCACACCCCAAAACGCCGTTTGCGCTCGGACGCTTTTTCTCGGCGACACGCCGTGTGAGCCCCAAGAAGCGAGGGCTGTCGGCAACCGTTGGTGCCGCTGTAATGACCGCGGACTTGAAGCAAGAGAAGAGCGGCGGAGGAGGACGCCTTTGAGGACAATTGCGCAGAATCGCGGCTTGAAGTTCAAGCGGCGACTCTATAGAGTGTACCGCAGTTCTGGTACCGGGCCCCTAACAGCGCCGCGTCTATTGTTTAGATCATAGACGAGCCGTTGAACCTTGGGAGATGCGCGTTTTTCACCGCCCGACCGACCACGCGACCGACCGCGTATCATAGCGGCAACAAGCGGGTGGTGCAGCGCTCGCTGCGGCACGAGCAAGATTCGCCGTCGGCGAGAGATTCGCCGGGCTGTTCTGTAGCGCTGGCGCCAGTCAGGGCGCTCGTTCGCCAATCGCGCGGCCGACGTGCGGGTGGTGCGCTTCGTGTTCAAGCACACGTATTTTATAGGGATGGGCAAATGCAAAAGTGGCATTTGTGCCATTAATGCAATTTGTGCCATTGATGGCATTAATGCATGGGTTCAGCAAAAAATGCATGCATTTTGGGGGCTCTAAAAATAGCTGCTGATCAGGTGACCGGCATTTTTGGCTTCCTGCTGCACGACGATTGATGGCGCGTGCTGACGAAGTTGGTTGATGGCGGTGTCGATGGAGATGCTTCATGCCTCCTCTCTCCTTATTAGGTGGTGCCTGCATCGGTAGAACAGCGACGTGCGGTGATTGAAGGAGCTGACGTAGAAGCAAGTTGTTCCATGGACGCACCGCCAGGGTAATTGCCCCTCCCCCCCCCCCCTCACACGCTGCACGACAGCACGCGTGAGCGGCGCGGTACACCCGGCTCTACTGCCAATGATGAAGAAGTCGCGCCTCGACGGCTTCCTCATTCTCCAATTGAAGCCTCGTCAGCAAGGTCGCCTCCCCCCCCCCACCCACCCACCTCAACTCGCCAAGTCGCCAACACTGCCGCGTGTACGAACGCACCCTGCATGGCAAGAATTTGCCTACACCGACGGCACTTACCCCGACGCCACCTGCAAGCACTGTGGCCAGAGGCTGACCAACTGCCAACCCAGCAGAAACTTGCTGCGGCATTTGGGGTCGTGCCCTCACCTGCCGGAGGCAGAGCGGACCAAGTGGCGTCGATACGGAGAGCCCGCCAAGAAGCAGAAGAGCAAGCGCCAGAGGCGCAAGAAGCGCAGTGCAACTCGGTCGCCGGAAGCCACGCAAGAGTCCGTCATGACCGAAGTGTCATTGTCGCAGTCGCAGCCAACGACGCCCTTTGCCGGAGGCATCACCACGGAAGAGAAGAAGCGCTTTCAATCGGATATTGCGCGGGGCTTCTACGCTACTGGGCTTCCCTTCCGGGCCATCGAGGTCCCTCGCATGCGTCAGGCGTTGACAATCTTGCAGCCCGACATGGAGAAGTACCTACCTACGAGGAAAGCGTTGGCTGGTAAGCTCCTGTCAGACGAATATCAGCGCGAGAAGGACGAATTGATAGCTCGACTACGAGATGAGCCGACGCTTGGAGTTGTATCCGATGGGTGGTCGAGCGTCAGCAAGGAGAAGGTCGTCAATTACATCGTCGTATCGCCTCTCATGCGGCCGCTACTTTGGTGTACCCGACGGACTGGTGAAGCAGAGCAGACATCCGAGTACGTAGCTCAAGAGATCGGGTCCGTCATCGACGAGATCAACCTGGCAGCTGGGAGATTGGCTGTAGTATCCGTGACAACTGACAACGCTCCTGTCATGCAGAAGGCTTGGGACATTCTAGAGAGGGAGCGCCAATTGTGTTGCAACGGCTGCAGCAGCCACGCCCTCAATCTCATTCTGGAAGAGGTACTCAGCGAAGAGAAGCAAATTGGTGCTGATGCGGAAGCCTTCTACACCAAGCGAGAGAGGTGGTCGCAGGAGACGCGTGCGGAAGAAGCTACAGTCTCGCCATTGGCATGGTGGACCGACAAGTGCGGCAAAGCTGCGGACCCTTCAAAGAACTACTACCCACTGCTTGCTCGGTTAGCAGTCATGATCTTCACGATCCCAACGTCATCGGCATCGAGCGAGCGTTCTTGGAGCATTCATGACTTTATTCATACGAAGCGACGGAATCGGCTGGATGCAAAGCGGGTGGAGAAGCTTGTCTTCATCTACTGCAACGCAGGCAACAAGGATGCCAAGACCAACATCTTCTACCAACTCAACGAAGAGAGTGAGAGTGAAGACGATGATGGCGATGATGACACGGCGGCGGATGACAGCAGCGCGGGCTCGGACGACAGCAATGCAAGCCCAAGCTACAGCAATTCATATTCGTACGACGGTAGTGAGGAGCACAAGTTCGAGAGTTAGCTTCAAACAAGAGTCTATTTCTGTCCGTAATAAATGCACTGCATCAATGCCATTAATGCTTTCGTGCGATGCATTAATGCCATCAATGCATGCATTTGCCCATCCCTAGTATTTTACATGGTACACTGTAGAAATACGTTGAGTGCAGGGCTCTCGGCAGCGGCAGCAACCCGAGCACGGCCAGATAGATACACAGGATAATAAGATCCACCCACCCCCAGTTTGACTGTCGACAAGGCTGCCAGTGTCACAGGCAGCCCGAGGCACGTGCGGCGGGTGGCTCTTCTTGCGGGCCATAGGCACTCGGTGCCGGTGCTCGCGGTGCGCGTTCGTCGCGCGAGCACAAGGCCTTCCGGGGCGATTGGCAGCAGCGACGACGACGAGCGCGCCGCCGCCTTCCCTGTTGTTGCGCGGTGCCGTTTGACACGAGTCTCACAGCCACCGGCCCCGCCCATCCATCGCCGTCGTCGGAGCTGGCAGCGCCACGACGGCGAGACGGCGGGCAATTAACGTGCCTCGCTCGAAAATGCCAAATGACGTTAAAGTCGACAGCATCGTGCTCTCAATGCCACGTCCAAGGAATGGCTTGATGCACCACACATGTAAGCCATTGCTGTAGCCCCCCATTTATTTTTACGCTCTCTTCAACCTGGTGGCGACTTGATGCAAGTCCAAGATGCCCATGCCGAGTCCCAACCGGGCGGACGTCGCGCCTACATGAGCCTTGAGGTCGATGGCGACGAGAAGCAAACGCAGACCGAGCTGCTCTTGGTAGCGACCGGAAAGACCCGCTTCGTGACGCCATCCATCGTCCTGAGCAGTGAAGAGGCTACGAACTCGCCCTACGCCAAGGCGTACACCGAGCTCTGCCGACGCATCCGGTCGCCAGCATGGGCTCCTTCCCTGCTGGTGGTTCTCGGCCACGACCCGCAAAAGTATCGCGACGACCTGGAGCGCGAGATCCGCCAGGACGAGGCGTCGGAGGCCATCGACTCGGAGCTGCGCGAGTTTTTCGACTCGGTGCTGGCTCCGGCCATGCAGGAGCGCGAGACGGCCATCGTCAACACTATCCACGACTGCATCCAGCAGGAGATGCAGGCCAAAGAGCTCGTGACTCAAAGCCAGCAGCAACGCTTGGCCCAGCTCACGCAGCAGATCGACGAGTGGGAGAAGCAGGTCGCGCACCTCAAAGCCAAAGTCGACCGCCGCGTGGCCGAGAACAACGCGCTGCGCAAGGAGCAGTACCGTCAACTGCTCATGCTGCGCGATATCGTGAGCAGGCAGGGCACGGAGCCCGGGGCATTGTCCGCTTTGAACGAGGCCATCGCCACCGTTCTAGCCGGCAAGCAGCAGCCACCGGCAGCGGAGACAAGCCAGAGCAACCACGACCCGGATCATCAAGGCAAAGCCTCGAATCGCGGTTGGATGGCGGCGAATGCGAACGCGCAGGCGCTGCATCGAGAGAAGGAGAAGTGGGAGCAACGAGCGAAAGAAGCGACTGCGGAGTGTGAAGCTCTACGCGATAAACTCGCGCGGTTGACGCAGGAGAACTCGACGTCTCGAGCCACCGAGTCCGTGCCTTGGTTCATGAAGCCTCAGGGTGCTATTGCTGAGCGCCAGCGCATTGCAGACGCGGTGTGTTCGTACCAAAGCACTTGGGAGGACATTGGCGACTCCCTCGTGGAGCTTCTGAACAATGATATTCTTTGGGCTGCAGTGGAGCAAAGCGCCCGTCGAGGAGGCAAGCGCCGAGTTTCGAGAGGACTGGAGGCTGCACTTGCACAGCTGGATAGCTGCACTCAGCCTCTGACTATTGAGGAAGAACCGGCGCCCGGAAGGGGACAAGAGGTTGCCAGCCCTCAGCTTGGCATTAGACGACGCTTGACATTCACCGATCTCGGTCGATTGATCCCGTGTAAGGCCTGTAATGGCATGGGGTATGTCAACGCCGACAAAGGAGATGCTGGTACGAATGACGCAGATTCGTATCTTCGCAAGACGCTGGAGCAAGTGCTGGAGTTGAAGACACAACTGGATAAAGCCAACACCAAGACGTTGACGCTGGAGGGGCAACTCCAGCTCTCGCATATGCACAGCGCACAATTGCAGGAGAAGATTCAGCAGGCGGAGCTGGTCAAGTCGAGCGCAGTGGATAGCTGTCTTCAAACGGACTTGGACGAGGAGGAAGGGATTGATCTCGATGAGATCATGTCGTCAGCGTACGGCACAGCTACCGATACTAGTACCTCTTCTTCCCCTGTGGTATCTCGTCACAAGCGAAGAAATACACAGTACGACCACTTGATCGTCGAGCTCAAGAGCACGCTCGCTGTCAAGGACGAAGGCTTGGCTGAGAGTAGACGCGCCCTCGACGTTGCTCAAGCGCGGACGGTGAGTTTGCAACGCGCGCTTCAGAAGCAGAAAGAAACTTACGCGGAGGAGCTGGCGATGCTCAAGTCGTCGTTGGCGTTTTCACTCAAGACTCGCAACGGCAAAATCGAGGAGCGACAAGCGGCGGTGAAGCTCTTGATGAAGAAGTTCTCCAAGAAAAATAACCCCCAACCTCCCGTCGTGAAGCAAGGTAGTGCAGTAGCTTTACCTCCGATGGACGAAGCTGAGCAAGACGAAGAACTGAGTGATGAGAGCGATGGCGACCACGAACCTCAAGGGGATAGGAATGCGTCGCCGGATACGAGTTCAAGTGAACAGGGCAACGAACCGAACGAGCTTACGCGGATGGAGATATTGGCCCAACGCTACGCGGAAGACATTATCCGCGTAAGGAAAGAGTATGAGATCCAGCAGGAGCTGCTCAAGAAGGCGGAGGCCGAGATCGCAGAGGAGGACGAGAAGCGGGGCCGGACGAACAGCATCTCCCAGGGGAATCTCGTCGTCAGTATGGCGTCGCATCCTCGTGACTTGTTCAAAGCGCTTTCGACTGCACAAGCCGATATTCTGAAGCTGCGTAGGGCGTCTCAGCGCTCTTCAGCGTTGCAGACCGACCGGTTGCTGACGCTAACTACGCATTTGGGGCACATGTCCGAGGAACTGTGCACTCTGAGAAAGCGGAACTTGGCAGAGCTCGAGTTCTGGAAGTTGGAGTGTGAGAAGCTTCAAAATACCAACAAAGCTCTGGAAGCTGAGCGGCAGATCTACAGGAAGCAGCTGCAAGATTCTCACAACCAAGAAGAGCTTGGAGACTCTCGTTTGTTCTCGAAAACCTGCTCGATGTGTGAAGGCCACAAGAAGAGACTCTTGCAGATCTCTAACGAACTTTTGAAACAAACACAAGCGTCTCGATCCGACCCGGAGGTGGAAGTACCCGCTCCGTCAGCGCTGACGGACTCGGAACGAAAGCTCGTCAGCACTGTTCTGCTGGACCTCGAGACGATTTACGCCGGGATGACCTCAGCCAAGCAGCAGCTTGCGCGTGATCTGGTAGCGGCGCATCTCGGTACTGCCCTTCGCCCACGTTCTGCTAGACGCACAACGGTAGACGTTACGAAGGCAGAGCCGAAAGTTCTGCGGTCGAACAATCAAAGTGGGAAAGATGGAGGCTCACCGGTATCCACACGAAGTGCAGGAAATTCCCCAAGGAAAAGTTTTGCAGGTTTAAGGGGCTCCAAATCGAGTCGTCAACTAAAGAAGGCTGGCGGGGCAGATGCTGACGGCAAACTGAAACCGACTGGGAGTCCTGGTCGGCCCATCCCGACACCTGTAACGCCGGCCTCGAAGGATGCAGAAGGTTGTCGAGATGGTGAGCCGTCTATCGCCGACGAAAGAACTTTTGAATCGCACCACAGGAAGACGCTGGTCCAGGAGATTCTAGAAGGTGGTGGTGCTGGGTTCTCGCTAACTAAGCTCGGTCTCAAAATCGACAAGCAAACGCCCGAAATCCCTGAGATCGATACTGCAGTGGACGAGAAGCTGATCCCAGAATGCGATAATAACAGCGGAGACACTAACACAGACCATCCTGCCCGGCGCAGCTCAAAAGACACGTCGTTCGACCCGAAGACTTCAGCTTCAGAATTCCACGAAGATGCACTAACGCTGCAGATAACGGGTCAGCCTTTAACAACCACCGCCAATGCTATTGAACGCGAGCCTGAGATCATCGACCAGCTCAGGTTCTTGATCAACCACAGCGCTGCGGCTAAAGAACGGGTGGTCGTCACCCGGTGGCAGGTTTTGATGTGCCGTATCCTGTGTCTGAAGCATGAGGAGCGCCTTGAGCAGGTATTCGGGTATTGCTGTGGTATATTACTGAAAAAAACGGTACGAACTAACTCTTCGTTTCTAGCTTATGTCTGCTGCTGACAAGAGAGCTAGAATTCAGCCCGACGGGACTCTTCGCCCTGCTAGTGAGAGAATAACCAGCGTTTGCGTAACAATGGCAAAGATGGTTCAACACCAGAGAGTGGCGTTGGAGACTGCGATGGCTGCGCAGGAGTTTTCACATCGAGACGTCAAGCGGGCCGAAGCACAAGTAAGAATTCGCCATTTTCAGCCCTCGAATGATGAGTTAACTGTGTTGCTTCCTGGTTTTGTCCAGCTCATTCATGGAGTGGCCATGCTTTTGGACAACCTGAGCCGAAAACGGAAGCCGACGATTGAGCTCAGGGAGATATTCTACCCGACTCAAGGGGGTTCACCTCGGAGAAGTCCAACAAGCAATCGACCGTTGTATCCTGCGACAAAAGTGCACCTAAACCGATTGCCTCAAACGCAACAGATCCCGACGCCAACTTTTCCAGCTTTGGTCGGACCGAACGCTACTGGCAATGTACGGCCAATTAGCTCAAGGGATAGCGGGGAAGGGTCCGTCGATAGATCTTCATACGCTGAGGGATACCACCTTCCGGTAGGGTGACTTTTATTTTTTTACAGTACGTTACCAGGAAAATACTAACACTCGCTTCTGTTTCAACCGTAGAACCGGCTTATCAGGTCTGCGGGACCACGTCCATTTCACTTGGTACACTCTTCAATTGGAGCTCTGCAAGGGTCGATGCCGTTTCCTGACCCAGCGCACATTCGGACCTTGCACGAATCCGAAGTGCTATTACCAACGAGCACATTTGCGAGACCACAACGACCGCATTCATCCCCGGCAGGCCCACGGTTGGTGTCCCCCCGGACGCACGACTTGGCTTCGTTATATATACCGGGGTTGATCGCTGAATCGGACGGAGAAACTGAAGCAAATTCAAAATGATATTCTGAAACCTGTGGGTAACTTTATTCGCACTCCCAGCTTCATCGAATGTGATGTACAAATATAATAGTCGCTGAGTTGTGGATCGTTGCCTTGGTAGCTTCCTCCGTTATGGTAGACGGTAGCAGCAGCAGCTTGAATAAAAGGAAGCAAAATCGCGAGTTTTGAACGCTGTTTGGAATACGAAGTACTTCAGTGTGCCATCGATCTTTGTCCTTATCTACTATAGTACATTCTGCGTCGGTTCAACATTTGTACCCTCAATCGTGTGGGTTTGCCGTGCCCTTGAGCCAGCTAAATTGCCAGCTGAAATCGGCGCCTGCACCACAACGCGGTTAGATCATAGATCATAGGAAAACCTGAATCATACTGCGGTTGTCCGTCTACCCACCATTATGGTCCAGCGAGTTTTGGATCGTGTAGCATATCCACAAGAAGAGATTGGACTGCACCATCCGCCATTCGCGATCCAGAACAAACGCGAGCTGATGCAGCGTCGAGATCCCAAGCTTTCTCTTCAATAGAATACTCATCGCGATGAATGACAGGAGCTCCATCAAACCGTAAATCGCGATATTGCCGACCATCGACGAGAGTGTCGTGGGGGTTAACGCCCGGATCTGCGGGTAGAAGACTCGATTTGGCAGTTGAAACATCAGGATCGTGTAAATGCCTGCATTTGGCATACGAATCATTAGTATGTATGGTACAGAAGGGAGTACCAACGAAATGGCGCAATGGTTCGAGCTCTGCTTACTGTAAATAAACGGGATGATGACTTCAGTGAACTCAATCAGCACAATAAACTCGGTCGTGAAGAGCACCTGCGCAGTCTTCTGAACGTAGTCCATCCGCTGCTTGGTAGTGAAGATGGTACGAAGAGGCTTCGCCACTCGCGGCTTGGCCGGTGCCACTGCAGCTGCAGTTAAGAAGGGAATAGTTGGGTACTTCGCTAGTGTCGACACTGTCGGAAAGATCTGACGGATAGACTTGAAACTGGTCTCGACCTCTGCAGAGGTTGGGTCAAGATGCACTTTTGTCTTCTTACCGCTTGGAATATTGTCTGGGTAATGGGATCGAACCGAGAAATGGCGAAGCGATACGTCGGTTTTCAGTTGATCGTCCTCGTCCAGCATCTGCAGAGCGATCTCGACGAAGTTGGCCGACTTGAGTGGGTGGTCTGCAGGAATGCGCTTGAGCGCGACAGTAATGTCGTTTAGAAAGTAGTTCACGTCCTTGATGGATATCCACGCCAGCACGAAGTCGACCAGCATCAGCGCCAAAGTCGTCGTGATCGAAGTCGCGTTCTGCATTGAGCTCGCCACATAAAGCGCGTTGAAAACCTCAATGTTGAGGATAACAACCTGCGGCTTGAGGTCGTCCTTGTTCCCGAGAAAGAAGCTGATCCAGTTTTTCGTGACAATTTTAATGATCGGCAGCAGGAGGACGTAGAACGTCTGTGCGGTGGCACTCACAGACCGGAAGCCGTAGAGATATGCCGGATAAATAAAAGTCAGCACCACCTGACAGGCAATCACCACGATGTAGTGGAGCAATTCCTTGCGTAGTGCCGCTTCTCGCCTCAGTTTCGCGCCAAAGAAGATGCCGAAGCATACTACAAGCCCCAAGAACCAGACTGGAATCCCAACGACCAGCGTAAACGGCAGCGGGAACCCAATCAAACTCGTCATCGCCAGCATGAACGCTACAGCGCCAGCGCTCGGGATGGCGGAAATACTCCACGTTCGCCATGTCGTGAAGTCCAAGCTCGGCACAGTGAGATGAAGCTGCTCGAGGATTGCGCGCGTCATGAGCGAGATCGTCAAATAGTTGCGACCCCAAAACAAATAATTCGCTCGGTTGCCCTTGTGGGTCGGAGCCAGCGGGACGCAGTCTATCAGTGTGAGGATGGCAAGACACGGGAATGGCGCCATAATTAAGAACATGCCCGCGCGAAGAGCCGAAGTCGAACTGATGTAGCTGTTTAGAAGCCGCATGCGATAGATGGAGTAGCTGCCGTGGAGCTCCACTTGGAGGTACATCCACGCATCGAAGAAGCTACTGCACACGCGCTTCAAGGCCCGCATGCTTCTCACCTCGTCAATTGTGTGCGAAATGTCGAGGGTTTCACGTGTTGAAAGCAGTCACCCCACGAATACGCGCAATTTTGCTCCGCAATACAGGGGTACACGAGAAGGACTCCAAAAAAAACTCTAACGTGCACTGACTCACCCCTTGCACTCACTCGGCGAACCCAGTCCACCTAGGACCGCAGTGATCTGGGACGTCTTCGAGCAGCATGAGGCAGGAAACTCGCGTCATTTGGCGCCGCCTGCGCAAGTTTACGTCTACGTTTCAGGCGGAGCTGCGTGGCCATTACTCGGCCGACAGGATGTACAAGTTGCTCAAGTACAGTCGAGCGACGCCCACGAGACGAGCGATTGTCATCAGTGCGATCTCCCCATTCCCTTGCCTGGTGATCTTGACATTGATAGACTGTGCGCCGCTGGCCCCACCTGACGACGGATCGAGGGCGAACTATTTGTTCTGGGCCCGGGACTTTCTCACGATTGCACTGATGACTAGCGTTATCTTGGAGCAGTTCCGGATAAGCGTGCCGGGGCTGCACATCAATTCGTTTCAAGTAATTCTCATGCCGATTATCTCGAGCGGAGGAGCAATCGCGTTCATGACCATGATGTCGAGCATTATTGGGTTCCCACTACCGTTCGCTCTTGTCGTCGGCATCCCCGTGTGGTTCGTGGTGCTCGTCGTATGCTTTGTATTATTCTTTGGGAGAATATTGAGGCGAGATCTGGTGTTATTCAAGGATTTATTGAGGTCGATCGTGGTATTGATCTGCCAAGTGCTGCTAACCTTCGTCTATCCAGCGTATTTGTACGGATTCATCAGCGTGCAGCCGTCCAACCAGAAATTTTACGTTATGCTGCTCCCCGTCATCAAGATTATTGCCAAGAACTGGATCAGCTATTGCCTCGGGGATAAATACGATCTGATGCCACAGATCATGATCTTCAAGGTCGACGTCTTCAACGCGCTCTACGTGTCCAGCTCGATGCAGAACTCCCACTCCATCACTACAGTGCTGCAGATGGTGGCGCTGGATGCACTGCTCGGCTGGGTCTCGATATCGGACATTATGTTTCTCGCGCGGGATATCCTCCGACTCCGACGGAAAATACCAAACGATCACCCGCTGAAGAATGCCAACTTTGTGGAAATTGCGCTGCGGATCATCGAGGAGGACCCCCACGCCGGGACTCGTCTAGCTTTGCGACGGTACAGCTCCACCGCTGTACTCGTGAGGCGGTGGAGTGGTATGGCAATGGCAGCTCCACCCCACCCGGCGTCGTCCCTGTCGACCAGCAGGCAAGTGCTTCCCGTAGACCTACCAGCCTCAACACTCGCCACTGCACCCGAGACCAAACCCCCAGCTCTACAGCTAACTCCAGTTGGAGATTCCCTGAGTCATGTTTTTTCTCCCAAGGAGCGTCAGCGCTACGTTGAACAGAGCGCACGGGTGCTTTTCACGACGGAATTTGTCATTCTCGTCGAGTACACGGAAGTGATCGTGCCGTTCATATACAGTGAGTAGTATTGCATTTAGGAGTTGATAATCTGACGAACCAAGCCTCACCCTGCTCTCTCTCTCTTTCTGTCCGGCAGGTATGTACACCTCCGCCATGTACTACCTGCGGCAGGGCTTGGTAAATACAATCTAAAGAGTCAATCAGAACGACGTTGTCCGTCACAGAAATCGTCACGCTTATTCACTAAGTACGAATCTCACTAAGTACGAATAGCTGCCGAGCGCAGCGAAGGCGGCTCCGTCGCCGAAGGCGACCCCCACCATGCTGAGGATATTGCGGGGCCGCAGGACCCGCCCCGGCCGCTGTATTACTAACCTAACATTGAGAGTAGTGCAGCGAGCCGACGAGGCGAGCGGAACGGGTCCACTACTGCCGTAGCGAAGCGTAGGCAGCCTGCCCCAATAGCGGAGCGAGTTTAGTGAGCGCAGCGTCTACCAACTTAAATTCCCCGCCGCGTAGCGGCGGCGCTCGGCTAGTGCAATTTCAGCACCATGGCGATCCGTAATACTGATGGTAATACCAAACATCGCAATAATAGTTATTGCAGTTATTTAAGTGTATTGATCAGCGTCTTACACCTCACCTCAACCGCAATTACTCTTCGTCACCTTCAATGCAGCCCAGAAGGGTCGCGCTAGTCCACATATCACTGTTCGCGCTCAAAAACATCATCCGCTCGAAGTTCGCCGGCAGCGTCGATGAACGCAGCGAGGTGAGAACCAGCTTGCAACTCGAGAAGAGGCGCTCGCACGCGTTGCTCGTTGGCGGAACATTGTGCAGGAGCTCGTCGTACTGCGTCGCGACGCGTTCTGACAGACGTTGCCTCTTTGCCTGTCGCAGGATGGTCGATGCAAAATCAACGCGAGTGCGCGGAGCTGGGCTTGGTTCTTGTGGCTCCACAGCAAAGTCCTCGACAGCGTGTTGCTCACCGGTAGTCAGGGGAACATCATTCTGGATCTTGACAACGGCGGCCTCAAAATCCGGCGAGTGGATAATATCCGCCGTCGGGCCCAGGTAGGTAGCCATGACAGGGTACTTCTTAGTACATGCATCAAAAAGGAGGTGTACCTCTGCCATCGTGCACGCCTCCGCTTGCAGCTTGACACAGACACTGTCAAGCTCTTTTAGCTTGTCGACAACACCTGCGACGCGGCGATGGGCGTTGCCACGTGGAACGAGCTCTTCCACGGCACTGACAGTAAGAATGGCGTCCCGGATGTCGACGTAGCGCTCGAGCATGGCGTAGGTAGACGACCAACGGGTTGTATTGGCCTTGATCGGCTTCAGCGAAGTCGCCCGTGAGAGAACTGCGGCATTGTTTAGTTGGCGGAGCTGGATCATCAGGTTTTGGATCAGGCTGATCTGATCCTGATAATCCTCCAGAAACCGATTGACCGCGAGATTAAACCGGTGGCTGGCACAGCCAAGAGAGCACTTCTAGGTTGGTTGCGAGGCGTTGATTGGTCGCGCAATTATCTCCAATCAAAAAGCGGACAGCGTCCAACCCTTTCCCGTATACACTCAGCACTGTCTCGATGTGCTCGCGGTGAGCGTCGGCCGTTTGACTCCCGTCCATCGGGGAAAGTGCGAGCAGCCGTTGACACCGTACTCCGTTCACCACGTAGACAGCGAAGATGCCCAGAAAGTGTAGGGAGTTGCATGTCCACCCGTCGAACATCAAACAGAAGGAGTCTCCCATCTCAGCGGAGAGCTTCTGGCCAACCTTGCGAGCAACGTAGCGCATGAAAGCCTTCAGCGTTCGCATCGAGATTGGCTTCATCGTGACGACCTCGCGCGTGAGCTTGTTCTCGACCTCGGAGACGGGCAGGTTGCGCTGGATGATCCAGCGCATCCACAAGTAGATGTTCAGCGTGACGTCGTCCACGAAGCCAAACATGTCCATTGTTGCAGTGGTGGCGGCCTGCAGCTGGGCGTACTCGTCCGCGTAGCCTGCGTGCTTGGCAGCAAGGTGCCCCAGCAAGTTGCTGTAGCCTGTACCGGGCGACTGCTTGCGGGTACAGCCACACTTCTTGCACTCGTAGCGGCCTTCACCGAGGTCAGCGAAGAAGAAGGCACAGAGCTGGCGCGACGACATGGGGAGCGGGGCGAGGCGAGGCGAGGGCTGTTGCTTGACTGGGTGAGTTTGGAAATGAGGGATGAAGCTAGGAGTGTGGGCACAAGCTGCTTGCGGCCCACGGCTCAAATGACTGGTGTGCTTGCCAACTCACAAATGGTTGGACCGAGAAAAATACAATAGTATTTTTGAATATTTTGTATTAAACTGGAGCACACCTACTGCAATAATAAATTATTCCGTAAATATAATACCAATGCTATTGTTATTATATTATTATGTCCGGGCCCTGTACCTGCCCAACCACGACTACTATCCTCAAATCCAGTCGTTCAGTGACGCCGGTCTGGCTGACAACCTCAGCAAAATTATCGCGTTTGGATTCATCGAGCTGCTGTCACTGGTGGTGATAGGCTTCACCATTCAGCGAATACTCCGCATATCGATGCTATCAATGCTGTCGTTTGTACTCGACCACAGTTGGCGGATGGTTTGTTCTTGTGGATTTGCTACACGATCCAGAACTCTCTCTAGCACAATGGTACGCCCCAAAGTAGCATTATACGCCACACAATTATCGCGTTTAACGGTTGCATCCTGTAATGCTGTTCTTGGTGCCGACTTTAGCTTCTCGTTCGCTTGGCTTCGATCAGCATAATAAAAAACTTTTGCTCTAAATCTTACCAGTGACTCTTCAATCGTGTCGGTCGTTTTTTTGCTGTAAGGTCCATGGCGCTGGCTTCAGCAACAAAGCAGCTAACAAGTGTTGGCCAGGTTCAAGATGCCGCGAGGTTTCTGATGCAGCCGCGGAGTTCTCGTCGCTCGTCCAAGGTCCCTGCTACCCAAGCACCGAAACGGATCTTGTTGTCAGAGCAGCAACTCACCACCGAGTTTGGAATCGAGTTATTCCCTTTTATCTCGTTCTCCACAGTATCCACTGCGCTGACCGTGCTCGATCTCTCGTTTAATGAGCTGGATGACAACTTTTGGGCGAATTGGACGCCTGACTGCAGAGGAGCAGCGTGGCCAGCTCTAACGACACTGAATCTAGCCAACAACCGGTACGTCCTAGTTTCTTTCTGTAAGTACTAGTTAAGGTATTGGGTAATGACTGAGCTTTTTGCGGCTAAACTTGCTCAGTTTCACAGCTCGAGGACTCGAAGCAATCGCCGCGTTTATCGTGCGATGTCCAAGTCTGGCGCAGCTCGATCTATCGCTCAATCTATTGAGCGATAAAAGGTCATCGTCCGACTGGATGAGGCCTCTCATAGCCGCGCTGGATGGGAAAGACCGCAGCCACCTTCATGTGCTGGACATGTCCTGCACGGGTCTCACCGATGTCGATATCGTGCAAATGCTCGAATCTGAGTTTGCGAAACGTATCACGAGGCTTTATCTGCGCTCGAATGCACTGACGGATGAAGCAGCAATTGCATTCTCGGAAGCTTTACCAAGGATGAAAGTGCAGGTCTTGTCGCTGGCAGGGAATTTAATCGAGGACCGTGGGGCTGCCACCCTCGCCTTTGTGATGGATCAAGTACCAGCCCTGCAGACTTTCGACCTCGAAGAAAACCAGGTATGCAACCATCCCACTTCGAAATAAAAAAATAATATTGAGGGGAGTGGTGGACTTACCAAATGTTGTGCCTGATACAGATCGGGAACGATGGAATCACCTGCTTTTTCCACTGCATCAACGGGATGACAGCTCCATTTCCGTTGCGCTACCTGCATCTTGGTGGAAACCCGAGTGGGGAATCAAAGCTTCTGTTGGAGCAGATCCACACAAAGTTGCACGAGAAAATTATCGAAACGCAGTTAAGCGCTTCCCCCGCTTCGACGGCGCTCAACATGAGTGGGAACAGAGTGAAGCGGGAGATTTTGCTGGAGTGCTGCCTAACTGATCGCTACGTTCACATCGTGACACAAACACTGAGGTCGTCACCTAACTGGCAATTGCTGGAAGTGCTGGATTTGAGCGGGAACGAGATTGGTGAGAAGGGCGCGTATGATGTTGCTATGTTCCTTGTATTGCAACCTCCACTTCGAGTCCTCAACCTGGCCAACAACTTGATCACAGGTAAGGAGAACAACAAGTTGCATGACGGCAAACTGATCTTTTTTTTACTCAAAGTTCATTTTTGTTGTTAAGATATTGCGATTTCAGCTCTAGCAGACGGCCTTGAGCCTAATGCACAGCTTCAAGAGCTTCTTCTCGATCACAACCAGATCACGGACGCGGGAGCGAAGCAACTTTACTTAAAGGCTTTTAAAGCAAACCAGCAGCGTCGTATCAAGCTCAGTGTCGGGAACCCTCTTACATCGGAGTGTAAAGTCATGTTGGCAGCTATTTCACAGGCGCACGATCTTCGGAAGCGCTTCACCAAGGAGTTCGCCAGCCAAGAAAAGCTCGAGTTTAGCGGGAGAGCACTTCGCCAGTATGGGGCCGCCGCGATCGCTGAGGAGCTGGTAGCAACTCCAAGTGCCAAGTGTCGAGTTATCGACTTCTCGAGGAACGGACTTGGCGATGAAGGGGCTCAGGCTGTGGCTCAGCTGCTGCGAGCGTATCCGCGGCTTGAGGAGCTTGATCTGAGCTTCAACGACATCGGGGACGACGGCGTCATGGCACTAGCCGACGCACTGTCCGAAAATTCTACATTAGTGTCATTGTCGCTGCATTCGGTGCTGGATGGGTCTCAAGTGAAGCCGAGGCTGCAGGAGAAGGGATTGTGCTACCTCGCACAGGCTATTCAGGGGCATAAAGCACTCGTAAAGATTGATTTACGAAACAATGCCACCTCTCCGACTGTAGTTCGCGCCTACGTGGAGATGCTACGTCGCAACCAAGGGATTCACAAGTTCAACGGCACCGGCGCAGCAGTATTCTTGTCGAGGTACGACTTCTAAGGCAACCGAAATAGTTGAATACGTACGAGACACCCTCGATGCAATTTCTGGTCAGGGGGAAGTCGCGTATTATTAGGTTCATCAAAGCATAACCTTCTGCGCTGAGTCAACCTGCGGAGCAAGTTAGTAAGGATGACAGGCTTGCGGCGCGCGTGGAAGCGAGCGTATAGGTTCTGCGTGAGTTTCCAGGTGGAATTGCGCGGTCACTACTCGCCCGACCGCATCAGCAACTTCGATAGCTACTGCCACAAGACGTCATCGCTTTGGTGTTTCCTGGTTTGTGTGGTGTCGCCTTTTCCGTGCTTACTTGTTGTGGCTGCACTTGACTACGCACCCATGGCCCCGCCTGAAGATGGCTCAGAAGCCAACTACCTGTTTTGGGTTAGAGACTGTATCGCGATTGCACTCATGACTCGAGCCATCCTGGAGCAATTTCGAGTTAGCGTTCCAAGTCTACACATCAACGCGATGCACGTAGTCACGATGCCAACCATCGCTGTAGGAGGCGCTGTATTATTCATGATCGCCATGTCAAGCATTATTGGTTTTCCGCTACCGTTTGCACTTGTGGTCGGGATCCCCGTTTGGTTTGTCGTCGTCGTGATATGCTTCGCGTGCTGCTTCGGGCAAAAGTTGCGACGTGATCCTGCTCTGTTTAAGGATCTGCAGAACAGTATCATTGTGCTGATCTTCCAGGTACTGCTGACTTTTGTGTACCCAGCATATCTCTACGGCTTCAACCGAGTAAAACCATCCAACCAAAAATTTTACCTCGTCTTGCTGTCGATAATCAAGATCATCGCGAAAAACTTGATTAGTCACAACCTAGGAACGAAGTACGACCTTATGCCGCAGGTCATGATCTTCAACGTCGACGTCTTCAACGCCTTGTACGTGGCCAGCACGATGCAAAGCTCGAACTCGAGTAGTACGATGATCTCGATGATTGGACTGGACGTTTTCCAGGCGTGGGTGTCGATCTCGGACATCGATCGGCTGATGAGATTCGTGACGCTGCTTAAACGCAGGATACCCGCTGATCACCCGCTCAAAGCGGCCAGCTTCATTCAGATCGCCCAGCAAATTATCAATGAAGACTCCCACGCAAGAGCTCATCTCGTGTTACGCCGCTATAGTTCTGCCTTGTCGATTTTGAAGTTCCCGGACAACGGAAGTGTCGACAGTCTCAACTCCGTCGGTGCAGCGACTGATGCCGTCCAAATGGCCAGCAAGAAAGTGCTCCCAGTGTCTACAACTGGCGCGTCATTACCGGTTGCAGCAGTGGAAACATTAACACCTCTACACCGAAACGAATCGTCTCGACCGCGTAGTGTCCTGGAAGATGTTTTCACTCCAAGGGAACGTCGGCTGTTTGTTCAGAGAACAGCCCAAGTGCTCTTCACGACTGAATTTGTGATACTTGTCGAGTACACGGAGGTGATCGTGCCATTCATCTTCTGTAAGTGGAGTTTTACGTTGCTATGTTGAACATGGTATCTCGCTGATTGTATTTTTATTTTGAACGTGTGCAGGTATGTACACACTTTCCATGTATTATCTCCCGAATCATGCTTACTACGTACAGGTAGAGGCACTGGACGAATCAGGCCTGGGAAGCAAGCTCGAGACTGTTGTAATGTTTGGGGTGGTGGAGTTGCTCTCGCTTCTGGTGTATGGGTTTATTATCCAGCGCAAGATTGGCGTCTCAATGCTGCACATGCTTTCGTTCGTCCTCGATCGAGGGTGGAGAATGGTGCAGTCGAACCTGTTTCTTTGGATCTTTTACACGGTGCAGAACTCGCTGGAGCACAATGGTACGTGGAAAGACAGCGAATGAGTGTTGTACTGTCAAGTTCGTACACTCGCACGGTTTGCTCCTAATTTGTTAAGGCGCGGACTTCAGCTGGTCGTTCAGCTGACTCAAGGAGAGAGATGCTCCATGAAACTACATCGCACATTATAACTTTATACGATAAATTTTGGCAACATCAACAAACAGTTACGTACTTGAGTGGTAATATGTATTCATAGGATTAACGTTGTATTTACTTCTATATTGTTCGAAATAGTGGAAATACTGCGCCAAAAACAAAACCTACTTGATATTTGCCAAGAAAAACTTTTAAAATGCCTCTCATAGTTTGCCCATTTACTAAAATCCCACGATGGATACACAAATGAATAAAAGAAAAATAAATTTACACACGAAAAGTCGAATAATTCGGCTAAAAGCAAATTCACTCCAAACAGACGCACACTTTATAGTAATATGTTAGTTGTTTTTCATTCAGTTTGATTAAACGTTGACTTATAACGATAAAATACTTAAGAAAATTTCCAGTTGGCTGTAGCCAACTTCTTTCTGATTTTCTCAACTAACTTTTATATAATAACGATAAAAAAGCTCAAATACCGGTAAATTTTGGGACTTCGCTGGTCAACAGCCAAAGTCGAAATTTCTTATAAGGTACAGCTCTATAAGAGAAGCGTTAGTACAGTTTTATGATACCTATGTGATAAATAGCGATTACTTTGTAGTCAGAAGTAATTAGTCGAAAATAGAACGCGTCGATATTTAACTCCTATGTTTACATGTTATACTGTAAAACCTGTGATTGTGCCCCCTCCCTTCAATAGTACCCCCCCCAAAATTTAGAATCGGAGTGCGGACTTACGATAGTGCCCCACCCTTTATTAGTGCCCCACCCCCTAAACTTTATCCGAAAATTTGAGCTTTTAGGAACAATTTCAGATCAAATCCATAATTTCAAATAATTAACACTTGGCGTTTGTATACTGTCGTCGAATAATCAAATTTATTGTGAAAAATATCCACTAAAGCTGAGTGTTGTTTGTACTAAGTAGTTGGACATCCCTAGTGCCCCATTACCTTTATTAGTACCCCCCCTTTAATAGTGCCCCATGTTAGGAGGGGGGTACTAATGGAGTACCCCATGGGGCACAATCACAGGTTTTACAGTACTTATTCGTCGAGAATGAGAATATATCTGTTAGCAACATTATGCCAAAAGTGTTTTGTTCAAAATCAAATACAATTTTTCAAGCGCGCCCATCTTTAAAGTAGTGTTGGAATCCTTGCTTGTTGCTTACCATATACGTCCACTCAATTCATAAAGGGTAATGCTTGTCGTTGCGTGGCGGCTACCTGAAGTACACCGCCGCTCTGGCTGAACACCGTCGTGCCGCCAGCAACGAGCAACTAAAGACAAGTTTTAACGTCAGAGAGTGAGACTGAGGTACAAAGGAACCGGTGGCTGCAGCTCCGAGGCAGCACCAGGCTCGAATGGCTGTAAGACAAGCTGCCAGAATGCGTCAGCATCATCAAGACCGGATGGGAGAGAGGTGTATCCGATGACGTCAGGGCACTTAGAGTAGAGGACGGCCATAAAAAGAATATTACAAACTTCAACTGTGTTGTAGTTTGTGAAGCCATCCATGCATAGTGGTTGACGACTATGACCCCGGGAAGTGACCGGAGCGAAGGCGCCTCCGATCGGTCACTTTCCGAATGGCATCGTGGGCAACGACCCCGTCGAAACGCGCGACGCAACCGTCTGCCGCATGCCGAGCAACGCACCCAACCTTACAGCGCTGGGCAACTTGACCTGTCACGGCACCAAGTTGGGCGCATCGCGAGACGCCTCACCGCGGAGCAGGCCCGGAAGCCCAGCAGCCGCAAGATGGGAAGGCGGCTTAGCCGCGGCGGCTGACTACCGCGTGTTCCCAAGCCGACGACCCGCGAGAGGCTGTCCATGCAGATGCAGAACTACGTACACGAGCTTCACGGCATGGGCAACAACCGCACCGCCACAGAGACTACGGAGGTGGCGCTCTTCTTCCGAGCCATGGAAAACTTCGTGAACCTGAACCAAGAGAGGGCGGCGACGGCTACGCCGCACCAACGCCTTGCGGTATACTTCCAGCGCCTCCAGCCTTGGATTTGTACATATTTACAGCTTTAAACTTATAAAAGGTATGTCCCCTTAGTCCAAACACAAAAATCTTAAGGATAAATATGCCATGACATGCCACTACAGTTAAAAATGACGCTAAAATGATTCTCAATCCGCCTGCCCCCGACACGACCGAACACGGCTGCTGAGGTGCTTCATGCGCGACGTGAGGATGCTGGTAGCTACGACGGTACCTACGTCGCGCTGATTGACGACAAGAGCCTCCTGGCCCCGACACGACAGACCACGGCTGCTGAGGTGCTTCATGCGCGTCCTAGCAGCCCCAAGGAGCCTGCACGGGGCACTGATATCGACGAGTGGACCTGTAAGAACGAGCTCTTCAACGCCTACGTGACGAGTAGGATCCGCAGCTGCGTGCCACCGAACATCGCCGAGCTGGACGAGGAAACGCTTGCCAGCACTATGGATCAGAAGCTCGTGCAAAGATTCATTCAATACCGGTGCTGCGCATCATCCGCAGCAGCGACGAGATGTTGCAGCAAATACCGGGGAACCAATTTTCGCAGGCGGCGTTTGCTAAGCTGAGGCAGATCGAGAGGCGCGCGATCCACTACGTCATATCGAAGAACGTCGCGCATTTGTCGGACGAGTCCCTGGAGGCTGTTGTGACTTGTAGAAGAGAAGGCTCGCCTTTGTTTCAGTTTCTAGCTCCATTTTTTAGCCTTCTAGAATTTTTTAAAAACAATGTGTCCAAACTTTTTTAAAACAGAGTGGTACTTTATTATCGAAATATTCCATGGTCAAAACTAGTTTATGCACCGATCAGGTTAGACTTTGTAGTGATTAGCACAAATTATGCAAGGCATTAAATTTAGACAGCAAAGAGTTTACTGGGGAGTTCTGTACCGCAACATGAGATAACCTTGACTCTGGGTGGGTTTGGAGGACAAAATGTACTTACTGTAAATCCTGCGACTGTGCTCATATTTAGTCCACCGACTAAATAGTTAGAATCTGAGCGGAGACTTCCAGTGTGCCTTACCCTTTAATATTGGTCCCCAAGGTTTATCTGTAAATTTGAGCTTTAGGCAGAAATGAAAACGGTTTTCCTAGATTTCCTAGATTTCAAGCTATGTTACTTAAAGTTCGTATACGGTCGTGGAATCAGTAACACTTTTAAAACTAACTACTAAAGCTGTTGTTTTAGAGTTGAATTGTATTTGGACATCCATAGCACCCCATTTCAGTTTTTAGTGCCCAGCTAAGGGACGGGACATTACTGGAGTCACCTGTGGGGCACAATTTCATATATTACAGTAGTTACAGCTTTCATCATTTGAAGCAAGGTGACACCCCTTCCCAAAAATGTGCAATAATATTTGCTTTTTTAGCAATAAAGTTACATAATTTAATTGTTAAAATACATACAACATATGTTTGTCAAATCAAAAGTTTTAACTTTTGATTTGTTTTCGCCTAGATCTAGCCTGTCTAACTATTGATTACCAGATAACAATCTGTCACGCGTCTAGATCTAGCCTTTCTTAATTTAGATAGTGCAGAACGTGTAGCCATTTCCGCACAGTGAGCTGGAATGGCCGAGCGTGGCTTCGAGTTCCGCCGCGACCTGGAGCAGCTCGTCCACGATGGCCTGCTGGCTTCACGGCGGACTGCTCAGCGCTCTCGCTTCCGCCCAGGCGTGCCGCCCTCTAGCGCCGAGCCTGCAGACGTGCAGCTGCAACAGCGCACCAAGAAGAAGCTGGCTCGGGCGCTAAGCGCTCTTCGCGAGGACTACGGGGCGTCGCTGGAGCTGAGTCGTGAGGCCCTAGGCTACGCCAACACACTGGAGGACGCGTTGCGCTTCCTGGCACTGCAGCACACGAGTGACGAGCTGCCACCGACGCTGCGCGCGCAGCCCACCGAGCTACTGGGCGGGAAGGACGCGGATGGAGACAGCGGCGAGCTGCTGGCGGAGGTGAACGCCCCCGTGAGGGAGAAGCAGGTAGAACGTGTAGAGCGGGAAACAGAGAAGGTAAAGGAGGCAGAACAGGTGATCGACAGTTGGGAGGACCAAGAGGAGCAGCAAGTACAGGAGCAGCAACATGAGTCGAGCAACGGTGACGCCAAGCAGACGGAGGCGCTGTCGTGGACGCAGCAGTACTTGCTGAACATGGCAGCGCGGGAGGAGGAGCAGGCGCGGCGGGAGGCGGAGGTGACGCCCGAGGCGCGTGAGCTGGAGGAACTGGAGAAGCGCTACAATGAGCTGGTGGCGGCGCTGAATCGCCTCAAGGAGCGGAAGAGCAAGAAGAAGGCCAAGAGCGGGGACAAGCAGAAGACGCGCGAGCTGAACGAGCAGATGCAGGACACGAGACGTCAATTGCTGGCGCGTGGCTGGAGGGACCCCATGCAGCAGCAACAGCAGCAGCAGAAGAAGACAACGAAGAGGAAGCAGGAGAAGAAGGACGGCTCTGCTGCTTCAGATAACGCTGCGCCGACGGCCGAGAAGAAAATCGCGTCTACAACATCGAATCACGCGCTGGACGATGCTGATGGTGAGTTGTTGTCGTTGGCGCTAGGAATCGCGGACGATGAAGAAGGCACGGGCCAGCCTGGAGAGCATGAGATGGCTTCGAAACAGAATGGTGACGTGGTAGAAAAAGTTGAGGAGCCCACCCCTGCTGCTCAGGCAGAAGCTGGCGGAGAAGATGACGAGGGTGGCTTGTTCGGGCTCTTGGAGGAGGCTGAGGCGACGGTCGTGAGCGCAGACGAGATTAAGAAGAGTGCTGCAGTCGACACAGCGGCTATCATCGCTGCCCAAGCCGCAGCAGATCTCGCAGCGTCAAAGGGGAAGAAGGGCAAAGGAGGAAAGAACAAGAAAGGCCGCAATATGCTGAAGGTGCAGGCAGCGGCGGCTCAAGCTGCACAGGCGCAAGCGGCTGCTGCTGCTCCTTGGACGGGCAAGTCGCCTCGTGACCACCTGGAGCAGCATTGCCGTAAGAATGGTCTGCAGAAGCCGCAGTACAAAAAGCTGCCTCGCCCCGCAGGCGGAGGACACCTGTACTCGGTTGTCCTCGCCAACAAAATTCGTGGCAAGCAAGACGTCACGGTTCGAGATGCCAGTGACGCCGCGCGGGGCTTTGACTCGATTTCAGATGCAAAGGACGCCGTTGCTACGAGCGCGTTGTTTGAGCTAGCGTCAGACCTGCCGCTCTATCGGGTGTTACCGCCAGTGTACCGCGATATGTGGCAGCGATGGATCGCAGAGAGACAACAAACCGAGGCAGCCGCCGCAGCTGCTGATCGAGATGAGCACGACGAGCTCCTGAACGAGATTTTCAACACGCTTCCCGCGGAGATCGCTGAAAAGCGAGCTGTCATGGAGATACCGGCTCCTACGCTGAAACTTGCAGCTCCTGTCGTGAAAAAGGATGCTGAGGATGATGGAAATGCCTTAGAGGACTGGAGTGTAGACGACTGGGACGCTGATCTGTCCGATGACGACGATACGAAAGACAAGGAGGCGAATGAAGCTGCAAGCGATGATATCCCGGCACCTATCGATGATCTGGAGGTCGAGGAAGAGAGCGAGAGCGCCAGGAACGCTGCATTGGAGCTGTCTCGCCAGCTACGAGAACAACTCCAGAAGCAGATACGCTCCGGCGCGTACAAGTCGAAGCTCCCCCAGCGTGAGTCTCTGCCGATTGCATCCTTCAAGAAGCAGGTTGTTGAAATGCTGTCTGGCCACGACGTTATATTGATCTCTGGTGAGACCGGCTGTGGCAAGAGTACGCAAGTACCGCAGTTCTTACTGGAGGATCTGTTGCTTTCCGAATCTGGAGGGGCTCGTGGGCAGATCGTTTGCACGCAGCCTCGGCGACTAGCTGCTATCAGCCTGGCTGAACGAGTCTCCGAGGAGCTAGGCGAGTCAAACATGGGAACAGGAGACTCGCTGACAGGCTTTCAAATCCGCCTTGAAACACGGATGACTCGTCGTACGCGTCTGCTCTTCTGCACAACTGGTATCCTATTGCGCAAGCTGCAGGACCCCCGCACTCTTGGTGAGGAAGTGAGCCACGTCATCGTGGATGAAGTCCATGAACGCGATCTCCAGAGCGATGTTCTTTTGGCCATGTTGCGCCAGTTCCTGGCCGAGGGCAACGTGGCAAGACGCCGGAAGTTTGGGGGCACGCTGCCGCCGCTCAAAGTGATTCTCATGAGTGCAACGCTCAACGCCGCAAGCTTCCAGCAGTACTTTGGAGGCGCCGCTGTGTGCCCAATGATTGAAGTTCCTGGTCGCACGTTCCCTGTGGAGCAGTTCTACCTCGAGGATGTTCTTGAGAAGACCAACTTTGTTGTGGACGAAGAATCCCCCGCTTACGTGCCAGTGGATGAAAGTGGCTCGGACAGGAACTCGACGCAGGTCACTATCTCCGGCCGTGGAGGCACATCCTACTCGCAGCAGGTTTCCTGGACATCATCTTCGGGCAAGTCCTCCTCCAAGGCAACGGTAACTGAGACGCAGCGTATGCTGGAAGAGACGTACAGTGAGTCGACCCTGCAAGCCTTGGAGCGCATCGACCCGTCTGTTGTCAACTACGAGCTCATCCAAGCGCTTTTGGAGCATATTACGATGGAGACGGATATGCTGTCGATATCGAAGAAGGGCGATCAGAGGAGAAGTGCTTCGGTGCTTGTATTCCTTCCAGGTCTTCAAGAGATCACGACGCTTCTGGACATACTTGCAGGCAGTCGTTTACTGCGCCGTGACCCCCAAGGCCGTGAGTTTGAGCTGCTGCCGCTGCATTCGTCGCTGTCGGCGCAGGAGCAGCAACGCATCTTCCGTCAGCGTCCTGGAGTCGTTCGGATTATCGCCGCGACCAATATTGCCGAGACGTCTCTGACAATCGACGACGTCAAGGTCGTGATTGATTCAGGACGTGTCAAGCAAATGAGTCACGACGCCCAACGCCGCACCAACGTGCTGGAAGAGATCTGGGTCGCGCGTGCCAACGCCAAGCAGCGTGCTGGTCGCGCAGGTCGCACAAGTGGAGGTTCATGCTTCCGCTTGTTCCCGCAGTCTGTTTTCCGTTCGGTTATGCTCGAGCAACCTGTGCCTGAGATCCGGCGTGCTCCACTGACGTCTCTATGTCTGCAGATCAAGACCTTCGGCGTCGGTGGCAATGAGCAGAAGGACGGATGTGGAGAGTTTCTCCGTGCTTGCTTGGACCCACCGGATGACGCTAGTATTCGCGATGCGCTGGAGGAGCTTTTCGAGATTGGGGCGCTAAAGCGTGAGGACGAGTCGCTTACCAAACTGGGCGCGCACTTGGCTCGACTGCCTGTGGACGTGAAGGTAGGCAAGCTGCTTCTCCTTGGAGCACTGTTTGGCGTGTTCGACGCTGCAAGTACCTGTGCCGCAGTGCTGGAGACGAAGTCGCCTTTCGTGGCACCGTTCGGTCGCCAGAGTGAGATGAAGCAGGCTCGCCAAACCTTTGCCATTGGCGCTAGTGATTTGCTCACAGACGTGAACGCCTTCGAAGCTTGGCGCTACGTTGTACAGCACGGCAAAGAGAACGGAATCAATGAGAATAACTTCTGCCAAAAGAACTTCCTGAGCCACCGAGGGCTGCGTGAGTTGAGCAAGCTCAAGCGCCAGTTCCGAGGGCTCGTGACGCAGCTTGGATTCCTGCCACCGAGCGACTCCGAGGCGGACGAGCGAATGACAGTCCAGCAGCTGGCGACGATATCTGCAGTGCTCTACGCTGGACTGGCCCCGAACCTGGTGCATGCGGAGCCGCCGTCGGGGAACGGTCCCAAGCGCGCAGTCCTCCGCGAGCGTGATCACAGCATTGTCGTGGTGCACCCAGGATCGATCAACTACAAGGTGGCAAGCTTCCGTGCGAGCAGTTTCCTCACGTACGCGGTGAAGCTGCACACGTCGCAGGTGTACCTCCCAGCCTCCAGTCTCGTGCTTCCCTTGGCTGTGTGTCTCTTTAGCCACGCGCTAGAGCCGCTGCCGCAGCTACGACGCAAGGACAAGGACGGCAACGAAACTATCGGCCTGCGCGTGAACGATTGGGTCGTCTTCCAGTCCTCGTATCGATCAGCGGCGCTACTGCAGGAGATGCGTGATGCGGTGCTCGAGGTCATCGACGCGAGTCTCCAGACGCCTCCGTTCGCCCGCGGTGGGAATGCCGAGTCGAAAACGCAACAAAGTGAGCGCGAGTCGCTTGTTAATGTGCTGCGCACGCTCTTCCTTGCCGAGTACGAGGAGCGTGACCCACACAAGCAGCTTTCGGGTCAGCTATGCGCTGGTAAAAAGAAACATTAGAAAGAGGAGATTCTCCAACCAGTGGATAGAGGCTACATGGCATCGAATAGATGAGATGAGGTGCATATATCAAGAGGAGTTGACCTACGAGAATGGGATCTACGTACTGCGCTAGTACTGCGCGGCCATGTAGAGCGCCCAGGAGAGCGAGAGGCCGTTCATCATGGTGCACTGGTTGAGCTTCACGAGGGCTTCGGCCTTGTTCACGCGCGCGTAGTTGAGGTACAGCAGCGACAGCCACGAGTTGCTCACGTCGTTGGACTTCACGATGTCGAGCTTGGACAGGATGTTGTCCCATTCCTGCTGCACAAAGGTGGACGTGCGCACGTACTCGGTGATCGGCGTGACCGGCAGCATCTGGATGCCGTGGATCATGTACTCGTCCGCGGAGAACCACGTCGCGTAGTCGGCCTTGTTGTCGAAGAGGATGCCGGGCACCATCCGCGGACGGTACGCAGCAGGGTGGATCGTGTTCGAGTTGTCGAACAGGAAGTACGTCTGGATGGCGCGCATGCCGACCTTGCTCATGACCAGACCGATGGACTGCATGCGCGCGTTGTTCGTCACCTTGCCGAAGAGCGCCATGGCGTACGAGAAGTTGATGTCCTCGGACGTAGACTCTTCGTCCTTGCCGTCTCCCAGCGACGTCATGCCGTGCGAGTACGAGTGGCCGCGGAACCAGTCGAAGCCGCGGAACTTGGGGAAGTACGGGTCGTCGCGAGACGGGTTGGCCACATCTCGCAGCAGAAGCCGCGTCATGGCGTTGAGCTCTCCGATCCGCGACCAGGTCGGGTGCAGGTAGTTGATCACTGAGGCCATGTGCACCCAGTAGCCGTAGTGGTAGTGGTGGTCGTTGTACACGGTGTTGCCGAAGTCCGCGTTCATGTCGCCCGTCACGAACCCTTCCGAGCTCACGATGCCGCCCATGACGGCGTCGTACTTGAGCTTGTACTTCCAGCTATTGTCCAGGAACGGAGCGATGGCGTTCTCCAGCTTGGTCACGCAGCGACGCAGCAGGGAGATGTCGGTGCCGACGATCACGGGGTCGTTGGCCATCAGACACAGCGAAGCGTACTGCTGCACGAGTTTGCCCGTGAAGTAGTAGCTGCCGTCGGTCGCCACCGTCCAAATGCTCTGGATGTCAGCGCGCAGCTTGGTGAACAGATCCTGCTGCAGAGCGACGGCTTTCGTGAGGCGAGTGCGCGGGTAGTGGGTCACGGGGATGTTGCTGGACTCGTAGAAGCACCACGCGGGCGGAGATGTGAGCGTCACGAAAGCCTTCATGAGGCCGCGAGTGGCCGAGTACATGGCAACGTTGGCCACCTCAGCGACGCTAGCTGCAGTGAGCGACTTGGCGTGGTGGTCCAGTCCGTAGTGGAGCAGTCCCTTGGAGCAATCGCCGTCAGTCTTCCACTTGAAAGTGTACTTCGAGTCGCTGGTGATCTCCACGTCTCCACCGGTCACGATGCAGCTACTGTACTTGTCCTGCGCAGCCGACTGAGTGTCATCCAGGATGGACGAGATCCGCACCACGCCGTTAAACGAGGTCACGGCCTGCAAGATCATGCTGGTAGCGAGATTGAGCTGGATGCCGCTAGTCGAAGACGACGACGACGGGATGACGTGCAGCCACCACTGCTGGCCGCTGACTGCCACGATGTTGAACTTGGTACCGGAGTAGCGGGTACCGATCGTCGCTGCGACTCCATTGATGGTCGCGATGGGGGCCTCAAGGAGGATTTCGGGTGTGAGCCCCTGGTACGTGGCAGTGAAGTACGCCATGCCGCTCACCATGCTGGTTTTGATGGTACCCGTGGACGAAGGAGCTTGGAGCTGCAGGGTGACGCCCAGGTCCGTCCAGTTGACGACCTGCATGTCCGGGATCGACGTCGCGAACTCGTACGCGGTCAGCTGGATCTCATTGCGCTTCGGGTGCGCGTAGTACTTGGCCACTCCATCGGTGACGCCGCCGAAGAACCGGTTGCGGTACGGATAGCTGAGCGCGAAGCCGTAGGCGCCCGAGTATTCCACACTCACTGCGAACGGGTTGGGCCAGACGGGAGACGTGGCGTTGGTGCTGGAATCGCACGTGACGAGGTTGGCCCACCACGCGTTCGTGGGCACCGGTCGACTCCGCATGGTGTCGAGGTGGCGAGGCTTGCAGAACGTCGACTGCTCGGTAGTCGCGTTGACCAGCAGCGTCGGTGACGGGAACGCGCCGCTGGGGTCCCAGGAGTCGCTCTGCGCATTGACAAACACGTTGCCCCCTCCGCAGAGAAGCTGGGAACACAATCCGGCTAGCAGAAGCCACGAGCGTCTGGAGGTGGAAGGCGCCTTACTGGAAGGCGAAGGCTGGAGCATGCTCATCGTGGGACGAGATGAGAACTGAGAGCCATTGGGCCAGACTGCAGCGCCAGCAAGCGTAGATTGGTCATGAGCTCGTTGTGTTGCGCATGATCCCGTGCTACGCCCGCCACCAAGCCAGAAACGAAAGAAGCTCCGCAAATAGTTTGATGCCCCCAGGCAATTTGCACCCATCGACACCTTCCTCGGCTGAAGCTGCCTCTGCGCTGTGTGTGTCCACGATCGCATCTCGGCTCGGCTTGTCGTTTCCTGTGACAACGCGAGTTTTTGGGGCGACGAAACGAACGCGCGAACTCTAGGTGCCCCCCCCCCCCCCCCAGCGCGAGTTTGACAAATGTTGCTGGCACAGTGTAATTTTGGAGCTCGGAACGTTCTGTCATCGGACGCCTGCGCGAGTGTCGTGAAGCTCACAGCAGCACCCTCGCACGCGCAATTGGTAGGTCGAATAATTCTGCTTAGTGCACAGGTTCTCCTCGGGGTTGGAACTGGTGCAACAGTGCGCAGCAATTCACAGAGACTGCTGAAACCGATGCCGAGCATACCCCCTCCCCGCAAAGTGGAGAGCACCATGGGCCGATAATGTGTAAGCATCCAGCACTTCGATACGTATCCACTGCACCTTCATGCAAATCGCTGCCAGCACGCGAGCCACGTGACGCACCACCAAAACAACTCACCCGGTGCAACGGCTGCACCTCAAACACTCGGACGCAATCTCAAACCCTCCCTCGCATATAAATCCCTCGCCTTTGCACTGCTCCAACCGTGTTGCCTGCGGTGGCTAACTTGTATGCCGTAGTGAGCACCGAGGGAGGCTGGAACAAGTTGAAGTTTGTATCCATATGTTTTATTTACCCTGATTGGCGGGAATTTCGTCCAATCCGCAGCGCCTAGAATAAAAACGCAAGTCGGCAGCTGCACTTGGTCTGAGTATGGGGCCGCCTTCGCCTACACAAAACCACCACCAGGCTGGCAGCAGAGAGATTGCGGAGATAAAAGACCCCGCCCGCCCGCCGTCTGCGAGCCCGAACGTCTCGCCGGATCTCTCCTCCCTGCCCTGCGCGTCCCCCTCGGCCTCTCGCCCCACCCCCGCGTCCCCGCGACCATGAGCGAGCGCGCGGCCGACGGCCCCGCGAAGGCGCCCAAAGATCCCACGATCCAGCTGAGCGTGGACGACGAGATCGCGACCGTCCAGACCACGGCGTCCACCACCAAGAAGAAGGAGGACATGCGCAACGAGAGCACGGGCATCACGGTCGGAGACTCGACCCATACGCTGTCGGATGTACGTGCAAGGAGGAGAAGAAGAGAAGAAGGAGGAGGAAGGAGAAGCTGATTATTATTTTTTGTTTATTTGTTGTGGTGGTGGATTAGGGTAAGACGATCCACTACTCGGCCGAGAGGATCATCGGCAACGGGTCGTTCGGCGTCGTGTTCCAAGCCACAGTGGAGGAGACGGGCGAGATCGTGGCCATCAAGAAGGTGCTGCAGGATAAGCGCTTCAAGGTGGGAGTGACATTGTTATTGGGAGTTATTATTTTTTAGTTTTATTGCTAACTTGTATCGTTTTATTTTGTTTGCAGAATCGGGAGCTGCAGATCATGCGACAGCTGCACCACGTGAACATTGTGCAGCTCAAGCACTGCTTCTACTGCAACGGCGAGAAGCCCGACGAGCTGTACTTGAATCTGGTGCTTGAGTACATCCCCGACACGGTCTACGGCGTGGCCAGGCAGCTGCAGAAGGCCAAGCAGTACATGCCCATCGTGCTGGTCAAGCTGTACATCTACCAGATCTGCCGCTCGCTGGCCTACATCCACTCCATGGGCATCTGCCATCGCGATATCAAGCCGCAGAACTTGCTGCTCGACCCCAGGTCCCACGTGGTAAAGCTCTGCGATTTTGGAAGCGCCAAGGTGCTCCAGAAGAACGAGCCGAACGTGTCGTACATCTGCTCACGCTATTACCGCGCCCCCGAGCTCATCTTCGGCGCCACGGACTACACCACAGCTATCGGTTGGCGTCTTGGGCTGTGCTGCCGCAAGATAAAATTACAGGATACTGATACTATTCTTGCTGCTTATTTTTCAGATATTTGGTCACTAGGCTGCGTGTGTGCTGAGCTGCTGTTGGGGCAGCCTCTATTCCCTGGCGAGAGCGGAGTGGATCAGTTGGTCGAGATCATTAAGGTTCTGGGCACACCGGCGCGCGAGGAGATCGAAGCCATGAACCCGAACTACACGGAATTCCAGTTCCCGCAGATTAAGGCCCACTCTTGGAGCAAGATCTTCCGCTCACGGACGCCTCCCGAGGCAATTAACTTGCTGTCCAAAATGCTGGTCTATGATCCGAAGCGGTAAGACTCAGTGTTCAAGTTTATCGGCGAAGCACTGTGCCTGATGCTGACTGACTGGGTGCTTTGGTACTTGCATATCCAGACGTGTGAAGCCGCTGGAAGCCGCTGCCCACCCGTTCTTCGATGAGCTGCGGCAGAAGGACCTGAAGCTTCCAAATGATGTCCCTGCGCCCGCGCTGTTCAACTTCACTCTGCAAGGTGCGCACTCCTACTCGTCTATTAGTCGATTTGGCAAAATTTAGTAACTTGGTTGTGCGTGCTTTTTGTGCTTGGCATTGCAGAACTGTCGCAAGTGGATGTTAGCACGCGCGAGATTTTAGTACCGGCGCATGAGCGGAAGTCAACCAATTGGCCGGTCTTAGAGGACGGCACGTGGCCTGACGCGGCTGCTCACGGGACGTCCTAAACGCTTGTACACCAAGCAAAACATGAAAGGCCCGAAGGCGACAGCAATCAAGTTGACCGAGGGCGAACCAAAATGTATCTTGCTTGTATCTTTTGCTGGTCTGCGGGTATTGCTCGTTCCTGCTGCGCATGGGGTCGTAGCGACTCATAATGTAAGAATGTTTGTGGTGGAGCTCTCACTACTGCTGCCACCTTCCCGGATGCTAGAGAGGGGGTGAACTGCCATTTGACCAAGCAGATGAGCTTCAGGCCCGTTACGAAATCCTGCCGATGTGTGATGACGACGACCTTGAATTATTACAGCAAACAAGCAGTTGCAGGGATACGTAAGACAAGGCCAACGACTCGCATACATGGTGGTGGAACGTACCTCCGTTTTGCGCCATGGGCGGCAAGGCGTCTGAGCCCCCTCCTGACCTATTGTTATGGTTAGAACTCAACCCCAGTGACGTTTGCGGCCTCACCCGCGCTTGCTCGGCTACTTTAGCTTGCTGGAAATGCTCTTCCCACTCCTTCTTTGTGTTTTTGATATCCTGTTTGGCATTTTCGTTAGTCTTTTCTCTCATTGTTACCCACGCAACAGGGCTGTGATGGACCTACGTTTCGAATGAGCTCGAGGGAGACTTCGTTTTGCAAGATGAGCTCGGTCAGCTCCACGTCAATCTGAGCGGACTCGTCGAGCAGCTACAGCAGCAGCACAGCACGTCAATTCGCGAGTATCGATCGACTAAATAACTAGGCATGACACCTACATCCGAATGGGATAACCGACGCGGGTCTTCCATCCGATTGTCTTGCTTCCTTATCCCAGTAGCTTCACCTCCACCAATCGGTATTCGCGGTGACCTCAGAGCATCAAGCGATTCTTCGGTCTCTTTGGTCTGACGGAGCAACATTTCTCTCAGTCGTGCATTCTCTCGCTGCAAGCTCGCGTTTTGTTGCTGCGAATTCACGACAAACAAAACTTAGTCCTTGCAGCACGTATGATGCTATGCAAACCCAATCAATGACACCTCTAACGACTTCACACGCTTCGTTTCAAGCAGCCGAGTTCTGCTTGGGTCGCATTCGAGGGTGGCAAGCTGCTTCTTCAAGTCTTGGATCTGCTCTTGAAGAATCGGGATGTTGTTGTTCTCGGTCTGCAATTGCTTATTCTCTTCCAGCAGCGATTCGCTCACTGCGTCGAGCTGGTGGCTCTTGTATCGCGCTAGAGATTCCTACAATTACCCAACGTAATTAGCCAAACAAATCATCAATGCTCAATGACAGAGATGAACGTACCATGAGCACTTCGATATGCTTCAGCAGCTTCCGGATTGTCGTGTTCGGATCGGACGGGTCCAAGCCCAGATTCGACGTTGACACGCTGGGGGATAAAGTCACCCTCCTTGCATATTCGACCATCCCATCCGCCCCAGTATTCTCCGTCTCGCTATTCGGCAGTGGATTGGCATTGCGCATTTTGTCGACAAAACTGGATGAAGTCGGGATGCTTTCATCAGCGTCGCTTTCGCTCGAGTGCTTGGACTCATCAGCTACTGAAGCTCCGCCCGCGTTCTCGGCCATATATTCCAGTAGAATTGGGTTGTTGTTGAGGAAGTCATCACGAAACAAGCGGACGTTCCCGCGGGGCATGAGGCCGCTAGCAAATGGGTCAACGCCATTCGGCTTCAAGGTTTCAGTAGGAAGGAGACCTCCTCGCGTCCCGGGAGCAGCCGGTGCGGTAAACGGCCGAGATCCGATGAATCCGTTGTTGCTTTGTCTGTTCTTGTGCATCGACGCGAAGAACTCTTCGGTCAAGTCCTTGTCGAGCTGAGTTATATGATCCCCGTCTAGCGTCTTGAGGCGCGATAGCACTCGTACAACCCGGAATTTATACCCCTCGACATCGCGCGAGCAGGGGTTCCCGCCCAGATCCAGCGATCGCAGCTAAATTCCACACCAGCTCTGTTAGATCAGTGTCAAATTCAAGAAGAAGCGCTCACAATACCTTTGGAAGCCCACGGCAGATATGCAACGCTGAATCAAGGTCGGCAATCTGATTCCCGTACACAGAGAGTGTGTTCAGCTTGAGCAACTTGCGCAACGGAGATATATCTACGATCTGGAGTAGCACCAGCGACGCAAAACCCGCATCAGCAGGAACACTTTCCTCGCATCAATTCCACGATAAGATGCACACCTGGTTGTTGGAAATGAAAAGTTTCTCCAGTCCGGCACACTACAATCATAAAACAAAATGCATCGGAAATGTCAGCAAATAAATCCGTTGTTGCCTATTTGATCAACCAACCTGCAGGTTGTCGAGCGTCTCGATCTGGTTGAAATTGACATTGAGCTGCTCCACAACAAACAGAAAATGGCGTCAATATCCAATGCCACCCACACCCAGCGATTCTCCACCGTCTCGTTACCCGACCTCAATCAGGTTCACGAAGAACTGGAAATGCTGTAGGGATGTCAAGCGATTGTGCGACAACGAAAGGATCTCCAGCGATGCCAAGCTCTGCGCACAGGTTTCATCAATCTGCGCCAGCTCTTCATCCCGCATGATCAGCTGCATCAGCAAATAAAACACCCCAGGCAGTGTCAAAAAGAGATAAAACACGACTGCAACCACAGTACCAACACAAGTTCGGGCACCTCCTTCAGCGCCAGCAGGTCGTAGACCCCCGCGCGGTTCATGACCAGGTCGGTTGTCAGTGTCAATAGCCTTGAAGTGCTCATCCTCCCCTCTGGTTCCCCTTGATTCACGTCCATGCCTTCACTATCGTCTAGAGCACCGGTGTTCATGGGAGTTCACGACGGTTCAAGATCGAAGAGCGCTTGTGTAGCATACACCACTTCAACTTTGGGCCGCGAAACGACGCGAATGCGTGTAGCCATCTTTGCGCACTTCAGCAATGCAATACGTCCGTGATGAGCTGGCAGGAACCCCGATGCTTCGCCGCCCCAGCTCGCTCACAGCTCTTGGCGAAGAGGTTGGGACCTCGTGTGGGCCAAATAGTCGTAATAGCAAGGCGAAGAGCAAGGTGCCGTGGTACCGGTAGGTAATTCTACCTCTTGGTTGGCTTGTGCGTGGGCTTACGTAGAACTATACTACCAGAAACTCGTTTGGAGACACAGTCCCGCTTCCGGAGATGCCACCTGAGCCGCTGGCAATGGACCCGCCCATGGTGATCCCAGCGGACCTTCGACCGCTAGGCAGCAGACGTCGCTATCTCCGCACGATACAGCTCACCCCGGATCCTTTGCCAGAGGAAGAGAAGAACCGCGAGCTCGAGAGCGCAGAAGCATTGGGCCCGCGCCCAGTCAATCGGTTGCTGCGTCACCAGAACTCGATGAAGCGGCTGCCCTCGGGCAATAGAGATCGGAGACTCCTCAAGTCTGTTTCTCATAGAGATCTAACACCGCCCGAGCGCCAGCCTTCAAGGAGGCGCACGTCCAGTCACTACATTGAAGAGAAGGACGTTCCTATTCCAGAAACCCTCGAGGTGGAGACTCAGCAAGTGCCAGCATCACATGACAATGAAGACGCTTCAACGGTTGAGACGACACCGACGTCGAATCGCTTAGTCGACGGCAAAAGCTCTTCGACTCGTCTGGTACAAAGAGTGCTTCCTATGGTCGATGTGTATTGGAGCATTTCTAACTGAATTCTGGTTGTGCGCTCTTGTAGATCCCCGTGACCAATGCTGCTGCAGGACCGCGCAAGGTTAATGTTGACTTAAACGGAGAGAACGCGACGGCGCGAGCGCTACGATTGCGACGGGTTTCTCGAGAGGAAACGCTGGATGTTCACAACAGTCGCGGGTACTTCGGCAAGACCGCGAAGGAGCAGTTTTACGCGCAGTACAAGCAGCTTTACTCGCGGCCATACTTGTTCATGGACAGCAGAGTTGCCGGTGGGGCAAAAGGCGCCGCTCCTGTCATCGAAGTGGCATCGCTACCAGAGCGCGAGGACTCGGACGATGAAGCAGCTAGTACAATCATCCCCGTGTATCCGTCCTCAAGCGAGATGAAGAAGGTGAACGACGAGTTGAATCCATCTCGACTCGTGTCCAGAGTCTCGTCATCGATCCTCAGCGTCGAGCGCCCGGAGCTGCCACTACGAGACAAACTGTCTCCTCGAGCGCACTTCCTGGCCTCGTGCTCAGCCAAGTCCCAAGTCGTGGTCCCCTTCCTCATCCGTAACAGGAACACCACGGTCTTCGACTTCTCCTTCCAGTCGCTCGGGGACGCAGCGATCTCGGCCTTTGCCAAATGTCTGGTACACGATCTGCCCTGCGTGGAAGAGATCAGCGTCCGAGACAACCGTCTCAGTGACGACGGACTGAACGAACTCCTTCAAGCTGTGAGTGACGGCGGCTCAAGCCTCAATCTACGTCGACTTGACATCTCGCAGAACCAAATCGGCCCCAAAAGTGCCCAAACACTGCGTGAATACCTCGTATCGTCCAGCTGCACTCTGGAGATGCTGCACGTGGACAACGCCGACATCGACGATCACGAATGTGCCGCCTTTATGACGGCGTTTGAGAAGAACCAGTCGATCTCGCGGCTCTGGATGAGCAGGAACTGCATCGGCAAGGCCGAGAACCTCAACGTCGTCCAGCCAAACTTCACCACCGGCGGCGAGGCCATCGCCAACATGCTGCATGTGAACCCTGTGCTCGTTCACCTCGATCTGTCGTGGAACTATCTGCGTCTGGAGAGCAGCATCGCACTCGCCAACTCCATTCGTGACAACGGTACACTCGTGGAGCTCAAACTCGCCTACAACGCGTGCGCAGACGCCGGCGCCATGATGTTCGGAGAGGCTTTACGCTTCAACAAGAGCCTGCAGATGCTAGACTTGTCCTACAACAGCATCGGAGTGAAAGGCGCCATGGTGCTCGCCAACGCCATCCGGTCGAACCGCACGCTGCGAACTCTTCAGCTCAACGGCAACAACATCGGCCGAGAGGGCGGGCAACTGCTAATGGCAGCGCTCTGTGGGAATCGAACCGAGGTCGGCTGCACCATTGAGCTGCACGCCTGCAACCTCGGAGCCAACATCCTCCCAATCGGTGCATCGGCTCCGTCTGCAGTCGCAACTCGACCAAAATCCGCGTCACTAACCGATCCGCGTGGTCTCGCACCACAGTCGAGCAGTGGAGGCGAGTTCAATGTCCAAGACTTGCCCGTGTTCGACGCCAAGTCGAGCCGAATCTTCAATCCGAGAGAGCCCGCAGGCAGGTACTCGCTTAACCTCGTGGAGCCTTACGACAAAATGATCGCGATGGAGCTCGTTCGTCTTGCAACAACGAGGAAAGGATGTCGCTTCCTGCGTATCGAATACAAGTCTCCGACGTCTGTGAAGAGACCGATCACGCTTATCAAGAAGGAGAACCTCGCTGTGGAGCAGCATAAAGGGGCAGGAGGGACGCACCGCAGTACCGAGAACAGCGAAGAGGAAACCACACTGGAGACAAGAGGGTTAGACGTTCTCTTCGCCAACGTCGACCGCGACAAGTCCGGATACGTTGACCAGGACGAGCTCGAGGCGGTTCTGAACCAGCTCGGACTCTACCCTCAAATGGAGAGCTTGACGTCCATGCTGCAGAAGTTCGACTACAACCAGTCGGGCTTCATCGAGGAGGGCGAGTTCAGCGCCTTCTTCTTCCACGCCGTCTTCCAGGTGATCGATGAGGATTCGTCGGGCAAAATCGACGCCGACGAGGTCGAGGAGGCCTTCAAGATGCTGGGCATCCCCAACTACGACGAGAAGGAGATCGCCAACGCCATTTCGACCTACGACATCAGTGGAGACGGCGAGATGGAGGAGTTCGAGTTCGTCGAGTTCATGAAAGACCGACTGCTGGACCAGATCAAGAGCAAACTGCTCGGTCACGACTTGAGCGACGACGATGTGAGCCTCGAAAAGGTCCCGCTCGTCTCGCTGTTGGACGCAGCGACGCAGAAGCCCTGGGTTATCCCTGAAGACGGCCAGCTGGAGATCGACTTCGTCTACGACCGTGAAGCGTTCGCTACCAATGATGAAGCCTTCCGCCAGGGCAAAATCTCGCGAGTTGGGCTCGAGCTCCTGATCCGCAACATCACCGAAGTCGCCACATCCAAGGCGGAGCAGGACGATCTCTTCCACGTGGCCATGTACGACTCGGAGATCCGCCTGACAGCAGTGCAGGCGTACCAGCTACTGGACACGTGCCACTACCTCAAGCCCGAGAGCAAGAAGATCGAGACGATCGCGCTCATGCTGCCGCAAATGCTGACGGCCAAGGAGGCGCAGATCCTCGTAGGTCGGACGCTGACGCTCATGCAGCGGTGTCGACTCAAAGCTCGGATGGGCAGCGCGTACTCCGTCGTGCTCGGGAACCCGACGGCGCACTACTCGTTCGATCTGGCCAAGCACAAGGACCGCATCGCACTCAACAAACTGGCCGAGGTCGCGCAGAGCGAGAAGCTCTTCTCCCAGCTGCGTTCGGGCCGCGCCGACACGTCCCAGCACGGCAACTGGGAGAACTTCCGCAACGAGGAGCTGGACGGCCACAGCATCGTGCTCACCAACACCTTCTTCCACGCGCTGCCTCGTCGAGGCAAGCTCTGCTTCGACTACGTGAGCACCACGCGCCCAAAGCGCGGCACCAGGCAGATCAGCGACCGGCGCTTCGACCAGCTCATCGACATGCTCCAAATGGACGTCGTGCTGCCCGACGCCCTGGGCGCGCTAGGGCCCACGCGCTCTCAGCGCGAACGCGGCCAACGCCAGCCCAAGCCTCTGCAGAATAAAGCTCAAGCTAATGATGGTAGTTCGGAGGACAACGAAGAGGTCGCGCCACTGCGCGGAGCTCTAGCTGCGCGCATGAAGCGCGCGGCGTCCCAGGAGCAGTCCGAGTTCTGGAACAAGACGCGCGCGTCGGTGCTCAAGCGCGGCTGGGACTTTGTCGTGAACCACGCGTACACGTTCCGCCTCACGGGCGCCACCAAGGAGAACGTGGGGCTCAAGATGGTACAGATCGAGTCGGCTATCTGCGACCGGTGGCTCTCGTGCGAGCAGGCCTCCAAGATCATCGCGTGCATGCCCGCCGCCTTCCACGCGCGGCCGGAGACGGCGCGCATCCTGTTCTCCAGGCTCATCGACCTGCACAACTTCTACCGCATCTACGACGCCATGAACAGGCAGGAGCAGCACGTGTGCGCGCGCATGCTAGGCTGGCTCAACATCATGAACCCCATGGCGCCCGAGCGCTTCTACGCGTTGAACTTGTCCGTCTACGACGAGCGCGAGATGACCAAGGTGCTCGTGGACCTGGCCATCGGCGAACCGGGCGAGAACTGGCTCAACCAGAGCTTCACGATGGTGCAGGGCGAGCCGGGCATCCCCGGCTGGAAGCTGCCCGCGCGCTGGGAGAAGGAGGACAACAAGGAGGGCGGCGTCAACCGCGCGGGCTTCCTCGAGCTCGAGTACTATTCGGGCCAGGACCGGGGCTGCGCGCCGGTGCTCTCGCTGCGCAAGACGCTCATGAAGCGGGTGCTCTGCGGCACCCGGCAGTACTGTCTGTAGATATGGCTTCAAGCACTTCAACAGGGTGTAGCCATGTATTGCGCAAAGTGGGGATGCGTCCGACTGAGTTTTGGTCCAACACTCCAAAACTTTTGGATCGCGGCCAGCGTTGCGCCTACTGTACCTCCCCTCTGGTTGACAAGCATCGGGCTGCAGGAATCCTGCAGCCGGATGCCACTCGAGTCTGCAGTGGCCGGGTGAGTCATCGCACGCCATTGCTGGTGGTGGGTGGAGGTGTCCGCAGAGCTCCTTGCGTCGCAATGCCGCCGGCGGCTTCAAATCGGCCGGGATGTGGCTCACTGGCGGTGAGCGAGGACCGCAAGCTCTTTCGTGTGCGGGCTCCGTGGAGCCACCCGTTTTGCCTCGCGGGCAGCGATGAGCCGATGACCACCAGCACCAGCCAGCACCGCGAGCTGCGACAACTGCGCCCGACGCTGGTCTTGTCTGCCTGCCGTCCCACTCGCTGTCACGGACAGAGTCAGCACTCGGTTGTGCGCTGTTGTTGCCTGTACCGTAAGATACCGTGGTCACCACGGTGGTGATCGTCACGGGAGACTTACAGTCAAAGAACGCCAGGCAAATGCTGCGTTGCATCTCATTCTTCGGCGTCAATCTCGCGTGAAATTCACACTGTGAACGAACGAACGAAGAGCTGGGCCGGGCCACGTGAGCGTCGGCGCCGCAACCAACACGCGGGAGGTCTTCGGCTCCAGTCGACCGGTCTCTGTTGAGCAGCGCTCGTTTGACATGCAGCGGCCCTGTCTCCGTGGGGCGAGAGAGTTCACGCGTCCAATCCGCCCATGCGGATGCCGTGGCCCGTGGGGAGACCGAGGTCCGAGAGGAGCCGAGACCTTCCTGGCGTCGGATGCGGGCATCCAGCGCGTTGAAACTTTTTCTTAGCGTTAGTCTCGCTTGAAGTGCGTCGCTTCAAAGCTCAACGCCGTTCCTCCGTTTATCTTGGGCTCGTGTGCAGGCTCTGAAATCGCTGAAGCGCCGACTCTTTCGGCTGCCACGCTCACTGACAAAATACGAAAAACACCAAAGAACGCACACGAGCACCTTTCCTAAAGGGCTAGGTCGACCATATTAGAAGGCGGTAGTGAGCGGGTGTGAGGAGCGCAGCCATTGCAAACCCGCGCGGGGTGCCCGCGAAGCAGGGCCGCGCGGTATTTGCGGAGGCGGGCCCAGCGACGAGCTCCTCTGCGAACGGACCCGTTGCCCTGTCCAGTAGTTAGTTTTTCTAATGCGGGGGTCTGGGGGTGCAACCCCCAGAATCACCCCAAATAGAAGGACGCGATTTGCTTGGGTGTTTTTGGTAGGTTGTCACGCTCACTCGTGTGGACGAGCAAGCCGACGATGCATTCGCTCTATGTCGGCATGGCTTCAACCAGGAGCGCGAGCAGGAGCTGCCCCATGCAGACAAGCCGCGGACCAGCTCAGCTCGCTTTCATCTGCGATAACGAGGCTTCTTTGCGTACATCTGGTTGACACTTTGGGGGGGGGGGGGGGGCCTCGCTGCCAAGTTGGAGTCTGGGGCTGTAGGTAATCACAGCGGCATTCCTGTTGATGAGACTTTGGTGGCGGCCCGCCTGCATGCGGGGCGATATTTGTCAACAGCGCTGTCGAATGCTTGACCGAGAGAGTCGGTGTTGTGCGTTCGCGCAGATGGCAGTCTTTTTCAGCAGGCGATGCTCGACGAAGCACCGAATAACTCGGTGGATAGTCGACGGGCTCGCCTCAAGGTGAAGTTGCTGCGTGAGCTCGACCTCGAAGAACAACTCCGATATATACACGTACATATATTATACATGTACCGCGGCGCGGGGCCTTTGCCAAGCTGAAGCTGCTGCTTGGCGGTGTTTGACGCCGCCTCAATCAATCCAGCGAGAGTTTTGCCCGGTACAGTACAAACTGCTGCGGCAGCAGTCCCACTGCAGGCATTTTCCGATGATGGACTTCTCGAGGACACATCCGGCCGCTTCAACCACGCTGGCGAGCGAGCGAGTGAGGGAGGGCACAAGGATGGCAAACGCAAGTTTTTTTGGGGTCCGCAGTCCAGGGGCAGCGAGTCCGACCGGCCTTCCGGCAGCGAAATCGCAAAAATCAGACCACGAGAACAAACTCGCTCGTTCTCTGAAGAGAAGGAATCAGCTCCCAGAGCGGAAATTCCCTCGGCGGCGACGGCACCGCTTTGAGCCGGCCCCCACACGTGATCCCACGAGCTTTAACTTGTGCGGCACAATGCAGCGCCGGCGGCTGCTAGACGCGCGCCAAGCAGCAAACCGAACTTCGCAGTCGCAACGGCGGCAAGGCAACACACCGCCCCGTGATCGCTATACAGTATTCTGCGTCAATACCGGACGGGTGTAAAACGATTATATCCATATAATGCATGGAACTGTCATAAACGATGTTCGACGGAGATGGGTCAAGGTACTGATTTTGATCAGTCCCGACAGCAGGTCTAGCTTTTTGAAATGCCGCTCAGCATGAAAGAAGAAGCCGTATGATTCATACATACAGGAATACACACTGAGTTTGTGATCACAATTTTTTTATGCTCCAAACACCCATGGTAACTCAGGTTGTGTCATGGTTGATAGCTGTTCATCCAACTAATTCAGTACATTCACGTTTCTGTACCTATCAGGTCATTCTTTCCCCGAGATACCCCATAAAAATCAGGCGTCCGGTATTGACGCAGAATACTGTAGTCGAGGTGGTGGCACGCTGCACGGACGCCACGTGCAAGTGGCTCCAGTCACTCGATTCCGGGGCGGTGTCGAGCTGGCTGGTGGACTGCCGGCTGCTGGTTGACAGCCTTGCACGACCACCGACACCCGGCGCTCGCTAACTCGCTCGCTTGAGCCAGCGAGCAGCGCCAAGTCTCTGGAGACTGGCAGGCAGGGCTGCGGTTCATTTCGCATGTGCTCGATGGGGATTTGCCGGAGCGGAGATCCCGAGCGAGCCGTGGCCAGCCGCCGGCACGGACTTGCCGGCATAGCAGGCAGGCAGCTTCCGACTCCAGCGACTCAAAAGAGAGTGCTGCTTCAGCCAGCTGACGAGCTGACGGTGATGGGCAGAGCAGCAACGGGGCGCGCAGACGGGGCCGACAAATGACGGTCTCGCCTCGACTCGAGCCCGAGAAACCTCCTCCCGGTTCACTTCCGGATTTCACGCGCGTTGCGCACGTCGAGCAGAGAGCGCCTTCAACATCCCCCCGACAGACATGGGCGTGTCCGTGACCGCGTGCGACTCGCCGCTGGCGCTCAGCAGCCCGCTGGCCGACAAGGAGCAGGCCGGCAGCCCGCCGCAGTGGCGCCCCGACACGGCCAGCGACTCGTGCCTGTGCTGCGGCAACGACTTCTCCATCTGGACGCGCCGCCGCCACCACTGCCGCGCGTGCGGCGAGCTCGTGTGCGGCGAGTGCTCGCCCTTCTACGTGCGGCTACCCGAGCTCGGCTACAAGGGCCGCGTGCGCGTGTGTACGCACTGCCACGCGCTGGCCGAGCCCTCGCTCGAGTCCTCCGCCTCCACGCACAGCCTCACGCGCCTCGAGTCGGCCGCCGCGTCCAGCGAGTCCTCGGACAACGAGCAGCTGGGCGACATTGAAGAGGAGCTCGTCTTCCGCGCCTTGGACGTGCTGGCGCTGACGTCCCGCAACAAGCGCTCCAAGATGCAGTACCAGTACTTCGTGCAGTCCGAGGCCGTGAGCTGGCTCATGGACGCCGGCATCATGTCCAGCCGCACGGGCTGCGCCGCGCTCTTCCTGCGTCTCATCGACTACGGCTATGTGACGCTCAAGCCCTGGAACGGGTCGGGCCGCAGCGCCTTCTACATCCTGAGCGAGGAGGTGTCGATCGAGAACCGCTCGTCGCACTACGACACGGCCATCCACTCGGAGACGACCAAGTGCCGCAACTGCGCGCAGTCCTTCCAGAAGGCGCTTGCGCCCGCTGACGGCTTCTGCTCCATCGACTGCAAGACCAACGCGCTCATCAGCCAGTCCGACTCGGCCCACATCCGCCGCTTCTGCGCTTAAGGGCCTTCGTTTCCAGGGTTTGCTCGCTCGCTCTCAACCCCCAACTTCTATCTATCGGCGCCATCCTCGATTGGCGTCCGGCCTGTATCATAGAGTGTCCAGTGTGTATTTACAACGAAGTAGTTAAGGTGTCGGTGTCCAAGTTGAGGCTGCTATCTACAGAGCAGCCTTGCACAATTGCACCGCACGGTAAGGTATTTCATCACCACATTTCTTGTCCAAAACGTACCATGAAATCTCCATTCCATTCCGTTGTTCCTTGCGGCGGTGCGTACATTCGCAGACATAGAGCTCCGATTCTGGTGGATATCAACCAAGCAACGTGTTTATCTCCATGTCTACTACTACTACTCGGACGATCAGTAGAGCTCATGCTGATCTTCGTTCGGCGACGATAGAGATAGCTTGATCGCCTCATGCATCCATCCACTCGATCGAATGCTCACCGCGCGCTTTCCGGTGCGACGCATTCAACGAGCTCAGGAATGGCTGCTGGATCACCATGGCCACGACTAGCGCTAGGCGATGGCGTTTGGCCATTTCCGCACGTCTGCAGTTGCCAAGCTCAGAAGAGCGCGAGCCTCACCAAAACTGACGTGAAAATGCGTCAAGCAGAAGGTTTCAGCCATGTCCGACGTTGCAGAATCCCTGCATTGCCACCGAATCCAGAACGGTAGCCTCGCAAGCGCGCGCCAATTATGACAAGCAGCTTTCATGCACCATGGTCACTCAGCACCTTCGACCTAACAACACAACACCAAAACAGCACATTCTCAACGCTCCTCCGCTCCTTCCGGCATCTCACTGCAGCTCCTCCCACCCCAATCGAACGCAACGCAAGGCATGGCAACTCGACCTGACCCGCTCATATATTGCGCGAGTTTCATCGTAACTGTCGACACCTGCTCCTCTCTCTATACGTTCAGGCGGTCCTCCGCCACCTCGTTGCGCACGATCTTCCACTCGCTGGGCGGCCACACGACGGCCAGGACGCGCGAGTCGATGAGCGCGAGCGGCACGGGGCCGAACACGTCGCTGTCGTCGCTGAACGTGGGGTTGTCGCCCTCCACCCAGCACTTGCCCACGGGCACCACGTGGGTCTCGCCGCTGCGGTCCTTCAGCGCGTCCCCCTCGATGGCCACGAGCCGCTTGATCAGGTACTGGCCCGCCGCCTCGGGCGACTCGAGCACCACCACGTCGCCGCGCCGGTAGCGGTGGCGCATCTGCACCGAGAACTTGTCCAGCAGCACGCGGTCGCGCACCGCGTCCTGCGTCAGGCCGTCGTTGAGCGCCGGCTGCATGGAGCGGCCCTTGACGCTGGCCAGGCTCACGCCCAGCGCGTTTACCGTCACGCCCACCGGCAGCCACAGCGCCACCTTTGTCGCAGTCTGCCACCTCCCCATTTGTAAATATGAGTTCTAGGTGAGGAATTATTAATACTAGTAGTAGATTATTTTGCGGTACTTTTAGTAAAATGTAGTCTAATTCGATGGTCAAGTGGTTGAAGTCATAGACAGATACCATGCATATCTTAGCCTTTTATGGTTTTTTAAAAAAGAAGTACGTACACACATTAGTTGCTGCCGCTTTACGAGTCGTTGGTGACCCCGCAGATGTGCATGAACGAATAAAGTGTGGCCACCACGAGGAAGTGCAGCAGCAACATGTACCCGAACGCCATGTTGCGCGTGATGCGGTGAGCCAGCAGCAGCTTGGCGCTCGTCAGCAGGATCTTGTCCACCGGGTTGAGGTTCGTGAAGCGCTGCTGGTTCTCCATCTTGTTGAACTGAACGAACGGGTTCATCTTCTCCTCGTACATGCCGCGGTAGCGCGCCTCGACGTCGGACGAGCCCCCGGATCCGTCTTCCAGCGCGGAGAAACTGGGCTTGACCCGTGACCCCGCGGACTTGCCGTCGCCGCCGTAGCTCTGCAGGTAGCGGATCTTGTGGTACAGCTGCATGTTGTCCGTCTCAAGACGTGCCACCGTGCTCTTGTACGACTGCGCGAGCTCCTCCACGCGGTTCTTCTCGCTCTGGAGCTCCTTCATGCGCTCACGGAACCGGTCACGCTGGCCACGAACAATCTCCAGCATCTTGCTATCGGACGAGGTGGTTGAAGTCGAAGACGACGAGTCTGCTGTCGCTGCGGTACTTACGTTGCCGCGAGAGGATCCCGAGCTTCCTGCGAATTGGTCCTCCATAGCGTCCATGAGGATCTCCGACCCAATGTCGCCCCCGATGACTCCAGTTGTGCTGCGGTTTCGTCGAGCTTTCTCCAGAGCCGCCACACTCTCTTCAAGATTGCGGATAAGAGTTGCCTGCTCTCGAATCTTGGCGTCTCGGTCGTGGAGTTCCCCTTGGACACTTTGCAGCGCCGACGTCCGAGCTTGAAGCGTGCGCTCACATTCCTGGAGGGAATGCTCGAGACGACGTACGCGCGATACGAGAATCTTTTCCACCTCGACTGTAGCCGCCTCCAGACCACCTGCAGCTTCACTGTCCTCTGCGGCATCTATTGAAGCAGCCTTGGTCCTCTCCTCATCCTCGTCGACGATGTTGTACTCTAGCTGCTGCAACACACGCAGCTGGCGCGTCACCTCGTGGAACTTCTCAATCGTTGGTCTCGCCGCCAGCTGCGCTTCCAGATCCTTTTGCGCTTGCTGCGCGTTCTCTAGAGCACTCTTCAATCGCTTCGACTCTTCAGTTGCTGCTGCACTCGCCGTCGCTTGGGCCTCCTTCAAACGGAACACCTCCTGTCGCAGCGCCGCCACGACGGAATCCTGTTCTGCCTGCATCTCCCTCGCCGACTGCAAGCCTTCGCTCATATCTCCGTCACCACTTAGACGTGTTGACGCGCGTGCGTCAAAGATCTCTGACGATGTTGAAGCGCTCAACAACTCGTCAAGCTGTTTCTTCAGTTGGGCGTTCTCCAGCTGCAGCGTCTGCGAGAGCAGCGACTCCTGTGATATAGCTTCCATCTCAGCGTCCAGCGCATTGCGAGCAAGACCCGAGCGCTGCTTGTGCGCGAACAAGTCCGACTGCATCGCATCCATCTTTGCAAACGTCTCCCTGAGCTCCGCGCGAGACGCCTCCAGCTGTCGCTCGTAGTCGCGGCGTTGCTGGGCCCACTCCAGTCGTGCATTCTCCAACTGATCTTCTAGCTCCCTCGTGCGTTGCTCCACTTGCTGGTGCACCACATCGTCCTGCTCCCTCGCAGCGGTTGCGACCTGCTCTTCCAAGTTCCGAATGGTGATATCCTGGTTCTTGAGCGTCGCGAATTCGGCTTCGTACTCCTTGAGCTCCCTCTTGAGCTTCCTGTTCTCCTCCGTCAGCTCATCCGTCGCGGAACTTGAAGCCACCAACGCCAACGCCGGCGCTGGGTCCGGAGCAGCGTAGAGGCCCTTGTAGAGCTGGAAGAAGGCGTTCTCCGAGAACTTGGCTCGGCGCGTAAGGTGGTCGATCTCCTCCTGGTAGGCCTTGAGCAGCGGACCTGCACCCGCCGCCTTGTCAGCGTCAGTAGATAAGCGTCGGAAGTGCTTGGTGGTCTCCGCCAGCTTTTTGCGGGAGCGGACGCTCGCATCTTTCTCGCTCTTCATGGTGCTGCCCTGCGAGTCCAGCTGCACGCGCTTGCTGTCAAGATCGAAGGCCTTCCAGAACTGCAGCACGGGGAGCACGCTCTGCCGACTTAAGGACGTGCGGGGACGCGGCCGGTTGTCGCCCCCGCTGCTGCCTGGAGGCGTCGCCGCCGCCGACACTTCGGTCATGACTTTGTCACCCGCGACTTGAGCCATTCCTCGAGTCCCAGGCGGATTTCAACCGGAGAAAATAGGTGGGGAGGCAGTCTACAGTGTTTAGAGCAGATGCAATGCTGTGGGGCGTGCTGGGTCGGCGTGTGGGAGGCAAGCGAGCAAGAGGAAGAGAGCTTCTCCTTTGGCTCCTTCGACCCCGATCGCCTTTGCTGCGTGGCGATTGTTCCGAGCTATAACAAGATGTGTTCTTTTATAGGGATCATGCCGTGAAGTCTCTTTAAACGAACTGACTACGCGTTGTAGCCGTTATGACTACATGGTTGCAGTATACACCCCTGCAGGTAGTCAAAAATTGATCAGCATGGCCATGCATCGCGGCGGGATGCTCGCGCTGCAGACGCTGCGTCAGAGCGCCGTGAGGCCTTCCGTGGCTGGTTCTGGCTGCCGCATGCTGTCGACACACGTCTCCGTAATCGGTAGGACCTGAATTTGTTGCAAGAAAGCTGGTGTATCCATGTTGCAATCGAGATTGACGCTCCTGTGTGTCTGACCACCGCAGGTTTGCACTGGAAGACGGACGAGACGCGACTGCGCGAGGTGTTTTCGGGTTACGGGACGCTGGAGGAGGCCAAGCTGCTGACGCCCGACCACTCGAACACGCATCTATGGGCGTCCCTAGTGTACTCGACGTTCGACGAGGCGCTGGAGGCTGCCAGCGAGATGAACGGCCAGGAGCTGGACGGCCGCCTGCTGCGTGTGAGCATCGTGGACCCGCCCACGGAGGGCGAGCCGGTGGTTGTCACCAAGTAAAACTACGGACGTGGAATAAAACCGAGTAGAGTTTGATATTGCAAGCTGCGGGTTAAAGAAACTGTTGAGCTTACTCGGCTGTGGGTACGGCCCGCGTGTTCTTCCATGTGAGGAGACCGTGGAAGTCTTCTTTGACGAGAGTAAGTAATGTACCGAGCTTGTCGTTCGCTCGGGCAGCTCCGACACTGACGCGGGATATGTTTTGCGCCAACCGGTCGCCAGTGCGTGCTGCTACAGCTTGGACGAGCTCGTAGTTCTTCTCGTGCATCTCGCGGGCTCGGTGGAAGTTCTGGGAGGCTGTGTAGATCTGGCCGAGGCGTGCACAAGCGTCTGCTTGGTCGACGACGTTTTCCGCGCGGGTTGCGATCGTCACGTAGTGGTTGAGGAACTCGATCGATAGCTGCTGGTTCCCCAGCTTTTCGTGAGCTGTCGCCAATGCTGCACAAGCGTTGCCCTCCCCCTCCGCGTCACCACTTTGTCGCGCTGCTGCAAGCTGCAATCCCGTCACAAAACACACTAACACGTCAACTTCTCAAGCTGTGAAATTTCAGTGAGGACACGTACATTGGTCTCCAGGAAGGGAAGCGCGTTGGCAGGCTCGTTGAGCGCGTTGTAGCAGGTGCCGATCTTGAACTGCGCGTGGGCTTCCGCCTCCGAGTTGTGCGACTTGACGGCGCAGTCCAGATAAAGTTTGTACAGCTCGATGGCCTCGAGGAACTGCTTGGCTTGTTCACTGCGCAACGCAAGATCCACGTACACTTTGCCTAGCTGCGAGTAAGCCTCTCCACGTAGCTCTTCGTCGTCTTCGTGCTCGTACACAACCTTAGCGATAGCGACGCAGAGCTCCAGATACTGACGCGCCTGCTCCAGATCACCAGCGGAGTGATAGCCACCGCCAATCTGGCTCAGCACGCGCATCTCGCTGATCTGATCCTTCACGAGCCGTGCAATCTCCAGGCATTTTTCGTAGAAGAAGATCATGGTCTTGGTGTCCTGCTTCTCGGCGCAGTACGTGGCGAGGCTGTCGTAAGCCGCCATCACATCCGGAATCTCCCCGCGTCGCTTGCAGTGCTCGGCCGCTACGAGCTGATCTCGTAGGAACTCCATCTCCGGTAGCTCCAGCATTGTAAAGTCGCTGGCTCTTGGTGCAGCGCCGTCGGAAGCCCCATTGGAATTGGGGTTCTGAGGGTCTGGGGCACTTCCGCTCGCTCGGTGCTGGGACGTTGGATCGTTCCGGTGTGTTAGATAGAAGAGGTCCACGAATGACTGCACGTATCCGTCGATGAGCAGCTGAGTGCATATTTCCTCCTTCAACTTCGCCTGCAGCTCGGCTTGCGAGATGATGCCGCCTCCTCCCAACGCCGTGTCCTTCCAGCTGACCCGACCTGTGCCATTCGCAGTGCCAGGGATCGCGGAGCTGGGCCCTCGCATGGGCTGCGCCCTCACAGGCCGCTGGAGAGCCTCATGCACCACCCGCTTCTCGCTGGGAGCGGGTACGCGACTGGATGCGCCATTATCAAGTTTCAACCGGCTCCCAGAGTCCCCAAGACGCTTCTTGCTCGCCATCGTGCAGTGCAGCAATGACCAACATGGCTACGTTTTTCGCGTCGCTTCGTGGTACGATTCCGTTTAAGTACGATCCATGTGTCGTTGCATCGAGCAGGTCCAAAACGTGAGGTGGCCGGCTCCGTCACTTGTCGATCGTCATCGCCACACCAAACAATGGCCCAGGAACGCGAAGGTATCACCTGCCCCTCGACGCTCAGTGTAGATTGCAATAATGCACTTACGGGGGTATTCTCATTGTTACATTGGCAGAATTTATTGCTGTGTGCGGCACGCTCAAGCTGGAGGTGCTGGAGCTGCTGCGCACCAAGCACCAGCTGCCCCAGGAGGCTCTGGACTGGGTGGACGAAGTGGTGGAGTACAACTGCATCGGCGGTAAGCTCAACCGCGGCATCAGCGTTGTGCACTGGTGAGATGTAGCGCATTGGCTTGGATTTCAAGTACGGGGTGATTTTGCTTACGTGTTGCGTTTGCTGGCTCGCTGTAGCACGCAGGCCATGGCCCCCGGCAAGGTGCTCACCCCGGAACTGAAGGAGAAGGCTAGCGTTCTGGGATGGTGCATTGAGTGGGTGAGTGGCAGCGATAGTGGCGTGTCAATGTTTGTGTTGTGATGGTTTGTTAACGGGTGATTCGGTGCTACAGCTCCAAGCGTTCTTCCTCGTGGCCGACGACATTATGGACGAATCGATCACTCGCCGTGGCCAGCCGTGCTGGTACCGCAAGCCCAACGTGAAGATGATCGCAATCAACGATGCGTTCTTGCTCGAGGCGTTCGTCTTCCAGATCCTCAAGAAGCACTTTCGCTCGGAGCCGTACTACCTGGATCTGGTCGACACCTTCCACGATGTACGTCAAGTTGCTCCCACATGTCATCGAGAACCAAAACTAACTGATGATACTTATGCCTCCAGGTTGTCTTCCACACGGAGATCGGCCAGCTGCTGGATCTGACGTCGCAGCCTCTGGATGGAGATGTGGACCTCGACCGCTTCACTGTCGAGCGGTACGTCTTGCAATGGTACTGATGTTTCAATGCTGGAATATGTCTAACTCCAGCGTTCCTGTGTATGTACAGCTACCGCCAGATTGTGATCAACAAGACGGCCTACTACACATTCTACCTGTCGGCTGCGTGTGCCATGTTCCTGAACGGAGTTGTCGACGAGCCTTCGCACAACTTGGCCAAGAAGATCTGTGTGCAGATCGGCGAGTACTTCCAGATCCAGGACGATTTTCTCGACTGCTATGGTGACGAGAAGGTGATTGGCAAGGTGGGCACCGATATCCAGGACAACAAGTGCAGCTGGTTGGTGGTTCAGGCGCTCGACCGCGCCACGCCTGAGCAGAGGGAGACACTTAAGAAGAACTACGGCCGCAACGACCCTGACGCCATCGCGGCTGTCAAGAAGCTTTACAATGAGCTGGATCTCGCTGCGGTTTACCACCGTTACGAGGATGAGACGTACAAGACGCTGTCCGAGGAGATCGCGCAGGTGACCATGATGCCTTCGGAGGTTTTCACGTTGCTGGTTAGCAAGATCTTCAAGCGCAACAAGTAAGCGCCAGGCTACCAAGTGTAGGCGCTGTAGCTTGATGATCTGTGCCACTCAAAAAAAATACTACGTGAGAGAAATAAACGCAACTTTGAAATCCACAACTTGTAGCTCCCGGCGTGACAAATGACTACTGTAAGTACCAACAATGGATAGCGTTGGAAAAATTGACTGCCGGTACAGTACCATTCATTCCTGGAGTAACCAAAAGCAACAGAAAGTATTCGCTTGTCTACCGATACAACGTTATCGGGAAGTTTTCTGTAATCATGTTCCCGTTTTCAAACAGCACGACAACATTGGTTTCGAATTCAACCTTGAAAGCTAACACGTCATATGCAAGGCAAAACGAGTAAGCACTTGACCGCAATTCTTAAGTGACAGCAATATTCTAACGCACCCGGAGTAAGCATCGTAGGGCATGTGAACAAACGCGGGAAGATCATGTAAATGGGGATCGCCATTTGACGGCAAACATCGCCCCATCCAATCTGGACATTTTGAATCTCCGTCGCTGTTCCGTACAAAATCAATAAGTGGGGTCTCGTAAGTGCATAGTTCGGCATTAACTACTGCGTTACCATCTCTCGCGACTCCATCAGCATGCGCCACGCTCTCGACTCGAATCAACTGCAGCTCCACCGACTTAATCGGACTCTTCGCTTCCTCGATAATGATCTGGCAAATACGACAGTGAGCAACCCGGCAATTATCCACTCGCCTAATATTATTTTTACCTCTCCTGTAAACGGCAAGTTCACGGGGCAGTTCGTGCGGTGGACCTTGCCCGTAATGTGGAAATACGGCATCGCCGACAAACTTTGCTGTGCTCCGTCAACATAAATACAGAACACCAACAACGGAAACGTTATTAACAAATGCTGAAAAGAATCATCACATTCATCCATTCTCACCGGACGAACGTTCTCCAAAGACTCCGGGGTAATGTGGAACTCCTCCGGTGAGTCTGGCAATGGCTCTCTCAACTAAAAAAATAAAATGTCAATAAAATCCCTCACGCAGTAACAACAAAACTCTCCAGCTATCATACTCACCGGCACTTCCACCACGAGCTCTAGCGTTTTGTGCAGCTTGTTCTTCATGATCCCTCGAATGCAGTCACACACGATCTCGTATTTCACAGAGACGTACACTCCATGGTACGTCTCCAGCAGCTCCTGGCCGTCGTTGCCCTGCAACTCGAACTCAAAGGGGAACTTGGAGATTCCGGGCGGAACTTTGCCCGCTGGGGCCACTGGCAGGTGGAAGTACACAAGCTCCAGCGGCGCGACGTTGTTGTAGAAGGAGTCGAAGAGGCCGGCGCTCTTGGTGGACAGCTGCAGACGCGCGCTGCCCTCCACCTTCATGGCCAGCCCCTGGTGAGAGAAACCCTTGGGCGACGAGATGATCACCTGGCCCTGGACGATCTCCTAGGAAGGTGCATTAGGCAGTTTGTATTGGTTAAGTAGTGTTAAAAGAGGGGAGGGGGTATGCGGGATTGCACTTACATGAGGGTGGAAGATGCGGTCGATGCGGTTGAGCTTCACGTCGAGCGTCGAGCTCATGGCTTTCTCCTCCACTTTCGCTTTGAAATGGATCCTCTTGTTTTTGAATTAAACTCGGTATTTTAGGCTTTTTGACCAATGAGGGGCTTGAAAGGGCACATTAGTTGAAGTTGACCTGAGACGAAAAAGCTGCTTTGTGTAGGGAATGAAGCATGGAGGAATGAGAGGCTCTAATGTCAAGGTTGATATTGTAATTGTGTCACGGGCGGTTGAATTCTATGGTGCCGGTCTCGGCTGTAAGCAAAATTGAAGCCGAGGTCGGGGCTGCGGCTACTTGTTGCACGCACTGGGGCGGGGCGTGTTCTTCTCGCTTGGTCTGTGGACTACTGCGCTTGGAAGAAATCGATGCCCATCAGAGTGGTGAGGGAACGACATGTCAGGAAGTAGCTTCCTTGCTTGCTTGCTCACGCCGTGGACATCCGATTGGGCAAGCCCGTGAACGATCGAGATCGAATTGCTCGGCTCACTGGAGACAGCATCTTGTCCGTGGGGCTGGGCAGGATACTGTTCAGCCAGGAAGCAGAGAGGTTAGAGCACTGTTCGAATGCAACGGTTGTACAGAAGAGAAGATGCGACGTACTCGTGCAGTTGCCGCACGCGGTCAGTGGTGGGGTCGTCGCTTTTGCAGCAGACGAAGAGCAGCTCCTTGCGGAAGCGCGCGGCGTCAACCTCGACGTGGTGGCTCAGCGTCATGAGTATCCTGCTGGGGCTTGAGTCGCTGAGGAAGAGAGTGGGACTGCCGAAGCTAAATCGGAAATGCCAGCGCCGACGCTCGATGCCAGGACAGGAGGACCTTCATCCGTTGTCTTTGAGCAGTTTTGCTTTGCTTGGTAGGGCCGCCCAACTTTACGTTACGATGACGATTGCCTCAAGATAGCGAGCACTCCCGTCCAAGAGAACCCCCACCAGCAATCGAGAAGCGACGTAACTGCGCTTTCCCAGGCGAAGCGTTTCCTCGAGAAGCCTTGTCAGCGCTTGCTTGCCATTCAAAGCGCACGTCCGAGTCTCGAGCCGCAGGAAGTTAAAACCGACGCCCTAGGAATGTTGGCGCCACGCTGTCGCACGTTGCAAAATTCGGGGAGAAGACGCCATGCAGTTTCGTTCGTGCCAGGCTGGCGTTGGAAGTCGTTAAATGGAGTAGGCAATGATTGTTTTTTTAACGCATCAGGATATCCTTTGCAGGCTTCTAAGCCTCGCTACATGTATCGTCCTCCCAATACAGTGCAATGTGGGGATTTTCTGGCGTGTGCGGGTCGCTTTCCTGTGTTTCGGCCATGTCCATTTCCTCTTCGTCGGTGTATTCTGCAGTGGCTTGCTCACATACGTCAGTCAGGTTGGCGTTATTCATGGGTCTGTTTCCACGCCTGAGGCCGAAGTTGTTGTGGAATTTTGCGCGAGTACTGATAGTTGCAAACCCTCTGTCGACGGTGGTTGGAGGCGGAAACGGTACCAGTTTGCCTTGGATGCAGTTCTCTGGAATGTCGACTTGGTTTTCCGGCGCTTCACCAGAAACAGACCGAGTCGATCCGTCAAGCTCCGAGGACAAGGGCATCACAAAGCCAAGGTGGTGCAGTGCCTCATGAATCCACCGACCAGAGTTTGACGCCGGACCTTTCTGTGGCGAATGCTGTTGCCCCGCTTGGTTGGGACGAGCACCATTGCTTCGGTTTGTGAGCCGCATTTCCCGGTTCGCCAGGAACGGCTGGAACCGCTGGTTGGTCTGCTGGGTGTTTGCTAGCTCGTGAAGTGCGCGCTTGAGCTTCTTCATGTGTAGGAACTGGTTTCTTGCTGCTCGCTCCTTGGCAAACAGTTGCTGGTAGAATTCCTCCACCTCAGCGCGCGTTTGGTCGATTTCGTCTTGACCAGCCTTCAGCAACCGCTCGTACTTGGCTTGGTCAGCCTTGTGAGTCTTCTTCATCAGAGCCACGCGCTGGTGTAGCCGAGTAATCTCTTCTTCCTGACTTGCAATGATTGTCTGGATCTCCTCTGGGGAAGTCCCCTCAATTGGCGGTGCACCTCCGATACGGGCAGAAGAAAACGCAGGTGAGAGAATGCTCGTCGATGCAGTTGCCCCTTCGAGGAGCCGGACCTTTTCACTTAGTCCCTTGTTCTTGACTGCCAGGTCGAAGCTTTGCTGGTGCAACTTGAAACCCTTTTCATCCGCAGCTCGGTATTGCTCCTTGAGCTGTCGGATTCGCTCCTTGCAAACGCGCAACTCCTCTTGTAGTGCACGTCTTTTGCTAGGAAAATTATCCTACAAGATAATTGTATATTTCACAGATTGTCAGGCCTCAATTGACAGTGTTGACAATGCCACCTGCACTGACTCACCTTCGAGTTCTGCACGTCTTCGAGCTCCTTAGCTAACAGACGCTCCGAGTTTTTCAGTGTGCGGTTTTCACGTATCAATTCCTCGATTCGCTTCTGCTTTTCCTTCACGCGGTTTTCTAGCTGTCACGACAGCTCGATTAGCAATTCCGCACAAAAGGATTAAATCGCCTGAATCCCTCACCTGAAGGACAACTTCACCAGTAGAGAACCGCTGCAGCTGGCTGTAAAGTTCTGCGTTGACCTTTTTGGCCTGGGTGAGCTTTTTCGTGAGCAGAACGATCTGCGAGTCTTTCGTTTCTGCTGCACTAGGACGGGCTTTAGGGCTTCGCCGCGGTCCCGGATGCTCTTCATGGTGGGGTACGAGCTGTTCTGCTTCTGATTCACTTGGTTGCTCTGGAGAAGTAGCTCCACCGCCTACCTGCCCGTTTGCTTCGGCATCGAGTTCCTCCACCAGCTCTTCTTCTGCAATAGCATCATTTTCTCCTTGACTGTCGTTTCCTTCTGCTCCAATGTCTCCGCCCTCCGCAACAACGGTGTCGAGGTCGTGCTCAGCGTCTTCTACAGCTTCCGTCGTCGGGTCACAAACTACTTCTGACGCATCAGGCAGCACATTTCCCTACAAACAACGCCACAAGTTCAATACTACAACACGCGCTCCTTGCCGACACCAATCTCTCAGCACCTTGACTGCTTCCGCCTCCTCCTCCGCCTCCAAGTCGTCTTCGTACTCGTCGCCAGATGCTTCGTTCTCCATTATTGCGCTTCCTTCCTTGGTTGAGGCGACAATAATAGCCCAGGACAGCCCCAGCAACTGCGACAATCGAAATACACACCTCTTGGTAGAGCTGGCGCGTGTGCCTTTCACGCCCCGCGACTTCTACGATCGTAAAGTGCTTCGAACGTAGAAGTCGGCCTGCAACGACCCGCAAGGCTCACTTCAACATGATAACCCCCTGATGTTGGCCTACCGGTAGGCATGCAGTCTGCTGCTGTGCCAAACAATAAAATGTATTTACCATGCACGATACATCGTAGGCTTATAGAGGGCATCGTTGCCAAGTGAATCCTGCAGACGCGCAGTTCCTCTGCGTCTTGAAGCAGACCGCAGCCTGCCGTCCTGATCCCTTGCGTCGCCGTCTGCTTGCGCCGCGTCGTTAAACGTTGTGTGGCGCACACACACTTGCCCCCAAGCAGCAGCCAGAGCCAGTCCAAACCGAATCCTCTGAAGCAGCAATCGGTCGGGCCGGGTTAAAAATTGCTCGCTCGCCCACTTGCGGAAAACCAGGCGGCAGCTCAAGGCGATGATGCTGGCGCGCATGACGGCGCCGTACCCCATGTACGACCTGGAGGGCGGCATGGGCGCGCCCGCCAAGGAGTACAAGGCCCCCAAGGGCCGCGCCATCAGCCGTCTGCGGGACAACAAGGCGCTGCGGGTGAGTTAAGGAGTATTGCTACAGACTGGACTGCGCTTCAGACTCTGACGCTCTTGCATCTCTCTCTCTTTCTCTTTGTATGACTGTGGGTGCGACGACAGATCGGCTGCTGTCTGGGCGTGTGGTACCTCTTCTCCGCCAGCGCCACCTTCACCAACAAGGTGCTGATCAAGGAGCACCACGTGTCGGCCGAGATGCTCACCATGTGCCACCTCTTCATCAGCATCATCCTCGACTGTACGTGCTATTATTGCAGTGGTGGTTTTGGAGGACTATTTACTGACTGGTATGGGCCGTGCTGTGGTGCTCTGCAGTTGTGGTGCTGACGTTCCCCAGCTCGCCGAGCAGCACGGGGGCCTGGCGCATGCAGCGCGTGCGCATGCGCAGCATCATGTGGATCGTGCCGCTGAGTCTCTTCTCCGTGTTCGCCAAGATGCTCACGTACTGGAGCTACAACGCCGTGCCGGTGTCCATCACACAGACCTGCAAGGCGTCGCAGCCCCTCTTCAACGTGGTGCTGGCCTACGTGGCCTACCGCTCGCGGTTCTCCTTCGCCACGTACTCGAGTCTCATGCCGATCGTCCTTGGCGTTGTCATGGCCTCGGTATCCGAAATGGGCATGAACGTAAGTGCAAGAGCTTGTGTTCGGTTGTTGAAGCGTTGAATGGGTACACGAGCTAACTGCGATGTGTTGGTGTGGATTGCGTTCTGGTGGTGCAGGACCTGGCCTTCTCAGGAGTGATGTTCGCCGTGACGTCAGCGCTGCTCGGTGTCATGCAGAGCATGTACGCCAAGTTCCTGCTGCGCCGCCGTATCGTGGTGGACACCGTCAACGTGCGTAAAAGATGTTTGCTGGAAGATTATGTTATTGACTGTCGTTGCTCACTTGTCATTGCTATTTTTCTCTGCTGACAGCTTCACTTCTACAGCGCGTTCGTGTCCTTCGCCATCAACGCGCCGTTCGTGCTGATGAGCGCGCGTGCGCACCAGGACAACTTTGTCGCGAGTTTCCCGTTCGGCAAGGTGCTCATGTGCAGCATGATGCACTTCATTGGCAGTTTCTGCTCGTCGTGGGTGCTGGGTGAAGTGTCGGAGCTCACGTTCTCCATCATGAGCACGATGAAGCGCGTGGTCGTCATCCTCAGCGCCGTGCTGTACTTTGGCAACCCCGTCACCGTTCAATCTGTTCTCGGCATGGCACTTGCGGTACGTAACTTTCGCTTCGTGAGATGTATTTGCAAAAGATCTTGTGCTGATATCGTTATGGTAAACCTTGTTGCAACAGATCGGAGGAGTTGCCGCCTATCAGTTAGTCAAGATCTCGGAGAAGCAGTCCAAAATGCTGCCGTTGCCACTGACGGTAAAAACATCCGAGTAAGCCGCGTCATCACGCTTCGTTGCTTTTGATATAGTACGAGTAGACGATATAGATTACAGTTCATGGAGAAAGAAGCAGTGGAGTGAGCAAATAAATAAACGAAGCTCCAGCGTACAGTTCCAACTGAAGATAAAAGTTCAGAAACACATGAACGTGCAAGACAATAAGTCCACGGTGTACGTATCCACCGCTGTCGTGTACTTATTAGGTAGGTCTAAGGTAGGTGCTGCCACAAGTACCAGAGGTATCAGATACCCAGACGCTGTAAGTAGCTGATACCCACAGGCGTAACTGGTAGCATTTACGCAATGTTCATCGAATATGTAACTTGCTCATCATTCAATTAAAAACACGTCAAGGTTTGCCAGCTTCTTGATACTGTACCGCGGTCAAAGCAGTTATACATCGACGCTGCGTTGGTTCAGTGAGAGCTGGTCGGACGCCGATGCGTTGGTTCCTCCTGGAGTCGTATTAGCCGAAGTTTGGCCGGCGGCGTCACTGCCCGAGGGCGACAAGTTCGGCAACGCGCCATTCGACGGCGTCGTGGCGCCACCGGCAGCCGCCGCATTCTGCTGCATGCTCTGCATGCGCTGGTACTGCTGTAGCATCTGCTGCTGCAGCTGCGGGTTGGGCCATTGCACGCCCGTGGCGGCGGCGCCGTTCTGGGTCTGGAGGAGCTGCTGAAGCATTGCGGCTTGTTGTTGCTGAAGCTGCTGCTGGTACACGGCCTGCGGGTCCGTGGGGCCCTGAAACAATAGAAGAACAGCAACAATGACAATGTCAGTATAGGATAGCTACACTGATAATGTACAGTAGTAGGGACTGAGGCCCGCACCTTCTTGGCGGGCTTGATGTCGTCGCGCGGCACGATGTCAATGAGGAAGTCGAAGACGTCGGTCTTGGTGATGGCCATGGCGATGTCGTTGCGCTGCAGCGTGCGGCGCTTGTTCTCCTCCGTGTGGATCCAGGCGCGCAGGCTGAGCTCGAGGATGAACATCTCGCAGGCCTTGGCGAAGAGCACGGGCGCCTCAGCGCTGATCATGCGCACGTCCTCGTCCGTCTTCATGATCTTCTTGATGCGCGCGAGCGGCAGCTGGTGCGTCTTGAAGTCGAACGCGTTGGGGTCGATCTGCGAGATGTCCTGGATCTGGTGCTGCCAGAACGCGTGCAGCGCGAGCTGCTGCTGCTGCATCTGCGCGCGCTGGTTCTGCAGCTGCAGCTGCATCTGCAGGTTGGCGTTGTTGGCGTTGGCGTCTCCGTCGCTGGACATGGCTGGGCTGGGCTGGGCTGGGCGGCTACATTAGCGCCGGCAAAGGAAGACACACACGCACGCAGTGAGCGGCGACTATAGGCGGAAAAGGGCGCTTCGCTCTCATTGGGCATGCCTTACCTTCGCGGCGGTGGTTGGTTGATCGAAGAATGCCCCCGGTAGTCAAACTAGGAGCGAGGTAGTCACCATTTTGACTTCGGGGAAGATTGTGGGACCCTGATGATACCGCGAGTTTGGCGGGAAAGCGTTTGAATTTACACTTGCCCTCAGTATGCGGGGATGAGCAGTCAAACCGGCTATTTTAAGGACATGGCTACATCAACAATGATGGGGCTCGTTTTTTGACGCGTGTGCCCTTCATCCCCCTCTCTGCTGCATTTAGCCTTTGTAGCAGTCCGATTTGAGAGAGCATGGTGACAACAGCGAGCCCAGGGACATGGCACTGGCAGGAGCGCTTTGAGTCTGTGGACGTAGAGGGCGCGGCACGCCGCCAGTTACTCAACGTAAGTGCAGCCATTGGCTGCGGGAGTTGAAGCTGCTCACACGTCGCAGAAATCTGACATGTCCTCGGTGCCTGCAGGTCCGCAGGTCGATCGCTTACGACCACTGGCTGAAGAAGAAGACTCGATCAAACAAGGAGGTCTCGCAGACACTAAAGGCAGACGTTCATGACGATGATAACGAGGACAAGCGGGCGGAGATCGATGCCGCCTTCCAGGATTGGCTCCGGCGCAAGAGGAAGACCAGCAAAAAGAAGAAAACTGTTGCAAACAACAACAATGAGCAGGTGAGTTGTACGCTGCATGCACGATATTTGCATCAATTTAACATCGCCAATTGTTGATCAGCCGAAGTCGTCGCGCAAGCCTCCTTCGCTGCACGTAAACCCGAAGACGAAGGGCAAGACGCGCAAACCAGAGCACAAAAGTGAACCAATACTACACTGCAGTCATTCCGAAGCTGAACGACAGCAGGCCTACGATACCTGGCTGGCCCGAGTGCGCCTAGAAGATGAGATTCGACGAGTCCAGTGTCGTGAGGAGCTCGACCGACTCGAGCAGCAGCAACGCGAGAAGCACAAACTCACATGGCGTAAAAAGCTGGCAGTTTGTGCCCACTCGACTTTGGTCGACAACTAATACTTAGTAAATGCTACTTCGAGTATCAAGATATATATCGGTTGCAGGAATATGCATTGTCGTCGTGTTCGTGGGATCATCTCAACCTTCTAACCGCAACTTAGCCAGATGTCAGTCTCGTCCAGTCTCTCGACTGGTGTTTCATCATGCGGTTGGTGGCGAGATGGACTACTCGGCGGACTTGCGTTCTTCCCTTCGCCTCGAGGCGAAACGTGAATGAGTTGGGGCTTCCCCTCTTTCCCCTCGCGATGCGGCGCGTCTCCGCCCATGATGCGCTGCAGCTCCTTGCTCATGAACTCGCTGGCAGTGTCCCCGTGCAGCTCCGTGTCTTCGCAGAAGCAAAGGAGAATGGTGTCGATACAGAAATCTGCCTAAATACCGAACGGGTATACAATACATAACCTCATATAACTAATACTTCAAGGTCCAACGACTGGTCGAACGGAGATGGGCAAAGGTACTGATGTAAAAATCCAGGATACCTTTGTTTGGCCAGAGGTACTAAGCTGTGCAGTTGAAAATTGGCGCGCTTTTGATTGCCTGTGCGGTCTTCTATACCTTTCCACTTTCACATTTTCAGTCAATGGACCATGAAATAATCTACTTCATCAAAAGGTATGTGCTTTTTGAAAAGATGATGCATGCACTAGATCAACTAGGAGAGGGAGCAGATAGTCCTTACAAATTAGAGCTACTAACCGCACTGATGTGGTGCGAACACGTTTGGTCAAAGGTCAGCGCTGAAACAATTCAGCACTTCTGGCTTCGCTTGGGCTTGATTAACAAAGCAAGCCTCAAAGTCCTTCTAAACTAAACTAATTCAGTACAGCCTTTTTTATGGTAACGCTGAGATCACTTTATAAACCTAGAGCCCTTATATATATCAGGCGTTCGGTACTCAGGCAGAGTTCTGTAGCAGCGTCGTACACATTCACGAACGCTGAGGCCACGAGCCACGCTAGCACACAGGCCACCACCACAGGGGCAAGTGGCGACGTCACAGTCTCACCTCCCAATAGCGAAAGCTGCTTCGCCGACAGTGACAGTGACGACGATTTGGACAGCAACGCGAACACCGCGAGTCCAACGGCAAGTGTCACGGTCAGTTTGATGAGGAAGAGCAGGAAGAAGCTGATGGAGTTCACCACCGCTACACGCGCCATGTTCTTGAAAATGAGCTTGAACGAGCGAGCGGACGCCGCACAGAAGGAACTTCCTTTCATCGCGATCAGGATGTAGGCGTTCTTCGAGAGAAACTTGATGCACTTCTCAAAGCACCACAGGCAGCACTTGACTGATAACAGTGCCACGCGAACAATCCGGTTAGTCTGCTGGATCTGCTTGGTGCTGCACGGATACAAACATAAGATAATGATTTAGCCATTGGCATCCTATAAAGCTTACACAAAAGGTGGTTTTAACGTACTTTCGATCGAGATACTCGAGCATGATCCGCAGAAACTGAACGAACGCGATGATGAAAGACCCGAAGCAGAGCGATCCGAGACTGAAGCGCAACGTGTAGCTGAGCGCTCGTGCGATTGGAAATCGTGCCTCGAGTGTTCGCTTTCCGTTGTCGGAAGGAGAGGTCCAGTAGAACTGCGCGACACTGCCAGCGATGACGCAGATTGAGATCGCCTGCACTAGTTGGTTTGTCCACAAAAAGCCGAAGACGTGGAATGCTAGCAACACCTGCTGCAATTTCTTGGCAGGAAGCTCTTCCGCGGCGCTCAGTTCTGACGTGACATTGAACGTTGCAGCGGATTCCTTCACTGCCGAAGTCAGATCGTCCGAGCTCAAGAGATAGGCAGCCACCGCCACGCAGTAGATGACGAGCCCCACGAAAAACGCAGTCGGAACGATTGGCCAGATCAAAAGCATCGGCAGCTTCTGAATGGCTTTGGAGCTTTCCCGAATGATCGCAATGGCAATTTTCAGGCGCTTACGCATCGCAATAAGCAGCAGAAAGACAACCCCTGTGACCACCCAAGACACTACGCAGCCGCCTTAAACTGCAGTTTTGTGTTTTCATCACTAGTGACCGCCAAAGCTGTCGTGTCAATAGTGGTCGCATTCATGAAAGACAATCCGCCAAGTTGTTCTGATGAGATCAGATCAGAGCGTACGGAGCAGAATAGGCTCAATAAAACTAGTCCAATAAGTACCAGCGAGCAGGTGAGCCATACCACACAGCCGGCGAAGAATTGCAGCACGATCAGCCAGAGGATTCCTAGGATCAAGGCCCCAAGTCCACCGACCAGTAGAACCACCGATCGTGCAGCGTACATGTCGTTCAAGAAACGCCCCAGCACCTGCAAGTTGCCTTGTAGTTGACTCAATAAGGGACTTGTTCCACCGGCAGCCTCAACTTCCCACACTTCCTTATGAGCTCGTTTGGTATTGCAGACAGTAGCGCATTTGCCAGCCTCGAAAAAGTCCACGGTGCAATCTGGGTCGGCGCCTTCAGGATCGATGCAAACCTCTTCCAGGATCGTTTCGTTGGTCGAAGCTACGGGTAAGCAGCGGAAGAAGGCGGCTTCGGTGTCCTGAGCAGCAGTCCAGCACGTTTCATTGCCGTACGTGCAAGTTTTCGAGCCAGCCATGGGGCAACTTTCCACGCAGACCCCGAAGAACTTTGCGTTTGCTGGTGACACTCCGCTCGCTGCTGCGACTAAGAGATCTTCGTTCAGTCGAGGGTACGTCGTGAACCGCGCGTTGCTATAATTCCCTTCACCACAAACGTTCCCGTTGTAGTCTTTGCCGTAGATCAAGCTGTTTGGTTCAGAAGAACGCTGATGAGACCAACACACATACTGTTCGCAACTTGCTTTCTTTACCTGAGGGGCTGCCCGGTTTGGAAGGCAACGATAGCAACCACGATCTAGTGGGTGGTGTCAGATGTTAACAAATGATGCTGAAGTGTACGTGTAGATGAATGTCAAAACACTTCGACGGCATCTCACTTACCATACCAATCCAGTAGACTACAAACAAGAGGCAGCAGAACGTATCGCGACATCTAAAAGCACGAGATGGTCGTCACAATCAGCAGTGGTACTGGTACTCAAACGTTTGTGCAATGAAACTCATCAACTAGCCTTCGAGCGCTTCGTGGAGCTAGACCAGTCCTCGGGTCCGCGGCCCCTTCTTTTTCAGAGATTGCCTCGGGGCTTGAGCAACATCCAACCACCATGTCGACACCCAGCCAGGTTCTCCAACCACTTCAAACGGGCCTCTTTCGATTCTGGCATGAGACCTTAATGAAGATGTTTTTTTTATTATCTGGGCCGTTGAGATGTGTCTCGCGTCGGGGAAACTCCCCGAGTCGAAATAGCTACCTCGCTAACTTTGAAATGGAGATCGTATAATAGCAGATTGAACTCAAAGTCAATGTCACCAGAGACGAATGCAAACGATCATGTGCCGCTCGAGTTTTTGCTCGGTGCCCGCGTGAAATACTACTACCCGGAACCATCGACCGCCAACCACCAAAGGCGAACCACCAGAGTGCGTTGAGAACTACAGCAACTTTCTCGACGAATGCAGATCAAACTAATCCGCGGTATACTGTAGGCAAAGCGGATCTTCGCAGCGTCGATTCATCCACGCAAACGCGAGGAGCGAGCTCGAGAACTGTTGCAGCGAGTGTTAGATGATGAAGACTCGCGGGAAATCGATGGGCCATCGACATACGCTATCACACAACTCGATTCCGACAAGTCAGACGTGCTGAAAGCTCTCGAAGCAGCAGCATCAACCTCGTTTCGTGACAAAGAGCACCTTTTTGACCCCGACAGCTTCCACTTGAGCTTTGAGGGATCCCAGCGAAGCCCTAATCGGATAAAAAGCCTGCAGCAACTGCGTGATGATGACTTGAGGCGTCAACAGCAGCGAGATGCTAGTTTTCACGGGTATGAAGGCAGTCGAGCCTTCCTGGATATTGCTGGGGCAGCAGCACGCATTCCACACACGACGACTCGCCAACTTCGAGATCTTAAACTCAGCGTGGCCAAAGCGAAAAAGAAATCGGAGGACAAAAGAACGCACGAGATGATCCAACTTTTGCAGGAGCAACAAGTGCACACGCGTACTGCACTTCACAACCACCAGCAACTGTCGAAAGAACTTCTGCTGCAAAAGAATCCGCGCGTGATGGCGACTAGCGTGCTCCCGCTGGACAGCATTGAGCCGAATGGGGTTGATGCAAGGAGATCTGTCCGAACTATCGCTCCACTGCTGCACGTACACGACCCCTGCTACGACCAGCAATGGCTGGAAGAGCAGGAACACGTTGGACGTCCAACTTTGGCTACTTTGACTTTGGACCCGCTGATTTTACCTTCTTCGCCATCATCGGAGGCAACTGATACGAGTTTGCACTATCCTTCAGGTAACAATGCCGAGGATACGCTGGCCAGTGCGGACGGAGGTGACGAGTTCGAGCAGATTCAGAAGCGCTTAGATGATCGCCAACGAGAGGAATTCGCCAACAGCGCAGCCAACGGGCTCTTCTTCGGTGGAGGGTATATCGCCAAAAAGACGAAGGACAAGTACAGGAAGAAATTTAAGCCAAAACCGATTAGCAATGACTCCGGGAACAAGCTCGAGACCGTCCTCGGTACTCAGTCGGCCTCAATTCTTCCGTTGGCCGAAGCAAACCCGCCAGCACTGCGTCGTCGAAAAGCGAGCGCGGGCCCACGTCGTCCTAGAATCCAGCACCACAAACTTCAATCTGGTAAAGAATAACGCTCCTGTATGAACCATTTCCCGCCCTCTATTTACTCGTGTGATCTCTCACGACTTGGCCTCCGTTGGGACAAAAGGCGTCGGCACCGGAGCCACCGCTTTCATGGAACGGCACCTCACCGCCGTGCCGTAGCAGATCACGGAGCAGTGCATGCCGAACACCAGGCGATTCATGGTCGTGTTCGAGTCGAACCGCACGTTGATCACCGCCGTGGCACCTTGAGCTCTGGCCGCGTACTGCACTCGGTGCACTGCCTCCGCCATCGTCTCGTTCATCAGCGACGTGTACGACGCCGCCTCGCCTGCCACAGCAACAAAAAACATCAGACCAAAACTCAAAAATGCATCAAAGTGTTGCCATCTCGTCGTACCTCCGACGAGCCCCGCCAAAGCCACATACATGTCACTAATGACGGACTTGGAGCGAACCGCCACGGCCGACACCATGCCGAACTCCTCGAGCACTTCTCGGCCCTTGATGTGGTCGCCTAGAGATAATAGATAAGTATTATACTTTTTAGAGGGTTATATGGAGGTGTATTTCTCTCTGTGCAGGTCGTCGTACGCGTGGTGAAGTAGAGCGAGTTGGTGCGTTCTGGGGATGCGTCGCTTCCTGCCGCGGAGGTGTACGCGTGGCGCGGCGTTGCGCGCTGCACGCGACGTGCTACGCGCCCGAGCATCGTCGGAATGGGGAGGCGATTGATGAATGATATGCACCGGAATGATGGCAGTGTAGAATTAGGTCTTCCCTCCTGGTAGTTTAGAATTGATATTAGTTTAGATGTCGCCTATCCTATTGAGTATCTTCTAGTGCTGCTGTCGACGCTGGTGTGAGCTGCGTTGGCGGAGCGACACGGGAGAGCCTCGACTATAGCTTCTCTTACTGCGTGTTGTAGTGGTTTGCTGCTATAGAAGACAGAACACAGCGTTACAGTAGTAAGTAAAAGTCTGTCGAGTGATTCATGGTTCTCAATGGGTACATTAGCGTCTCACCTCGGATGTTGCAGCTTGATGCGCTTCAGGTAGGGGGTATGATGCCTCCTTACTCTGGTTGTCCTCTTCGAAGTCCGTGTCGATGTCGGGAGACTGATGCAGAGCCTCCGACTTTGCCTCATCGTCGTCGCTGTCTCGCACCGGAGTCATGAGCGAAACCTCCTCGACGCCATCGTCGGTGTCTTCCCCGTCCCATTCGTCGCTGCCATACTGGCTCTCGGCCATCGCCCGCGCTCGCTGCTGAGCCAACAGCAGCGCCCGCTGGTTCCTCCGCTTGCGACGCTCCTCGAACCACCTCTTGCGGCGATTGATGTTGTACACGCGAAGCACCACACAAGCGGCGAGGAACATGATACCGATGAGCAAAAGGATCCCTTCCCACGACATCCCAGACGTGCTCCGAGGCGACTTCATAACGGCAGTTGCCTTCGGGTTTGGCTCGACGATATAGTCGTGATGGTTCCCAGCTTGCTCGAGAGCCTGTAGAGGAGTTGTAGCAACGGCTTGCGAAACTTCTTCTTTCACACTCTCGATCTTGACCTGCTGAGCGAAGACTTCAGGCACGGACTCAGTCTCGATCTGATCGGTTTTCAGCTCTTTCACGATCGGTTGCGGTACCTGTTCTTGGCCCAGTACAGCATTGGCAGCGGCTTCGACATCGTCAAGTTTCAAAGCGGCCTGCACGGCTGGCCGCTCTTCCTCGACTGTTAGTTGGGCTGATGAGACGACCACTTCCTCGTGCTCAATACTGAGCTGGTTCTTGCGGTCGTGACCATCATTGACAGCACGGACAGGCCCAATGTCGGTGGAGGTGCCTGGTGTCGACACTGTTGTAGACTCGTGCTCTGTAGTAGCCACCTCGATTGCAGCAGTCGCTTCGACTACAGCTTCCTCCTCGCTGTCAACTTCACTTCCAGCGATCGCTTTCCGGTCGTTCGCCTCCAGCTCATTCATAACCTGGATCTCCACGATTTCTTTGAGTTGGGCTTGAATCGACTCGCGCTCTTTCTCGACCAGCTCGTGCGTAACACCTAAGATGTGGCGTCGCAGCTCCTGCATTTCGCCCGTGAGCATACTTTGATGTCGCTCACGGTCGAGCCGCATCCTGTCCATGTGGCGCTGCAACTCCGTCAAAACGGTCTGAGACTTCACTTCGATTTCGGAGGTCGAGAGCTGAAAGCCTTGAAGCTCCTGCTGGAGTGCAGTGACTCGGTCTCGCATACGATCTTGCTCAGCCCTCGATAAGGTGAGAGGCGAGCTCTTGGAGAACAATCCAAGCAGACCCATCAGCTCTTCCACGAGAAATCCACACGTCCCAACCAACACACAGCTCGCCACCACCACGACGCTCCACCCTGGAATTCCTGCACTCGCCAACACATTACCTAACGCTGATAACTCACCAGCGCGTACCTCCACTTTCGAGAGCCGTTCCTTGTCGCCTCCCCCATTTGAGCCACCAGAGTTGTTGTGATCATCTCCAGCAACGAGATCTCCAGCGCTTTGTTCCTCAGATTGGAACACCTTGTCCATTGACGCCATCATCTCGGCTATAGTCTGCGTCGAAGTCGGTGGTGAAGCTGCGTCTGAGTCAACCACACGCGATCCAAGATCACTGTGTTGTGTAGCACAAGTAGACGGCTTGGTTTGTTCGCTCATCGTCATCGTGGATAACTCGCTCGGCAGCATTCCGTCATCGCAAAATCTAGGCTTGTGAGGTGACTTGGGGAAGTCATCTCTAGTCTCAGAGCACGAGCTGTCGTGTGAGTTCGATCTAGATCGCGAGAACACTTCGGGAAAGCTGCTAGTCGAGTACACGACGGGTTGCTCCGGCTGCTGGTTCGTCTTGGCTCGTGCCGCTTTCGTCCCGTAAAATAAATCATTCCACAGCGCTTCACTGTCTCCGTCCCTGGCCGCATTCTCCAGTAATCGGTCCGCTTGCATTGCGTCCTCCTCCTCCCACCGCCTTATTGCCGACTCATTGAACTCCTCTTGATTCGAGTGCATCGCAGTCGTGCGCCACCTGTCGGGGGTCTTCATCTGATCATATCTCAGTGGATTCCTCGGTGACGGAGCTGCCGTCACCCCCACCAACCGCTTGGGCGTCGGAGCTTTGATCCTCGAGAAGGCCAAATTCTGTCGGAATTCCGACGTGGACGAGCTCACGGACGACTCTCGAGGTCTCACAGGCGAGTAGAAGTCTCCTGCAGCATTGAGCTTCTGTCCTGTTGGTCGTAACGTGACGTGCTTGACGGTAGAATTGGGCGGGGGCTTTGGGTGCTCCTCTGGACGTCGTAAAGGCGGTAACACGGACGGATACGGGATTCTGGACGGCTTGAGGCCAATTGGCGGCCGGTCGCTGAGCTGGTTGCACAGTTGTTTGGCGGCTTCTCGCTGTTCTCGCTCCATGATGAGGTGCATGAGCGCGTCCTCCTCCGGGTCGTGGTGCTGCAGCGGCCTTGCTCTGCGAAGCGTTGGCCTCGGCCTGTCGCGATACTCGCTGCTGTCCAGTCCTAGAGACGACGACGGAGAGGGCGCCGTCATGCGCATGAGACGCTGCTGCACCTCCGCTAGCCGCCGCTGGTCCTGCTGCAGTTGCCACTTGAGCAGCGCGTTGCGCACTGGGCGGTTGCGCTCCCTGCGATAGTCATGGCGCGCCGCCATCGCTCGGATTCGACGGTTTTTAAGCGTTGGTTTCAACTTTCCGACTATAGTGAAATCAAGATATTCAACCGCTTGGCGCCAAAACCTATGTGAGCCCCATATTGTCGAGCTGAGTCGATGGGTTTCAACGCTTGCCAGCTGTTGACGACAGAGTGCGAGTGTGCAGTCGACGGGTAATATCAAAACTGAACGGCTCGATTCATTATCGGTATCGGTTGAATTAGCTGGAAGTCACTTGTGCCTGCTGCTTGTGTTGTTCATCTAAAGTACACCCGCTGACCCGCAGCAGCACCTCGTCAACATAGAAACCCGGGCAAGAGGGGGTGGAGTTTTCTTTTATCCGTCGTGAGGGCGGGCCCTCGGTGGGGGGCGTCACCATTGCCTTCGTGTCCCACCAAGGCCTCACGGTTTAAAAAAAACGGTGGTTGGGCTCTGCGTCCGCGTTGCCGTTGCAGCTGTTGCTCCCTCTCCGCTCGCCCACGAAGCACTCGGCGTACTCGTCGCGGGTCGTGACGGACAGGATCTCGCCCATCTTGCGCTTGAACCGCTCGCAGTACGCCGCGGGAGGAATGGCCGACAGGCCGTCGGGGTCCTTCGCAAGCAGCTTGGTCTTGGCGAAGCGCTCCAACTTCTTGTCCATGTTCCATGTCTGAAGAATGTCAATGAGACCGAAGTAGTAGATCGATGGGCCCACGACGGTGTTCGCTCGGCGCGTACCCGTTGCGACGCGCGGGAGACCAGTTCGAGGCTTTGATTCCCGAATTGGTGGAGCGTTGGAGCCCTCACGGCCACCTTGGCTCATCATGGTCGAGTTATTGATGGTCCGGCGTCTCGGCCCGACCGCATCCTTAGGTGGAACAACAGGTTCTTCCTCCAGATCCGGGTTCACCATGTACTCCACGTTGTGGATACCCAGCAACAGCGAGTAGTCCATGATCCCAAGACGGGACAGGAAGTTCGCGTCCTTCACTACTTGATCGTACAGCTCCTCGGCCACCTTAGGATCCAGGCGAACCTTCGCCGTCAAATCATTGTCCTTCAAAATCACATTGGGCTCGTGACGCCCAACCCGTGCGCGACAGTTCTCAGCATCCGTCGAGCCGAACACGTACTTCGCGTTACAGTGACGACACGTAACACGCTTGCCCTTGGACGGGTGCTTGGCACTGCGGTTCACCCACGAACCCTTGATATCGTAACGACGGTGGATAACCTTTTCGGTGCTGAACAGGTTGGCCATGACGACGAAGTTGAACGTGTTGCCATACAGCCGAATTGCGTGGCAACCGTAGAACCGCGTCAGCAAACTGTCTGGGTTTGTCAGCAGGAACGACGCATACTCTGCTGCCACCGAACGCAGGAAAACCGACTCCTCATCGCTCATACTCTTCACAATCAACTGTTGATCATGCGAGAAGAACATGAAAGCACCGCTAGCGCCTTCACTCAGACGTTCCTTCGTCGTGCGGCTCAGACTCTCGATGTACTGGTTCGTATCGATGCCAAAGTGCTCTCGGATAGTCTGGAAAGTGTGGGGGCAGTAATCAATAAATAGCGTACCCTTCCCAAGCTCAGCTTTGGGGCGGTTGCGAATCATGTACTCGTCCACGCCCAACGATCCACGGTTGTCCTCCGTGCCCTGAGGCTGCAGGAACAGCTCCTGCTGATTGGCTCCAGGAGGCAAGTGCTGCGTGTCACGCACAGCCTGAATGATACCCGTCGTGGTGTAGTACAGCACCTCGCAACGCAGGGCAAGGTTCACTTGGGGACTCAGATCCACATCGACATCGACGTCCGCCTTCTTTCCTTTTCCCTTCTTCAGGGAGTCGTGGAAGTCGTTCATCTGGAACCACACCACAAAGTCGAAGTAGCCCTTGCATGTAATCATGAAGTTCATCATCTGCTCCACCCAACTGGATCGTTCTTCTCCTTGGACCAAAAATGGCACGTAAATGCAAAACGAAAGACCCCAGTAAATGATAATGGCGATCACATAACTACGGACCAAAGATAGAAAAAGTCACGCTATGTCAGCACCAATATAAAAATCGATAGTAAGTACGAGAAAACTTACATCGTGACCGAGTGTAGCACACGAAGACGCATGCGGAGAGTCTCCGAAAGACCGGAGTTGAGACGCCTGTACGCCCAGTAGATAACTCTGTGATGATAAAAAATAGCCATAGCGCAGTTAGCTTACCACATCCTCCCTCTAATAAATTATTGCGGACGGCACGTACGTGATAGCGTAAACCCAGTACAAAATGAGCCAGATGTAGAAGAGCAGCCATGACCTGCACAAGAACAAAAACCGCCGCACAAGTTACTACCTAGTTCAATACGGCCAGCAAAGTTAGCTATCTCCGCGATGAACGTACTGAAAGTTGAGGTTCCAGAGGTTGCCCGTCTCACTCGAACCGGAACCGTCGTTGTCGTCGTCATGACGCAGCTTGCTCTTGCTTGCAGTCCAACAGTATCCAAACTCGGATTCGCCGGCAAAGTCCGGGATTGATACCAGAATAATGCACGTAATAAGACCTGTCAAGATACCCACGGTTAGTGCACCTGCTGCTGTTGTGCGTTAACACCAAGATGTCAGCATACCTGTTGCCCACACGAATCCGTGATAGCGCCGAACGTTGCTCTTGTAGTCCGTGAATGGACTTTGCAATGACGACAGCATGTCGATGGCCATGACGAAGAACCAGCTCTCCGAAGTCCAAAGGAAGAACTGCGTTAGAGCAGCTGTGGCTGTGCACGAAGCTCCTGTCAGCGTCTTGGAGCAATCTCCGTTGCCGCACTTGTACAGCTCCGTAATGAGCAGCACCGCCACCAGACAAATGTCACAGATACTTCGGAAGAAGATAATCGGGTTCGGGTGCTTCCTCCAGGTCGGGCGGGTCAGGAACGTGTACACCACCGCGCAGCAACAGAAGAGCGTGATGAGGCTTCCAGCCACGAGTCCCACTGACACGTCGGCGTTGTTGTCGGCAAATGCGATCGTGAGCGCGGCACCGCAGATGAAGATGAAGAACATGCAGGCCTGGATCTTGTAGTTGTTGGCCCAGTGGATCGAGTTCTCGACCTTGATCTTGGCGTGGAACCAGCCGATGCCTTCGTTGGGGCCGCCCTGGATCTTGTCCGTGATGTAGCTACCGTTGTCGAAGCTGTCCTCGGAGCTCTCATCTACAGAACGCATTTGTTTAGAGCTGGGTGGATCCTTCTTCAGCTCAATCGGAGTTCGCATGGACGAGTAGCCATTACTGACAACAATCACAATACACACACAGAAGCAGACACAAGCGTTACCACCACGCAGCAAACAGCATCTCCCTCCACAGTTTTCCCTGTAATAACTTACCCTGCTTCCAGCATTCCGTTCGGGAAGCCCGCGGCGTTCGGTGCGCTGTCTGTACGTACGTAGTAAGGCACGTCGCCGCCGGGCATCTGCCGCTCGGACTCGGACATGCCGTAGTCCATCTCGTTCGGGTCGTAGTGCGGCTGCTTGCGAGGTTTCTGCTGCTGCGGCGGCGGAGGAGGAGGCGGTGGCGGCGCGTGCGGACGCTGCGATTTCTTCCCCTTGCGGCCGGAGGGCGCGGAGCTCAGGGGCCCGTTGCGCATGGGCTGCCGCTCGGACACGTAGAGGCCGCCGCTGTCTCGGTTGTCTCTGCTGGCCATGCGCAATTACCGCCTAGGACGCTCGTAACTGAGCTGCTCTGGAGGGGGTCTCGCGGCTGTCTGTCGGGCGCCTGACTGTGTGTGTGAAGGCCTCGCTGGGGCCTAAGGCGGCGTGTGTAGCGTGCGCGTCGCTGGCTTCCCTCTGGGCCTTTCCCCTCGTCGACTAGACTCGCCTCGACCCTCGGCGTTGCGTGCGGCGTGGCTTCCTTCCTGCCGCTCGTCTCTTTCGTCAAGTGTGCGCCAGCTTGCCGCACAAGCCAAAAAGCCAGCGCCGGTTACAGGGTTACCGAGGTTACGCCGCTTCGTAACCGTTCGATTGCGACCGAAGAGACGGGCCGCAACGCCAATCAAACGCCAATCGGACGCCGCCTTTTGGCCAGTGCCAACTTTCCGCCCGCTCCGCTCAAGTGCGAGCACCCCACTGCATACAATACCCAAGTCAAGTCCGCGCCCATCTCCTCGCACTTGAGCGGAGCGGGCGGAAAGTTGGCATTGGCCAATAATGGCGGCAGAGAGCCGCGCTTTAACTTTTAGAGCGGTATACCGGTATGTACTGCGGTATCCAGTCGTTGAAAGGATCGCGATTTTTGGATCCACTCCTCGTGTCTTCGTTCCCAAGCCCAAGATGGTACGTTGCCGCTGCTACATGTATTACTACGCTGCTGCTGTTGAGCTGCCCCCTTCCCTGCGTAGTTATTGACAAGCATATGTGTTGCTGCCGTTGAGCAGAAGCTCTACACGTACCCCGGAAACTACCGCGTCTTCAAGGTGCTCATCGCCGCCGAGTACAACGGCATCCACATCGAGCTGCCCAAGTTCGACATGGCCAAGGACCTCAAGACCAAGTCGTTCAAGGCCAAGACCCCCGTGGGCAAGGTCCCGGTCCTTGAGACGAAAGAGGGCACGATCTTCGAGAGCGGCGCCATCGCGCGCTACATCGCTCGTCTGCGCCCGGACACGGGTCTCTACGGCAAGACCTTCTTCGAGTCGGGCCAGGTCGACTCCTGGATCGACTTCTCCGCCTACGAGCTCGAGGTCCCCCTTGAGGTGTGGGTGCACCCGATCCTCGGTGTCGGCAAGTTCAACGCTGCCGCCCTCACTAAGGCCAAGGCCGACGTTAAGAAGGCTCTGCAGACTCTCGAGAACCACCTGCACCTGCGCACCTACCTCGTGGGCGAGCAGATTACTCTTGCCGATATTGTCGTCGCTTCCGCTCTCGTGTACCCGTTCAAGTTCGTGCTGGACAAGGAGTTCCGCAAGCCGTACTCGGCCGTGAACCGCTGGTTCGCGACGCTGGTGAACCAGCCTGAGTTCCAGGCCGTGGTGGGCGACGTGCCCCTCATCGACGTGGCCCTGACCGCCGAGGGCGACAACTCTGGCAAGAAGGCCAAGAAGGACGCCCCGAAGAAGGAGAAGGCTGCCCCGAAGGAGGAGGCCCCCAAGCCCAAGAAGGTGGAGCACCCGCTGGCCGTGCTGAACCGCGAGAAGCCGTCGTCCATGAGCCTGGACGCCTGGAAGGTGCAGTACTCGAACACCAAGGACCTGGCTGACGCCATGAAGTGGTTCTGGGAGCACCTGGACACGGAGGGCTACTCGCTGTGGTTCTGCGACTACAACTACAACAAGGAGAACACCAAGATGTTCATGACGTGCAACGCCGTGGGCGGCTTCCTGCAGCGCTCGGAGGCCATGCGCAAGTACGCGTTCGGTGTGATGGACGTGTGCGGTGCCGAGGGCTCGGAGATCATCATCACGGGCTGCTGGCTGTTCCGTGGCGACTCGGAGAAGCACATGATCGAGGCCAACCCGGACGCCGAGTACTACACGTGGACGAAGGCGGAGCTGAACGACGAGACGAAGGCTCGCATTGCCGCCTACTGGTGCAACGAGGACGAGCTGGAGGGCAAGCCCATCGCCGACTCGAAGGTGTTCAAGTAAGTCGTATTGTCTTTACCCGTCTTCATAAGCCTCGTAGTAGGTCTTGCTACTGTGGCTGCCGTGCTTGCTTGGGAAGAAAGGATAGACCAAGAGGTTAGCGTTAAAGATAATTATATACAGCATTTGCTGTCGGAATATCTTATTGTTTTTCGGTAAGAAGTGCTAGCTATCGGCAAAGTGTTGTTGCAGGAGTGTACATATATTACATGTACTTACTAGATTAGTTTGGGCGTCCAAAAGTACCAAAAACACAACGTGCTGCTGCAGATCAGGTACAGAACAGTTTTGGAAGAGAACGATGTGGTTGTGCTTGCCACCACGTACATGAGTTGTGCACATACACGCACAGCAACACGTGATACTTTAGGTAGTTTGTTTCGAGATCCCAGATTGGAAGGGTGGTGCAACCACTGCAGTGTTTACTCAGGCAAGCGCTATGGCACGATTCAGGTTTCCAGACTCGAAAGAAGTAACACGTGCGGTAGGTGACAAACAACTTGAAACGGTAATTTAACACTGAACCTGCCAACCCGGATCGTCCTCATTGGTCTCGGGACATTCCAGTACTTCAATAATGTGCTCAGACTTCAAGTGCATAAACTTCATTCGCTGTATTAATTTGCAACACTACTGATTCTACTGTAAAAGGCGTTGTTACAACAACATTCAGGACCGTGAACAACACGCAACAAACACTTTGGGCGAATTTTCTTTTGTCTCTCTCGCAGATACATCCGTATTGTGCTCTCCACTTGGCGATGTCAACTATCCCGAGCCACAAATATTTTTTTTGGCAATTCTTGAAAGTCATAGAGATGTAGTCGGCATTAAGTAGCACACACGTATTTTTCGTATCGGAACGCAACAGTTATCTTGCGCCACGTCCGTACCGCATTTTTTTTTTATCGGAAACAAAACGAGTAGTCTGCTGAGTTGCCCGGCTTTCTATACGAGCCTAATTTAAACTAAATTAGAAACCTAGCAAAAAGATAATCAGCATAAGGCGATGCTTGATTATGATGCTTTGATTCAACTCCGCTGCTTTACAAGATTCATTTGTATCACCTTTATTGGACTACTGGTGAGTACCCCCAGTTCACTGAGTACCGAAGTATAATATACATATATATGCTTGGTGCAAAATACGTATCTTTAAAATAATAATATATAAACATATATTGTATTGAACATTTACCTTGTCACAGTCGGAGAAGCGGTTGCGTAGTCGAAGCCTTTAACACTACTGAGTACAAGGCACGTGGGAATCATTTGTTGCAAGAAGACTGATTGCGGGTCAAGCCTTTTTTTTGCGGATATTGGCAGACGGTCAAGCTCGACGTTATGGCGGTATTGGCTGGAGTATTTGAACGAATTCCGAATGATATACGAATCAGTAAAGTTTGTGTGGGCTTTGCAACCCATAAACCCATCTCTTTTACAACAGTATCAATTCCACAATTTGTCTGCCAAAGTGCTCTTCAGGGCAGTCCAAGCCGGCTAGAAAGAATCCATAGCGGAAGCTTAGGAAGCTAAGCTAACATCGTAGCTTTCTTACCCAACAGAAGCGCTTGTGCCTTTTGACCCCCGATAAACACTGCTTGCAAAATAAGGTAGCTTAAATATGTCGTAGCAATGCACAAGCTCGTGTGATCACGTGCGCAATTGGCGTGACCGCATCCGGAAGGATTGATCCAACTTAATATGCATAATCTACTCAGCACTCACTTCTAGATTTACTTGCCATAATAAAGGAGTTGACTTATTATAACGGATTTTTACGAATAGTGGCCGGTCTTGTATTTATTAGTAAGTAGCCGACTTTTGATCGGCTTAGACAGGAGGTCTACTATTCGTAAAGATGGCTACTATCGACGTCGATATGCGCTTCATATTATTTGGCATGGTTTTCCCCGGACCTTGCATCTTCAATCCCCGTTGCACCAGAAACCTTCATCTAGTGAATATTCCACTACATCAGAACAGCATGAGCTCATTTGAGGTTAGCCCCGGATTGGCATTGCTACTCTATAACCGGTCTTTTATTCGTAGCGGTCTTTTATTTCTAGAACACTCATGAGAAATAGCGGCTGATAGTAGTTAGGGGATCTTCTATTCGTAAAAACCCGTTACTATCGAGGTCACTCTGTAGATCTCACATTTTGTTATAGTGCAACTAATACGAAAATGCACGGTTCGCAAACTCATTGCATGTTGCAATACGGTATCCAAGGTGTCGAACTTTGGCTGACGGCTTCATAAAGCTGCTTGAAATTTTGCTTAAACTTTTAAAAAGTTGAACTGCGAGTTGGCGCCAGTTGGCCAGCCATCGCTGCTGCGGACGAGACTAAAATCTGCCACTATTTTTTTTACCGTCTGTACCATTGCTGTAATTTGATTAGCACAAATTTTCCATAAACCCAAACCACAACAAAAACATTTTGACATTTGGCCCTACACAAATATATTTTGGTCGGACTATTTAGGCGTGTGTCGAAAGCCAACCGATTGCAGGGCGAGCGGGAGGCCTGACCTCCCATTCTCTTTCTTCCTCAAGATCGGCAAGATGGTTTTCGTACGTTTGCCTGTTGTCGGGCTGCCATCGGATTTAGGACCCCCTTAACTCACTGTATGCGTTGCCTGCCCGTTTACCGCCAAGCAGAAGCTCTACACGTACCCCGCCAACTACCGCGTCTTCAAGGTGCTCGTCGCCGCCGAGTACAACGGCGTCGACATTGAGCTGCCGGAGTTCGACATGGCCACGGACCTCAAGTCCGAGGAGTTCCAGTCTAAGACCCCCGTGGGCAAGGTCCCGATCCTCGAGACCGAGGAGGGCACGATCTTCGAGAGCGGCGCCATCGCCAAGTACATCGCTCGCCTCCGTAACGACACCGGCCTGTACGGCAAGACCTTCTTCGAGTCGGGCCAGGTCGACTCCTGGATCGACTTCTCCGCCTACGAGCTGGAGATCCCCCTCCAGGCCTGGCTGTACCCCATCCTGGGCTGGGCTAAGTTCAACGCTGAGGCCCTCACTAAGGCCAAGGCTGACGTCAAGAAGGCTCTGCAGACCCTCGAGAACCACCTGCACCTGCGCACCTACCTTGTGGGCGAGCAGATCACCCTGGCTGACATCTTCATCGCCACGGCCCTTGTGTACCCGTTCAAGTTCGTGCTGGACAAGGAGTTCCGCAAGCCGTACTCGGCCGTGAACCGCTGGTTCGCGACGCTGGTGAACCAGCCTGAGTTCCAGGCCGTGGTGGGCGACGTGCCCCTCATCGACGTGGCCCTGACCGCCGAGGGCGACAACTCTGGCAAGAAGGCCAAGAAGGACGCCCCGAAGAAGGAGAAGGCTGCCCCGAAGGAGGAGGCCCCCAAGCCCAAGAAGGTGGAGCACCCGCTGGCCGTGCTGAACCGCGAGAAGCCGTCGTCCATGAGCCTGGACGCCTGGAAGGTGCAGTACTCGAACACCAAGGACCTGGCTGACGCCATGAAGTGGTTCTGGGAGCACCTGGACACGGAGGGCTACTCGCTGTGGTTCTGCGACTACAACTACAACAAGGAGAACACCAAGATGTTCATGACGTGCAACGCCGTGGGCGGCTTCCTGCAGCGCTCGGAGGCCATGCGCAAGTACGCGTTCGGTGTGATGGACGTGTGCGGTGCCGAGGGCTCGGAGATCATCATCACGGGCTGCTGGCTGTTCCGTGGCGACTCGGAGAAGCACATGATCGAGGCCAACCCGGACGCCGAGTACTACACGTGGACGAAGGCGGAGCTGAACGACGAGACGAAGGCTCGCATTGCCGCCTACTGGTGCAACGAGGACGAGCTGGAGGGCAAGCCCATCGCCGACTCGAAGGTGTTCAAGTAAGCTGCGTCAAGTGTCTGAGCTCGTCGTCAACTACTCGGACAGCAGAGTTTTTGCGCTGCCAGAGTGTGTCGTTCGTTGAACTTGGAAATGGAAGAAATTAGAGAACCTAAAACCGTGTCCGATAGTAATTGTTCGTGTACGCAGAGGCATCACAAGGGATGGAACTGCTATCACCACGTTTCATTCTGCATGGCCCGAAAAACCTTGGAGGTTTTTCTAGACTTGGTGTGGCACACAGGATATATACATTTTGACCAATCGTGCGGGGCGCGACCTCGGCGCGGTTTCCGCGGCTCACTTGTGAAGTTGCTTCCCAGCCCTCAGAGGGAGGAGAGAGAAGCGCGTGTCGGTCGCCGCTTTACGTGCCCCGTTGCGCCGCGCAGAGGCGAGGGAACCCCGCGCCGCCGCAACCAAGACACGGAGCATCGCGCCCGCTCCATATACAGTCCCGCGCGACGCACTTAACAGTGCCGCATCGCGCCGGAAACGCAGTCGTCCGATCGAAGCTATTTCCGCGCTGGGGGGGGCAAAATAGCAACAGGAGACGACAGCGGAGCATAGACCGAAATGGGCGACTTCCCGCCGCCCGAGCGCACGAGCGTCAAGGCCTCGGAGCTCGTGCATCGCGCCGTGGACAAGAGCTATGAGGACTTCCGCACGCTCATGCACCAGCTGCCCACGATGCGCGAGGAGGAGCGCCGCGAGCCGCTGCTGGCGCATCTGCAGAGCTCCCGCAAGCGCTTTGCACAGATCCTGGCGCTGCTCAAGTGGTCGGTACAGTCGCCGCTGCTGCAGCAGTGCGACACGTTGCTGCAGCAGACGGAGGGCTACCGCAACAACGTGAACGAGACCAACGATCGACTGTTCTTCATGCACGCGGATCTCAATCGCGCCAAGGAACGACGGTACGATCTGAGCACGGCCGTGGACGTGCTGTATGGAGGAAGCTACCTGCGGCTGCCGACCATCATCAAGAACGCCATGTTCCCGCGCGAGCTACCCGAAGTGGATACGGAACAGGCAGCGACGGAGGTGGCGGATATTATCCGCTTCCGTCTCATTGAGGCGGAGATTCCAGAGCAATTCTCCAACATTAAGCTGGAGGGGGGCTTCGTCACGTGTCAAGCGGAGGGCGAGTTCGAGATTGTGCTGACGATTCAGGGCAAGGAGAAGGACGCCAAGTGGAGAGTTATCAGCGTGAACACAGCGCTCACGGACTCGCAGGCCTTCGAAGACCACTCGCAGGCGGCGTCGACGAGCGCCCTGCGCATCATTCAGACAAATGCGCCCAATGCGGCGCACTACAACCACTTGAAGAACCTCGTGCAGCGTGCCATGAACAAGTCGGAGAAGCCGTTTGTAGACGCGTTTCAGGTGATGCGTGAGTTCTGCTCGTCGCTGGCATTGCAGATTCTGGCGTCGCAGGGAAAGCTGCTCATGGAGGGCCGCTGGAAGAGTCGTATTATGATCAAGCACCATCGCGACCAGAATGTGTTGGACATTTGTTACTGGCCTAAGGCTTGCACGCGGAAGGAGGCTCTGACGGAACAACAGCGGCTTCTTCAACAATTGAGCGACCCGGTCGCAAACGCTCGAAGGGGCTCCGCGCTGCCGTTTCCCGAGTCAAGCTTGTGTGTTCGCTTGGGTTTTGATCCGAACAAGAAGAAGCTTCTATCGGTTACTCTCAGCCCTTCGCTTCCGCCGAATCTTCCGGGATATGCGGCACTGCTGAGCGCTCTGGAGGTGCCGTCCAACATGTTCTTGCTGAGTGCCGAAAACTTGCTGATCGCGGCGATGCGCGCTCACGTTTCGGCGGCTCTGTTCTCGATAGGCAGGCTACTTGTGGTCGATTCCCCAGATGACAAGGCTTCTACGCAGCTGGTGTCTGGAGAAGATGTGTCTATGGTCTGCTCGGACACAAGTCTGCGGATTGCACGGGCGGATATTGGCGGACTGCAGCAGTTTTTGGAAGTGACATTTGATATTCGCGAGGGTCGGTTTATTGTGAGCTCGGTCGCAGCGGCGAAACATTCTGCGCTTTACGCCACGGTCAAGCAACTCGAACGGATACTGAACACGCAGTGCAAGATCGAGCTGGGAGGCAACGTTGACAAGTCGTTCCCGAATGATTTTGCGCTTGTCTCTGGTGACGGAAAGGGCGACAAGTCCAATGAATTGATTCACGCTAGTGTTCGAAAGGTTCTGTGCGAGATCGTGGCCGACGAGGTTGCCCAAATTGGGTCTTCCTTTAAGGGCATTGAAGTACTGCGCAGTGTTAACTTGAACTGGGAGCGATATCTGGCATTCCGACAACAGCACGGCGGCCAGACTGAGGATTTGACGATCTCGGAAACGGCACTTTATTTCCAGCTGACATCGTCCAAGGAATCAACGTGCTATCTGGTTATCGAGATCGATAAGTACGGTGAAGTGGACGGCATGAATGGAAATGTCCATGAAGCTTCAGAAATCGAAGAATACGTGCGATTGCCGTGCTTTTCATTACTGCAGACAAGCGCAGGGATGCCAGGGCAGCCATCAGGCGTGCAATTTATCCAGCGATTTGGAGCATTCAAAAAGGAAGATTTGCATCCTTCTGTCACTCGTCACAATGAGATTATCGTGAACGGCCTTCGTGGTGGCAGCCGAAAGCGCCCCTACGGCTCCAGTGGCAATGCTTTGGCTGGGAACAACGTACGATCAACGAAAAAGGCGATGCTTGACGGCGGCCGAGTACAAGAAATTACCGGGTATTGGCTGGATGATGCTGAGCAGCAAGCGGTCTCTCGCAATTTTGTTCCGCACATCGCATCGGTGCTACTGCACGCGATCAACATGTGCAGCGAGAGGATTCAACTGCAGCACTTCGTGAACTTTGCCAGACGGCGCAAGTCGAGGATTCGTTATTCGGGCGAAGCTGGCACATCAAACGGAGATGGCACGGGTGGCCAAGTGGTAACGCTGTCTTTCCCGGAGAAAGTCAACACGGATCCACTGAAAATCATCGCGATTCAAGGTCACCTGAAGCATGGCGGAGGCTTCGAGCTGTGTCTTCAGCTCGCTTCACCACCGTTCAAGTTCATTCTCCCGAAGAATCCGAAAGACCACTTGCTATCGGAGCGTTCGCACTACGTCAACCCCCGAGGTCAATTGATCTTCAAGTACCCGACAACATTGGTTACGAGTGAACTTCTCAGCGAAAACCCGCTGGAGATGTTCATGATCGAGCTGATTTGCGTCGTAAGGCCGCTGTGTGAGCTTGCTGTGAAGCTGGAGAAGATGCTTACCCTTGTTGGCCGCTACACCAATGACATCAAGAGCGACGGACATTTCTACGTGGAAAGCGCCGATCCGTTCGCGATTGTGTTGGCTTGCCGAGCACCCAACCCGAGACATTGCATTGCTGCTGGGTCATCACCGGATGGCATGACGACGTACCGCGTGACCGTGCAGTTCAAGCAGAAAATGGGCTTCGTGGTGAATTACAGCCACAAGGCTGAGCATCCATTGATGCACTTCATCCAATCGGCGCTGAATGGGCACAGTGACCCGGCACAATTTGTCGAGGCCTTGGAGCGCACGTGCATCCCGATGGGCATCTTGGCTAGCGTCGTCGAGTCTCAGCTACTTTGCGCCAAATACTACCGCCAAGACCCACCACCAAATGCGAAGGATGGCGCAGCAAACGGGGGCCCCAAGGCGTTTGGCCGAGGCAAGATGGGTGGAAAGGGAATGAAGCTGGGCTACAAGTTTAAGCTTCCAGGCGAGGAGAAGGGCTACTACGCTGAAAAGTCATACGGTGGTGATGACAAGTCCTTCGTTCCTGCCGAGCTGGTGATGATCCCACGGTCGCAAACGCAGGTTCGCTTGTCGTACGGCGACCGGTGCGCCGTAGATATTTATTTTCTGGAGGTATGTCGCGCTGTCTGTCAAGCCTAATGGACCCAACCGTGGTCACTAACTTTTATGCTTTGTGGTGTCATTCAGAATCATTCGGTGAAGATGCAGAGCTCGTCAGGAGGTGTACGCGTACCTAGCTGCCCGTCCGAGAAGGGTATCGTCGTGGACTGTCAGAATTTTGCTGACAAGTTGCGCAGCACCCTGTCGGAGATGGCGTCAGCTTAAGTGGACACCAAGGCGAATAAGCGTTGTAAGAAGCTGCAGCGCATGCTTATGGCGTCCAGGTGTGGACACGAAGGAAGGATGCGTTGAAGAAGGAAGATGCGGAGGGGCCGACAGTCGATCAAGTCTGGCCGGTGGAATGGACGATAGGCAATAGGACATGCGGCACAACAAGAAGCTGGCGTGGAAAATCGAACGAGAAATACCGTTGCGGGAGCAGCCCCACCGCAGTCTCGCGACGGAATAGATCTGAGCAATATAATAAAACGGCGACGAGGAACTCGGCATCGCACAGCTCAAAAACATACCAACAAAATGGACACAGCAGAATACAAAGAACTGCGTTGACATTCTAGCGATAGCATCAATGCTAGCTGCTACTCCATCCTACAGGCGTGACTGCCAACCAGCGAGTCTCGACAGACTCGAGCTTACAGCTCCGTCTTCTCGTTCTGCTTCTCCTGGAAAAACTCGAGGATGTTCTTGCGGAGCGCAAAGAGCGTCTTCTTCTGGGGCGACACGTTGTCGTTGTCGAGCAGGCCCTCGAGACGCTTGATCTCCGTGTCCACGTACGAGGGGCCCTTGGCCACGATCTTCTTGATGGCCTTGACATAGAGCGCGCCGTACTTGGCGTCGTTGCCCTCCAGGCCGTCCACAACCGTCTGCGCCTTCTCCAGCACGGCAGCGGTGATGTCGCCGCTCTCCGAGATGATCACGTCCAGCTCCTCGACGCGTCCAGCCTCAGCCGTGAGGCCGCCGTCCACCGTGCGGTACGTTCCGGCGTGCTCGTTGATGAACTCGACGAACGAGGCCTTGTCACGGCCGTTCGAGTAGTCCTCGGGCTCGTCCGCGCCAGGGGGGAAGTAGAAGAGCGTGGGGTAGCCCTTGACGTTGTAGCGCTTGGCCAGCTCGGCGTTCTCCGTGGCGTCCACCTTGGCGATGAGCACGTTGTCCTCGCCCTCGTAGATGGCGCCCACCTCCTCGTAGGTCGGGGCCAGCTGCTTGCAGTGGCCGCACCACGGCGCGTAGAACTCGACGATGGCGTGCTTCTTCGAGTGGATGACCTCAGCGTCGAAGTCGCTCTCGGTCAGCGCGGCCACGTGGCTCGGGGCCTTGGCCACGCGCACGTTGGTACCGGCCTTGCCGTTCAGGAACGAGACGAAGTCGTCCTCGCTGCGGCCGCCCTTGTAGTCCTCGGGCTCCGTGGAGCCAACGGGGAAGTACTTGAGCGTGGGGAAGCCCGTCACGCCGAACTTGGAGCCCAGGTCCTTGTGCGCGTCAGCGTCCACCTCGGCCACCACGACGCTGTCCGTCTTCTTGAAGGCCGTGCCCACCGTCTCGTAGGCCGGCGCCAGGTTCTTGCAGTGGCCGCACCACGGCGCGTAGAACTTGACCAGCACGTGCTTGGAGCCGTCCACCACGTCGTCGAAGTTGTCGGGCGTCAGCACCGTCACGTCGCCGGCCTTGACCACGGCCAGAGCCACCGCCGCCAGCGAAACTGCAAACTTCCACACACCCATTCTTTGCCTTCTTTCCTACCTCCTCGTCCAAAGCGCGAATGACTGAGTGGATCGCGGGCCAGATTGAAGATGTGTTTTAAACCGTTACACTTGATTTCAGTATGTGGAGGCACCGAACGACACGTGGCGCCAGAAAACCTCGCCAACGGCATACGGCATAGTGACATGGCTACATCGTCGTCAAGGACGAGAAGGATGCGAAGCAAAAGGAGAAAGAAACGACAAAAAAACTGGTTATAAAATTTTTTAATCGACGTAGCGTGTGGCATGGTGGACGCCGAGTTCCTCGGGAGATACGTCCGATCCGTTCTGGTCTTCCTCGATTACGTTCATCTCCTCGTTCTGTGGACAAGCAAAAGTGATCAGGGTGCGAGAACATTGAATCATAAATCGACAACCCAGGCACCTACCGCGCGCACGAGCGTCTCCTTGCGCACGTCGTTTTCCAGGAACTGCACAATCTCCTCGAATGTCGGACGCACCGACTGGTCGTCGGACGTGCAGCGCTTGTACAGGTCGCGCACGCTGTCCATGCAGTTCTTGCTCAGCGACGGACGCAGGTTCTCGTACGCCACCATGTGCATCAGTGTGCTGCCCGACACCTTCTTGTTGCGTGCGCCCTTGGCCTTAATGTCGTGGTACGGAATCTTGCGCGTGTCCAGCTCCGCCAGCACTGCTCAGAACGAATCAACAGGGAACCAACCGGTCAGCCAAACTACCTTGCAATCAAAAGGTGGTATGATGGCGTACCAATGCCAAAACTGTACACGTCGGCCTTCTCCGTGTAGCGCTCTCCGCGGATCATCTCGGGCGGCAGCCACAGGGGCGTGCCGGTCACGCTCATAGTTTCGTCCACGGACTTTTCGCGGCTTAAGCCGAAGTCGCTCACCTTGGCGCCCCACGTGGAGCTGCGGCGTCGTCAATCAAACAGGCATATCATACATAGCGAGTCAGAGGGTCACTCTCTCTCCATCTGCCGCTCGACGAGCGCAACTCTGCCAAACATTACCTAACGAGGATGTTCATGCTCTTGAGGTCGCGATGAATAATGGGGGGCTTCATACTGTGGAGGTAGGCCATGCCGCGCGAGGTGTCGATGGTCATGCGCAGAATGGGCTTGGCCCAGGTCATCTTGTTCTCCGGGTTCCGCAGCACCGCGAACAGGTCGCCGCGCTCCAGGAACTCGGTCACAAAGCAGCTGCAAAGAGGCACAAAGAGAAGAGAGACAGATGCATCACACATACAGCAAGTCAGTTCGCCATACCACGGCCACGACCACCATCCTCCTTCCATCCCTCGGCTTGCACGTACATGTTCGAGTACGAGTTCCAACTGGCGCCGATGAACTGCACGATGTTGGGGTGGCGCAGGTTCATCATGAGCTGGATCTCGTCGCCGAACATGCGCAGGTTGTCCTCCGTGATCTTGTTTCGCAGCATGCGCTTGACCACGACAGGCGTGCCGCAGTACGTGCCTTTGATAACCTCCCCGAATGCGCCGGCGCCGATGATCTTCTGCAGCTTGAGGTCGTTGAAATTGATCTCGGCCATGCGCAGGCCCTTGTTGCTCTCGAGCATCGTCTCCACCACGTTCTTCTCCTTGTCCTTGAACTCCTGGAAGTCCACCGTGTTGTTGTTGGGCCGCCGGTTGGACCGGTCCGCGCGCTCGGGCGCGTCCACCGCGGGGCGGCCGCGCCTCGACCCGCCGCCGCCTGCGCCATCGTGCTGGTTGTCTTGGCGGTGGCGCGAGCCGTCGGCGGCCCCGCTGGGCACGGGCCCGCGCTGGTTGTCGTGTGCGACGTAGTCCTTCGGGTCCTTGGACGAGCACCCGCCCATGGTTAGTCAAGGCAGTCGATGAGGAGGGCGGGCTCGACTTGGGAAATGAAGACCCTGCCTTGTTGCCGATATGCCCGCGGGCTTTGTATGGGCGTTTGTATGGGTCCCCCGCCCGTTATTGGGGCTCTTCTGAACTCTGGTGGAAAAAGGTCCAGTTGGTGTGCGCTCACACCAACTCACGGATCTCGACAGACGACAAGCGCGTGCAGATGGCTACACAGTCCACAAAATCCGAAATTGAATCAACCGCGTCACGTTACGCGGACGTGCAGGCGTGCGTGTGTACATATCACTAGGGTTACTCGGTATCTGCTACGGCGCGAGGGGTCCGGCCGTCAGCGCATCGCTGAGCTTACGAACGTCTAAACCTTGGGCTCGAGCCGCTTCAAGCAGTGCGACGACATCCGATTTGATGCTGGAGGCTCGGGCCTTCTCTTGTTCTGCCTGCAAGCGGGTGCGCTCTTCGTCCAGACTCGACACCGCCAGCTACCAGCGATGATAACGTTGCAAAAGGTGAGTTTCTGCTGCCTGCACGACAATAACCTGCAAGCGACGCACCATTTCGACCAGTAGCTGGCACTTGAACTTCTCCATGTTGGACTCCTCCGTCATGCGCGCGCACTTGTCTCTGAGCTGGGCGTTCTCGGCCTCGAGCGCTGCATTGCGTTCCTCCAGCATCCGCGCTCGCTCCTGCGTCTGCTGCAGCGCCGTATGATCTGGGCGACAACAGCAGTCACTCCATCAGTCTCTTGATGATCTCTCGCTTATCAGCTGCAGCCAACTTCGTACCGAGCTCCCACTGCCCCCCGGCGCCGAGCGACAGCGTCGCAGCGCCCAGCGTCAACCGGATCGGGATCTCCCTCTCCACCGCCCTCGCCTCCTCCTCGGACGGCTGCGGCGTCCGACCCGCAGGTGTCGCCGCCGTCGCCATGGGACTCGCCATCTTCAAAACACCAGCCGTCTCTGTACCAGCTTTCCGGTACACACTTATCCCATCATAACGCATACAGATCCAACTTAGCCTATTCCATAGGTCGCAACGTCTTAGCGCCCCCACCGCTGTGCCACCCATACAAAACACCCATACAAAAGGCTAAAGCTTCGGCTGACCGCACTCCCATGCCGCCCCCGGGAGCAGCCGACGTGGACATGGCGCCCGCCGCCAACGGCCACGGCGGCAGCAACGGCAGCAGCGCCAATGGAAACGGCAGCGTCGCGTTCCTGAGCCCCGAGGCGAAGCAGAAGATGCTCGAGGAGCGCAGCCGCCGCTGGGCCAAGATGAACGCCAAGCGCTACGGCGAGAAGCGCAAGTTCGGGTTCGTCGAGTCCGTCAAGGACGACATGCCCCCCGAGCACGTGCGCAAGATCATCAAGGACCACGGCGACATGAGCAGCAAGAAGTTCCGCCACGACAAGCGCGTGTACCTTGGCGCGCTCAAGTACGTGCCGCACGCCATCTTCAAGCTGCTGGAGAACATGCCCATGCCCTGGGAGCAGGTCAAGGACGTCAAGGTGCTGTACCACATCACGGGCGCCATCACGTTCGTGAACGAGATCCCGTGGGTCATCGAGCCCGTGTACATCGCCCAGTGGGGCACCATGTGGATCATGATGCGGCGCGAGAAGCGCGACCGCCGCCACTTCAAGCGCATGCGCTTCCCGCCCTTCGACGACGAGGAGCCGCCGCTCGACTACGGCGACAACATCCTGGACATCGAGCCCTCGGAGAGCATCACCATGGAGCTGGATGAGGAGGACGACGAGGCCGTGATCGAGTGGCTCTACGACTCCAAGCCGCTCGTGGACTCCAAGTTCGTCAACGGCCCGAGCTACCGCAAGTGGCGCCTGCCCGTGCCGATTATGGCCAACCTGCACCGCCTTGCCGGCCAGCTCATGAGCGACCTGATCGACCCCAACTACGAGTACCTGTTCGACAAGAAGTCGTTCTTCACGGCCAAGGCGCTCAATGTAGCCATCCCTGGTGGGCCCAAGTTCGAGCCGCTGTACCGCGACCTGGACGAGGACGACGAGGACTGGAACGAGTTCAACGACATCAACAAGATCATCATCCGCCACCAGATCCGCACCGAGTACAAGGTGGCGTTTCCCTTCTTGTACAACAGTCGTCCGCGCTCGGTGCACATCCAGCCGTACCACACGCCCGTGCTGTGCTACATCAAGGCGGAGGACCCGGACCTACCGGCGTTCTACTTCGACCCGATTGTGAATCCCATCTCGCACTTCCGAGTGAATCGCTCAGAGAAGGAGAATGGTGCCAAGGAAGAGGAAGACGAGGACGATGACGACGACGAGTTCCAGCTGCCCATGGGCTTCGACCCTCTTCTCACGGACGAGCCGCTGTACACCCCAGAGACGGCCAACGGCATTGCTCTGTACTGGGCGCCGCGGCCGTTTAACTTGCGTACTGGCCGCACGCGCCGTGCCATTGACGTGCCGCTCGTGAACAAATGGTTCCAGGAGCACTGCCCCCAAGGTCAGCCGGTGAAGGTTCGTGTCAGCTACCAGAAGCTGCTCAAGTGCTGGGTGTTGAACGCGCTGCACCATCGCCCGCCGAAGGCTCTGAACAAGCGCTACTTGTTCAAGTCGCTTAAGTCGACCAAGTTCTTCCAGAGCACGGAGCTGGATTGGGTCGAAGCTGGTCTGCAGGTCTGTCGCCAGGGATACAACATGCTGAACCTGCTGATTCATCGCAAGAACTTGAACTACCTCCACTTGGACTACAATTTCAACCTGAAACCCATCAAGACTCTTACCACGAAGGAGCGCAAGAAGTCGCGGTTCGGTAATGCCTTCCACCTCACGCGAGAGATTCTCCGTTTGACGAAGTTGATTGTGGATGCCCATGTCCAGTACCGGCTGGGCAACGTTGACGCGTTCCAGTTAGCTGATGGACTCCAGTACATTTTCGCCCACGTTGGTCAGCTGACGGGCATGTACAGATACAAGTACCGTTTGATGCGCCAGGTCCGCATGTGCAAGGACTTGAAGCACTTGATCTACTACCGGTTCAACACCGGACCGGTGGGCAAGGGGCCTGGTTGTGGTTTCTGGGCTCCTGGCTGGCGTGTGTGGCTGTTCTTCCTACGAGGTATTGTGCCGCTGCTTGAGCGGTGGCTTGGAAACTTGCTGGCACGTCAGTTTGAGGGTCGTCACTCCAAGGGTATTGCGAAGACTGTCACAAAGCAGCGCGTGGAAAGCCACTTCGACTTGGAGCTGCGTGCCGCAGTGATGCACGACATTCTTGACATGATGCCGGAAGGTGTGAAGGTGAACAAGTCGCGTACGATCATGGCACATCTCAGTGAAGCGTGGCGCTGGTACGTATTGTCATATTTGCTTTGAGCTGACAGTGTTCCCAGATTTTATTTTTAATATTGTATTGTTGCTGTCGTGTGTATACAGTTGGAAGGCAAACATCCCTTGGAAGGTGCCAGGCTTGCCTGCTCCCATTGAGAACATGATTCTTCGCTATGTGAAGTCCAAGGCAGACTGGTGGACCAATGTAGCGCACTACAACCGTGAGCGTATCAAGCGCGGTGCTACTGTTGACAAGACCGTCTGTAAGAAAAACTTGGGCCGCCTGACCCGACTGTGGCTGAAGGCGGAGCAAGAGCGTCAGCACAACTACCTCAAGGATGGCCCCTACGTATCTGCTGAGGAGGCCGTCGCGGTATATACGACCACCGTGCATTGGCTGGAAAGCCGCAAGTTCGCGCCTATTCCGTTCCCGCCACTTTCGTACAAGCACGACACCAAGCTTCTCATTCTTGCGTTGGAGCGGCTGAAGGAGAACTACTCCGTGAACAATCGGTTGAACCAGACCCAGCGCGAAGAGCTCGGACTGATTGAGCAGGCATACGACAACCCCCATGAAGCGCTGTCCCGTATCAAACGACACTTGCTTACCCAGCGAGCTTTCAAGGAAGTGCACATCGAGTTCATGGACCTGTACAGCCACTTGATCCCGGTTTACGACATTGAACCACTGGAGAAAATCACGGATGCATACCTTGACCAGTACCTGTGGTACGAAGCTGACAAGCGCCACCTCTTCCCGTGCTGGATTAAGCCCAGCGACTCTGAACCGCCCCCGTTGCTTGTCTACAAGTGGTGCCAAGGAGTCAACAACCTGCACAACGTTTGGGACACATCTGAGGAGGAGTGCGTGGTGATGCTGGAGTCGAAGCTTGAAAAGGTTTACGAGAAGATCGACTTGACGCTGTTGAACAGGCTGCTGAGATTGATTCTGGACCACAATATCGCTGACTACATGACCGCCAAGAACAACATTGTCATCGCGTACAAGGACATGATGCACACGAACTCGTACGGTCTCATCCGCGGACTGCAGTTTGGCTCGTTCATCTTCCAGTACTATGGTCTGATTTTGGATCTGCTGCTGCTGGGTCTGACCCGTGCTACTGAAATCGCTGGTCCGCCCGAGCTCCCGAATGAGTACCTGTCGTTCAAGGATACTGCAACGGAGACACGACACCCGATTCGGTTGTACACTCGCTACATCGATAAGATCTACGTGCTGTTCCGATTCGACGCGGACGATTCTCGTGACCTGATTCAGCGGTACTTGACGGAGCACCCGGATCCGAACAACGAGAACGTTGTTGGCTACAACAACAAGAAGTGCTGGCCGCGTGATGCGCGTATGAGACTGATGAAGCACGATGTGAACCTCGGAAGGGCAACGTTCTGGGATATGAAGAACCGCTTGCCGCGATCGATGACTACGTTTGAGTGGGACAACAGTTTTGTGTCGGTGTTCTCTAAGGACAACCCGAACTTGCTGTTCAACATGTGCGGATTTGAAGTGCGTATTCTACCCAAGATTCGTGCGGTTGATGCCGAATTTACGCACAAAGATGGTGTGTGGATCCTGCAAAACGAGACTACCAAGGAGCGCACAGCGCAGGCGTACCTCCGTGTGGATGATGAGTCATTGCACTCGTTCGAGAACCGGATTCGCCAGATTTTGATGTCTTCTGGTAGTACGACTTTCACGAAGGTTGCGAACAAGTGGAACTCGGCACTGATCGGACTCATGACGTACTACCGCGAGTCGGTCGTGCAGACGCAGGAGCTACTTGACCTCCTTGTGAAGTGCGAGAACAAGATTCAGACTCGTATCAAGATCGGATTGAACTCGAAGATGCCATCGCGATTCCCGCCTGTTGTGTTTTACACGCCGAAGGAACTGGGTGGTCTCGGTATGCTGTCGATGGGCCACGTCCTGATCCCCCAATCTGATCTTCGCTACTCGAAGCAGACTGACGGTGGTGGCGTGACGCATTTCCGCTCGGGTATGTCACACGAAGAGGACCAGCTGATCCCCAACTTGTTCCGGTATTTGCAGCCTTGGGAATCCGAGTTTATCGACTCGCAGCGCGTGTGGGCCGAGTACGCCTTGAAGCGACAGGAAGCTAATGCTCAGAATCGCCGCTTGACGCTGGAGGATCTGGAAGACTCGTGGGATCGCGGTATCCCGCGTATTAACACTTTGTTCCAAAAGGACCGTCACACACTCGCATACGACAAGGGTTGGCGTGTGCGGACAGGCTTCAAGTGTTACCAGGTGATGCGCCAGAACCCGTTCTGGTGGACCCACCAACGGCACGATGGTAAGCTGTGGAACCTGAACAACTACCGAACGGATATGATTCAGGCGCTGGGTGGCGTCGAGGGTATTCTCGAGCACACGTTGTTTAAGGGCACGTACTTCCCCACGTGGGAAGGTTTGTTCTGGGAGAAGGCTTCCGGTTTCGAAGAGAGTATGAAGTACAAGAAGCTGACGAATGCGCAGCGGTCGGGTCTGAACCAGATTCCTAACCGTCGTTTCACGTTGTGGTGGTCGCCGACGATCAACCGCGCAAACGTGTATGTCGGCTTCCAGGTGCAACTGGATTTGACCGGTATCTTCATGCACGGCAAGATCCCGACGCTCAAGATCTCCTTGATCCAGATCTTCCGAGCTCACTTGTGGCAGAAGATCCACGAATCATTAGTCATGGATCTGGTGCAAGGTAAGTCATTCCGCCCTGGTGTATGGAGCCGTGCGGTTCAGAATTGCTGATATTTTCTCTTGTATTTATCTGCTGTACAGTGTTTGACCAGGAGCTGGATGCCTTGGAGATTGAGAATGTTCAGAAGGAGACTATCCACCCGCGAAAGTCGTACAAGATGAACTCGTCGTGTGCCGATGTTCTCCTCTTTGCTGCGTACAAGTGGCAAATGGGACGGCCAACGCTGCTGCACGACACGAAGGACAGTTACGATGGATCAACGAGCACGAAGTACTGGATTGACGTGCAGCTTCGTTGGGGTGACTTTGACTCGCACGATATCGAGCGTTACGCGCGTGCCAAGTTCCTGGATTACACGACGGATAACATGACGATCTACCCGTCTCCGACGGGCGTGCTGCTTGCAGTGGATCTTGCGTACAATCTGTACAGTGGCTATGGCAACTGGTTCCCTGGCTGCAAGCCCCTCATGCAGCAGGCGATGGCGAAGATTATGAAGGCAAACCCTGCCATGTATGTTCTGCGTGAGCGTATTCGCAAGGGTTTGCAGCTTTACTCTTCGGAGCCGACGGAGCCGTATCTGTCCAGCCAGAACTACGGCGAGCTGTTCTCCAACCAGATTATTTGGTTTGTCGACGACACGAACGTGTACCGAGTGACGATCCACAAGACGTTCGAGGGTAACCTGACGACGAAGCCCATCAACGGTGCCATTTTCATCTTCAACCCGCGTACTGGTCAGTTGTTCCTGAAGATCATTCACACGTCAGTGTGGGCAGGCCAGAAGCGACTGGGTCAACTGGCGAAGTGGAAGACTGCTGAAGAAGTAGCAGCCCTTATTCGGTCGCTGCCCGTTGAAGAGCAGCCGAAGCAGATCATTGTGACGCGCAAGGGTATGCTGGATCCGCTGGAAGTGCACTTGTTGGACTTCCCTAACATTGTGATCAAGGGCAGCGAGCTCCAGCTGCCGTTCCAGGCGTGCTTGAAGGTTGAGAAGTTCGGCGACTTGATCCTGAAGGCGACGGAACCGCAGATGGTTCTGTTCAACATCTACGACGACTGGCTGAACACAATCACGTCGTACACTGCATTCTCCCGTTTGATCTTGATCCTGCGCGCGCTGCACGTGAGCAACGACCGCACCAAGATCATTCTGCGACCTGATGGAGAGACGACTACACAGCCTCACCACATTTGGCCGTCGCTGACTGATGAGCAGTGGCTGAAGGTGGAAGTGCAGTTGAAGGACCTGATCTTGGGCGACTATGGCAAGAAGAACAACGTGAATGTCGCCTCGCTGACCCAGTCGGAGATCCGTGATATCATTTTGGGTATGGAAATCTCGGCACCTTCGCTCCAGCGGCAGCAGGTCGCGGAGATCGAGCAGCAGGCGCGTGAGCAGAGCCAACTGACGTCCGTGACGACCAAGACAGTGAACAAGCACGGTGATGAGATGGTGGTCACCACGACCAGCCAGTACGAGCAGCACTCATTCGCGTCCAAGACCGACTGGCGCGTGCGTGCCATCTCGGCCACCAACCTGCACCTGCGTACGAACCACATCTACGTGTCGTCAGACGACATCAAGGAGACTGGATTCACTTACGTGCTGCCGAAGAACGTGCTGAACAAGTTCATCACCGTGTCAGACCTGCGCACGCAGATCTGCGGCCTCATGTACGGCGTCAGTCCGCCTGACAACCCGCAGGTGAAGGAGATCCGCTGCATCGTGATGCCGCCGCAACTCGGCACGCACCAGAGCGTGACGATCCCGCTGCATCTGCCGGATCACGAGTACCTGGAGGGCATGGAGGCGCTCGGCTGGATCCACACGCAGCCGAACGAGCTGCCGAGCTTGCCGCCGCAGGACGTGACGTTCCACTCGAAGATCATGTCGGAGAACACGTCGTGGGACGGCGAGAAGAGCATCATCATCACGTGCAGCTTCACGCCAGGCTCGTGCTCGCTGACGGCGTACAAGCTGACACCTGCCGGCTACGAGTGGGGTCGCCAGAACAAGGACAGCGGCGCGAACCCGGCGGGCTTCGCGCCGACCCACTACGAGAAGGTGCAGATGCTGCTGTCGGACCGCTTCATGGGCTTCTACATGGTGCCGGACGAGGACGTGTGGAACTACAACTTCATGGGCGTCAAGCACAACACGGGCATGAAGTACGACCTCAAGCTGGGCAACCCCAAGGAGTTCTACCACGAGATCCACCGCAAGACGCACTTCATGAACTTCAGCGCGCTCGAGGCCACGGACGAGGACGTGACCACCGTGGACGAAGAGCAGCAGAACGTCTTCGCATGAGCCAAACGATAGCCCGAGCGTGCGGCCGATGGCTCCATCAAACCCCCTCCCTCCGTAAGAAATCTCCACAACACATTCATCAGTAATAAAGCAATCATCTTTGTCATCACATAACTCGCAGACGCAGTGCGATGGCAACACGAACATGGTCAAGTTGGTCAAGCAAGTTGCCTTTTACATCGACCTAATTCGTAGTGGTGTACACTAATTTGCAGCGAATTAGTGCTAATTCGCTCTCCCCCCTCAGCCCCCACAAACACTCGGATTTCCGCCAAGGAAACAAGAAGAAGAGCTCGAGCCTCGAGCTGCGCCGCCCCCTTGCTTCCTTCGCCGCTGCGCTCGCGTCCACCGCCCGCGCGCATCAGCAGCGACAAGAGGTTCGTCTGCTCTGCCCAACGCCGCCTTCGCCGTGCGCCAGATCGCTCTGCAGCCATCGCAATTGAGCGCTAAGCGTTGGCATCATCTTGTGTCATCCAAATCCTTGCAGGAACTGAGCACCTGGAGGCATACAACTGCCAAGACAAGCGTCTCCAATTGATTGCAACACCCGCGCGCCCATGTCGGGAGACGCGCGCGCCAAGGACAACAAGTCCTCGCTGAGCCATCGCGCCCAGCAGAAGTTCAAGTGCGTGGGCTGGCTGCATTATTGACAATGTGGGGACTTTTTGACAGAGTTTTTGACGTTATTGACATTGTTGACACGTGTTTTTGACAGCGCCGGCAAATACGAGGAGGCCGTGGACGCCCTGGAGAAGCTCGTGGAGGAGATTGACCCCCGCCAGGACTTCAAGGTGCGCCACAATGTGGCGCTGGCCAGGTTCGCGGCCGGGCTGGACTCGCCCGACAAGCTGCAGGCTGCGCTGAGGCAGAACCTGCGCGCGCAGCTTCAGGATCACGACAAGAACAGTAAGCCTGCTGCTGCTGCATCTGCGGGAGACGCGGACGACGCGGCGGCTGCGGACGACAGCGGCTCGTTCTCCATTGAGAGGGAGATGGCCTACCTCCGCTACAACTACGCGGCGGCGCTGTTCCTGTCTAAGCAGTACGCGCAGGCCAGTTCGGTGCTGGAGCAGGTGATGCGCAACGTGGACCCCATCGACGAGAACGTGGCCATGCACGCCAGCTTCCTGTACCTGGACGTGATCTTGCACAGCAGCAGGGGCTGCGTGAGCACGGAGCGCGAGCGCGCCACAACGATCAAGAAGGCGCAGAGCATCTTGGCGTTCCTGGAGAAGCCCCATCGGTTCAACACGGTGCAGGAGCTGCCTGACCACCTGGTGCAGCGGGACGCCAACGGCAATGCCCTGGAGACGGAGGCGCAGAAGAAGAACCGGTGGGATGTGACGGAGTTCCGCTTCAGGTTGCACCTGTACCGCGCCAAGTTCATGCTGCTGCAGAGCAACTTGAAGACGGCGAAGAAGGAGGTTAAGTCCGCGCTGGAGATCTTCCAGAAGGAGATTAAGACGTACGACCGGGGAGAGGCGGCTGCCGCATCGTCGTCTTCGCTCGCGATGGAGTCGGAGAAGACGAGCACGGCGATCGGACACCCGTGCCTGGTGGTGCAGAACTCGACGGCGCTGTTTTTGAAGGCGAACCTGGAATATTTAAAGAAGAACTACAAGAAATGTATCAAGCTTCTGGCATCGTGTACACAGGAAGCCGTGAGCGAGGTAAGCGTGGATGCGTCATGCTGCAGGCAGCGGGGAGCTGGACTGACTTAATGTGTTGCGTGTTGTGCATATGCAGAGTGTTTTGTTGAATAATATGGGCTGCATCCACTACCAGATGGGGCAGCGAAAGGCGGCACAGTCTTACTTTGCCAGAGCACTTCAAGCTACTACCAAGGCGACGAAGATGGATGCGGTCGTCATTGCGAGCTCCGCCCGCCATGAAATCATGTACAATAACGGTCTGCACCTGCTGCTTCAGGGCGAGTACGCTCTGGCCTTCCGGTGCTTCCATGAGTCGTCGAGACTGTTCTTCAACCGACCCAAGCTGTGGCTGCGCCTCGGCGAGTGCTGTACTGCAGCTTTCGCCAAGGAGCAGAAGCTGGCAGTGGTGGCTGGAAACAAAAGCGGGCTGATCCAGGGAATTGTAGGCTCTGGTTCGCACCGTCGCGTGCTGCTGCCGACCAGCTTGCCGTCTGCGGCCTCGCAGGACATCAAGCTGCCGGAGAAGAACGGCAACGGTTCTCGTGCAACGCCTACCGATGCCAATGACTCGGACGGTTCGCCGACGATGAGCCTTCCCTTCGGCGCCAAGTGCTTCAAGAACGTGGTCTTGCTGTGCAACCAGCTTTTGGACTCTGCAAACGTGAACGGACATGCTGACCCCAACGCTGCCGGCGAGGCAGCAGATAGCGAGGTTCTCGATGCGCAGGCTCTCGACATGCTGCGGCAAAAGGCGCTGGTGAACCTGTCGTATGTCTACCTGTCGATGTACGAGCCCCAGCTTGCGATCACAACTGCGAAGGAGCTGCTGGCTCTCCCGACGTGCTCCAAGGCGAACGGATTTTTGGCCCGGTCATATACCGCGGAGGCTCTCTGCATGCTGTCTCGGGCACCAGAGGCGACGGACGCGTTGCAGTCTGAGCGAGACCTGATCGCTATGGCCGAGGAATACGCACGGGAAGCCAACATTCAGGTAAGCACGGATAATTGTGTGGTGATATCGTACGGGTGCAGGAGTTCTAACGCTGCTCGTTGTTCTTTGAATGTTGCAGTTGTCACGAGCTCGCGCCGGCGTCCACGTCAACAACGCGACGACGCTTCTGCTGCAGGGACGCAATTCGGAGGCGGAGGAAAGTGTCACGCGTGCTGTGAGGGAAAACCCGAACTGCCGCGAGTCGCTGGAGCTGCTAGTCTACGTGTTGCTCAAGAAGGGCGACACGAAGAAGACGCTTCGTGTTTTGAAAGAAGCACAGGTGGTGCAGTAAGCTGCTCTGCCCCTGGCCTCCGGGGGTGGTGTTTGACAGGCATAGTAAGGATGTACACGGGTGAACCTTGGCGATCTGCACAAAGAGGGCATGTCGGACCTAAAAACAAAACAAAGAATGGATCGGATAGATTCCAACAGACCTGGCCAAAAGGTTGGCACACCCCCTAACTTTCCATCTATCTCGGTCCCTCCTAGGAGTTTTCCCGTCAAACTTGGACCAATTAAAGCGTTTTTCGCGCTGAGTCTACCAATCAAATCTAAGCGTAATCCAGCCAGTTTTGAGAGACTTTCTATACAATGATTGCTCTGCGTGATTGGCCAAAAGGTTGGCACACTATTATTTACTTGATTTCAGTATGTGAATTATGTACGCGTTGTGTACAGATCAGGGATTTATCCTTGAACGATTGAGTTGCGGCGTTTGTTGCCCTCGCTAAAATATTGCAGCGGCCGAAGCGGGTCCGTAGCGCTGTCTAATGCAAATACAACGCAGTTGACAGCGCGCTGCCTCGTTGTCGCTTATCATGAACCCTTGGTAGCTGGGCCAATATCTAGGGTGGCCATTCATATAGAAATGCATAGAAAATACCTTGCCTGTGGAATCTCGTTCGTGCAGAGGACAGTAGAGCAGGCCAACACAACGGGAGCTGGAGATGGGTAGTCCAGCCGCACTAGAACGCTTAGGGCGAAGAGGGGTCAGCTCTGCAGGTGCGTATGAGTCGTTAGTGATCGAAAACCCGGCGGTAAGTCAATCGTCCATACAAATCACATTGACCTACCTGATCTGTACACAAATCATACATAATATGCATACTAAAATCAAGTAAATAATAGTGTGCCAACCTTTTGGCCAGCCTCATTTCCGAGTGCTTGTATTGAAAGTTCCTCAATATTGCGCTAATTAGGCTATAATTTGATTGGCAGATCAAACGCACTGAGCACGCTAATTGGTCCAAGTTTGAGCACCAAGCTTAACGTTTTGACCAAGTTAGGGGGAGAAACAGGATGTGTGCCAACCTTTTGGCCAGGTCTGTACAGCAAAGGGCTTGCTTGCTCGAAGTCTGAACTTCAGGTCCACGTGTAAACCACTTCAACTTCAACAAGTGCCATGTGGCAGTTCAAGACGACGAAGATACGTTCCGGTGCCAAGATATACTGCAGTTCCACAGCGGACTTTGGTCTTTTGTATCATTCCAGTTTGCCAAGCCCCTCTGCTTGCTGCTCTACCCTAACGAGCCGAGAACTGTGCTGCTTCTCCATCTCAACTGTGTCCTCCTTCTCGCAACCTGTCTCTCGGCTCTCTGTGTCTGTTTGTCTTCCTACCTAGTGCGTTGCCTGCGAGGCACGGCAAGGAGAGGAGCACTCGACCATCGCTGCAGACGACCGAGGTAGCGAGCTCTCCCTCTTGTGTATCCTTCTCTTCTCTCGCCACCTGCTCATGATCTGAAAGCTGGCAGCTCTCCGCCTCTCGTGCTCTTCCTCACCGTAGCGTTTCGTGCTCTGCATGTCGACGACCCCGGCGACTGTGCACATAATATACCGCTTACTCCGCTCGGTTGTTCGACGCGCCTTCCACCTTGCCACCGCGGCGGCTGCCGGTCTTCTCGCGACGGGCGCCGTCGCGACGGTCGCTCTTGGGGGCCTCGTCACCGTTACGCTCCTTGCGCTCTCCGCGGCCACCCTTGGGGCCGTGACCACGGCCACGGCCACGAGAGTCATTGCCGCGGAAGCCGCCGCGCTGTCCCTCCTTGCGCTCGGCGCGCTCGTCCACCTGCAGCACCTTCTCGAACAGCTTGAACTCCTTGGTCTCAGCCAGCGCGGCACGCATGCTCTCCTGCTCGTGGAAGTCCACGAAGCCGAAGCCGCGCTGTCCGGGGATGCTCACGCCAGCGATCGAGCCGTAGCCCTTGAACAGCTCGCGGAGGTCGTTCTCACGCGCCTGCGTCGGCACGTCGCGGATGAAGAGGCTGTACAGGCGCTTGTGCTCCTTCTCCTTGCCGTTGCCCGACTTGTTCTTGGGCGACTTCTCCGGGGCCGGAGCGCCAGCAGCCGGAGCGATCGCAGGAGCCGCCGCGGGGGCCGCAGCGGCCTTGGGAGTGGCCGGCTTCACAGGCGCGGCGACAGCAGCAACAGCGGGGGGCGTGATGGTCGCCACAGCCTTCGAGGCCGAAAACAGCGCGGCCCACGTCTTGGGCTTCTCGGGCTCAGCAGGGGCCGGGATCACCGGGTCGGCCGGAGCCGCCGCGGGGGCAGCAGCAGGGGCAGGCGATGCAGCGGCGGCCGGAGCCTTCTCCTGCTTCTTGGGCGACTTGACGGGCGACTTGGCCGGGGACTTGACGGGCGACGGCGTCTTGGCCTTGGCGTCCTCCTCCTTGGGCTTGGTGGTCGTCGTCGTGGTCGTCGTGGTGGTCGTCTTCTTGACAGGAGACGAGGCGACGGTGGCCGTGGCATTGACGGGCGATGCAGGTGCGGCCGCCTCCTTCACCACCTTCTTGGTCGTCGTCGTGGTCGTGGTCTTGGTGGCCGCAGCCTTGACGGGCGAAGACGCCGCCTTCTTGGGGGAGGCGGGCACGGGCGAGGACGAAGTCGACGAGGACGAGACGGGCTCATCCTTCTGCTGCTGCTTCTTCTTCTGGTCCTCCTTGGTCTTCTTCTCCACGACCTTCTTGGCGGGGGACGTGGGCGCCTGCGTCTCCGTCTTCTTGCCGTTCTTGGCAGGGGACGCCGGCTTGTCCGCCGTCATCTTCTTGTCCTTCACCACGGCCGTCTCGGGCGCCACCTCAACGGGCGACGCGCCGGGCAGCTCCAGGAAGCGCAGGCAGTCGTTGAGCACGAAGTATCCCTTGGGCTGCACGGCCAGGAAGAAGGTCTGCACGAAGGGCTTGGGCACGGGGCTGCTGCGCAGCGTCATGACGCCCGTGACGAGCACGAGCACGCCGCCGCCCAGCGAGTTCTGGCAGTCGATGGAGCCGGCGTCCAGGTCCACGCGCGCGCCCGCGTAGCCGCGCTTGAGGATCTGGTCGTTGATGGCGCGCTGGCCGGCGATGGGCTCCTCCATGTGCGAGCCGAGGCCGTGGCACCAGCGGCTCTCGGCCTTGTAGAAGCGGTGCAGGCTCTGCGGCTCCTTGGCCAGGAAGTGGTAGTACTGACGCATGAACGTGTTGCCCACGGTGCTGGGCGACGGCGCCGTCTCGTCCTCGTGGGCGCTGCTGCTGCTGGGGGCGGAGGTCTCGGGCATCGTCTCTGGACTTAGGGAGGGCTGGGCGCTTGCCGCTCGACGGGAGATTTCGGATTGGATCCAAATCTCCAAAATCTAACGGTCGAGCAGCTCCGTGTACCGCAAAACAGGTACATCTGACAAGACTTAAAAGTATGTATCGGAATGACCACGCTATTTACCTACTTGATTCATGTAATAAGCGCGATCTTTCCGACACACCCGACTAAGTACTATAGAATGTCGCGTAAGTAAAATATTTATTTAATCGGTAGATCTTACCACTTCAACTTGCCTACTTGCTACTTGAGCGCGAAGACGAGCGGGATGATAATGGCGGCGAGTACGAGCGAGAGCAGGCAGAGATACCAGAGGTACTTCTGCTGCGCCTCGCGCTGTAGCTGGCGCGCGTGCTGCAGCTCGTCCACGCCCTTGCCGATCTCCACGCGCACGGCCTCCACCTTGGTAGCAATCTGGTCCACCCCCTGCCCCTGCTCGCTGACCAGCGTCCCCACCTGCCTAAACAATGCGTTCACGGCCGCGGCCTCTTGCGCGATCTCGCCGGCCTCCAGCACTTCCTCCTTGGCCGTCTGGATCTCCTGGGCCGAGATGGCTACAGACCCGTTGCCGGCCATGAAGTCGGCGTCGCACAGCGCCTCGCGCCGCGCCGCTGCCTGGCGCTGGGCCGTCTGCAGCTCCTGCATCACGCGCACGAACGAGCGTTGTACGTCGCGGAAGGCCCCACTCTCGGCCTTGCCGCGCTTGTGCTCGCGCAGGAACGTGGCCAGCGCTTGATACGTCGCAGTGGCCTCATCGAGCTGCGGGACGACGCCGGAGATGTAGTCTTGCTCGGTCTTGAGCGTTGGGCTGGACGCGGCCTCGCTGATGCTGGAGGTGAGCGCGCGCAGTCGCTCGAGCAAGCTGCCGGCTTCTTCGAGCGTCGAGATGACTGGCGCCGCGTCGGCCGACATGGCGCTGGGCTAACGCTGCGACGGTGGAGCCCTTGGTCAATCAATATTCGCTGAGATTGTGTCGCTCTTGCCACAGGATGATGCCCACACCACGATATTTAGAGGATGGCGAGAGCTGTTCGCTCTTATCCAGACTCCACTCCATTGTTGGCAGTGAGCGTGGGGTTGAAGCTGTCTTTAGCCCCAAGAACTTCCGCCGACCAAAGTTCACTCGGTCGACGCCGCCACCTTATAAATGGATCGAGTTGGTGGCGGCATTGTGGAATGCGATGCAGCAGAGCGAACATGTCACTCATCCTGCGACCAAAGATAGTCGAGTCCATCTTCGCTTTGATGCGTGAATTGAGTGGCATGGTCCGTTTCAGCGCGCTGGAGCTGCCTATTTTGGACGGTGCAGGCGCTGAATCAACGGAGCAAGCTGGGCCAACTGCATCAACACACACGTCTTGAGCTCGGGTAGCTGCCCAGTCACCGGCCCTCGTTCTCATTTCTCACGACCGACCTCCAGCGCAAAGACCACGGTACCGTTCTTGTAAGGCCACCCCAAAGCAAGGTGACGGTGGACACGATGCCTGGACCGATGATCATGAGCCCGAGCAGATTGGACCACGACGCGCTCAAGTCGGCGATTGAAGGCGCTGGTGCGAAGCCCAAGAAGAGCATGCTCGGCCGGATCAAAAAGAAGTTGTCCAAGAAGCTGGGTCGCGGGAAATCCTCCATGTCCGTTGCGTCGCCTACGCCGCAGGATTTAGTCAAAGTGGAGCCTGAAGTGGCGGAAGTTGGTAGCAGTCAGCAGCAGAACGAGGAGGACGAGAACAATGCTGAAGCTGGTGACGAAGGAGACTCGACTACTGAACAACTGAATAATGCAACAGAGATTGAAGGCTCTCCAGATCGCGGCGACCAAAAGGACTCGGTGTTGGCGTTCAACGCGTCACTGCCAAAGATCGAAAGCGTCACCAATGAAAGCGACGACGAGTACTCTATTGACGTGAAACAAGAGTTTGACCAAAACAGTTCCCCCAAGCCAGAGCAGTTTGACGGCGACAACGGTGTCGATGAAGGGGTTAATACACAAGATGGACCGGAGGAGGACGACGAGATCATTGCGTCTCATAACGAGCAGGAGGAAACACCTCGCACCACGGAGGAGCATGCCGAACCCGAACGTGGCGTCGTCGGTCAACCAAGTCTCAGCGAGGAAGACGACGACGACACGTTGGAAGTTTTCGCAAATGGAGAAGGAAACCAGCCCCTAGATTCATCTCCTCGCCAGCCAGAAGATGACGATGATGAAGAAGAAGACAACGAAGAAGAATTTCACAGCGATGAGGCTGACGCAGGCTCTCCTTCCGAGTCCTCGCCGACTGTCGAGTTGGTAATTATCGGAGTCACTCCGATGTCACTACGAGCGTCTGCGTCCTACGAGCGAGGCGAGTTCCAAGAAGAGGAGGAGCCTCTCGAAACGGAGCCCGATGTCGTGGCTACACCTCGTGTCTCTGAACCGCTTTCGTCTCCGCTGAAGCGCGTTCGCCCTGGTCCTGGTGTCGAAATAATGCCTTCCATGTCTCCTGGAGGCAACACCCTGCCTCACCCTCCGCTCCAGGACATTCGCGAAGAAGACGACGGAAATTCTTCAGCTGAAGTAAATCTATCTACTCCGATGTCACGGAGATTTGGGGGTCGCCAGCACGCCCTCGTGGCCTCAGAAGCACCCATTCTGTCGTCAGCAGCAGCGCAGATGTGTCCTCAAGAGGACGAGCAGGAGACGCTCTCACCCGATGAAAAAGACATTGAAGAGAAGTATGGCGAGTCCGGACAGGGTGACGATGACGAGGAAGGAGACTCTGAGGCTTTGGACACAGGTGCTCTGATCACCCGTGCGTTTGGGGAACGCATCGTGACTTTGTTAGCGGCCGATCCGTGGGGGGACCGACAGGACGGCTTTGATGCCATCAAACTCGCAGTCAAGAAGGCTGAAGTATCAACACTCGAGCCCGTAACTCGGCAGCGACTGCTCTGTGCATCCCTGGCAGCAGTGCAATGCGGTGTGGAGGATCGCGTCGCTCCCGTTATGTTCTGCGCCCTCGAGTGCTTACGTGCAGTTCTCAAGGAATTCGCGCGCGTGCTTCCCGATGACCGCAACATCGAGCTGAAAAGCGCTGCGGTTCTCAACAACCAATTATCATCTCTCGTCGGTGCTCTGGTGCGGAAGCTAGGCGACTCCAACAAGCGGACGCAGCGTGAATCCACGCAAGCTTTAATCCGCGTTGCCCGTGTGCGGTCACTACGAGCTCTTCCGCACTTGCTGCTGCACTTGAGTGGACGCGATGTTCCCCCACGACGACAGCTCGAGACGCTTCGCCGGGTGATGCAGGAGCTCGGTCTTACCAACTCCACTGAGGCTTCACCGCATCAACAGCAATTGACAGCGGAGACTGTGCTCGAATTCGTCGCCCCAAGTCTCAAGATCGCCGAGGAGAAGACTCGGAAGGCTGCCGTGGACATTCTCGCTGACCTCGAGACGAGAACGGGCAACTCAACTGCCTGGCACGCGCAACTTGCTCGAGCGGGGGCAGTCAAACCGGAAATGCTCCGCGTGATCACGCGTCGTGTCGAGGAACTGCTGGCAAAGCGTGAAACACAGCAGGCAGCCAACTCGCCAGTAGCTCCAGGAATGGGCAACCCTGCGACCAACCAGACGGAAGAGCAAGTCGACGATGAAGCCGCCTTCCCTCCAGCAGAACTCGTCGACGTCCCCCAAGAAGACGCTCAGTCGAGCATTACACTGCTTGAAGCCTCGTTGCTCAACGCGCAGAATGTGGTTGGACCCGTCGGCTGGCGGAAGCTTTCGAGCAAGACGTGGAGCGATAGAAAGGAGGCGCTCCTCGATGTCGAGAAGGCCATGACGGAGGCCAAGTCCGACTTGCGCGACACTCGACCGGCATTTGGCAGTGCTGCTCAGAGCACATTCGTGGCTTATAGCGCCCTGTTGCACCGCGCGCTTGGCGATAGCATCGCACCGGTGGTGAACACTGCGTTGGACACTTTCGCCACGTTGGTGAAGATTTACGGGCCTCGGGTCGAATGGCGGGAGGCGGATGTGCGTGACATCACGCTGCTGACGCTGCTTCGGCTGCTCGCAGCAATGCAGAAACCCAACACACGCACGACTCGCGCTGCGTGCCGTGGAGTCCTCAAGCTGGCGCGACTACCCAACGCTCGCCATCCCCTTCGATACGTGCTCTCGTGTATATTCGGTGGCGAGGGCAGTAGCGCCTGCGACCCTCAAGTGCAGATGCATTTACTCCGTCTGCTGGTGCCGGAGTTCGGATTCCAGGCCGACGGACTGGGCGCCTCCCGTGTACTGGATGCTGTCAGTAAGGGCTTGACTCACAGCAGCGCTCGCGTTCGTCGCTCCGCTGCGGATGTGGCTTTGAGCGCTCAACGGCTTCTGGGTCGAGACTTTGTGCTTGCACGACTGCAAGGCGTCAAACCCGTGACTCTCAAGGAGCTCGAAAAGAGCTTCGTGGATGGAATTGGAGGTTCTGGAGGTGGCGAGCGACCGCAGACTGTGCATGCAACAGCGGCCGAAGCCTCGGCGCCTGCGGCTATTGGAGGATCGGATCTGCCGCCCGTGACTTTCGGCGGGTTGGGAGAGTTTTCCTCCCGACGATTACTTAGCAGCGCACCCGTGGGTATTGGTCGGTTGCAGTGTACGCCGTTGTATGACGAAGTTTCTGCAGGTCCGAGTGCTCCAAGTCGCGCTTCGATGTTGAGCAACGAGGAAGAAAACTTGATGGACGCGATCCTCGGTGCAGACGATTTCTAAGCAGTGCTGTGACGGAAACGTAAGGAAATACATAGGCTCTCGTGGGTTCATTCAAGAAGATCGTTCCAGTATTTTTCCTTCTGCATTAGTGGGGTGTAGTAAGTGTTGTCGATCTTCTATACCTGCGGTGGAAACTCCACAAGGTGCTCGATGCTCGTAGATTTCTACTGTTGTACGTATTGAAGCACAGGTCAACAGATTAATTGAAGATCGATTTCATTCATTCAAGAGCACTGATAAATGCAGGAGAACAAGGTTGTGCTCGATGAGTTTCCGAGTAGCAAGAAAAGCCGACTGTCAACGTTGCCTACGCCGCCGTGGTTTCAGCTTCATTCTCACTTTGGCTCTGCTTGGGCTTCCACTCGCCGAAAGCACGCGAAGTTATCTGTCTCGACACAGCTGCAACCATTACAAGGCTGACCGCACCAACGACCCAGATCAGCAAGATGACTACGATGTACACGACGGGGTTGTCCTGGAGCGTCATCCACTCGGTGAAGAATGGCGCATCACCGCCGCTGAAAAACGCAATTCCAGGCTGAACCACAGCGAGGAAGATGGCGGCAGCGCTAAGAGCACCAACGACGGGCTTCAGTAGAGCGAAATACAGGATGATTGCCCACATGCGAGGTGTCACTACAAACACAAGCAAATACGCGTAGATGCCACGCGTGAGCTTGGTCCTGAACTTCTCGGCGCATTCTTTCGGCTGGAGAGGGTCCCCCGCACTCAAACTCGACGGGATAGCGAAGGCTGCAAAGTTAGCGAGTCGAGCGTCTGCCTTTATCAGAGTTTGAATGATCCACACCACGAGATAGAAGAGCGCCAGCCCAAGCCCACCGCCGACGATAAGCACGTAGGGTCCAACGACCGTGTAGATCGTGAGCAAAGACGTCGCGCACAGCGCCAGGTAGAACAGAACCAGCACGACGTATCCCAAGCCCTTCAGACGCGATAGATGTTCGGGAAGCTGCCCCAGCAGCACGCCAGGAATTGCCAGGATCGCCGCCAACAGAAGCCCCACGACCCAAAGCAGATTCAGCAACAAGCCGGCCAGAAAGAGGATCGCTCCGATAAGACCCCCGACGGTCACTAGAACGTTCAGCAGGTGGAAAGCCAGCAGCACGCTAGCTCGCTTAACGAGCGTCTTCACGTCGCAGCACTTCGCTCTCAACTTGCAGAATCCTCCGCGGTTTTCACTTGGGATAGTGAGTGCGAGCTTTTCCTGTAGATCAGCACCAGCCACGTGAAACTGGTGATAGCTCGCCTCCATTGTCTCCGTTTGCAAGCAGTAAGTCTTCAGGCTGGGGGGGGCGTTCTTCTCGCTTGTGAAGATATTGAAATGTGAGCTACAAAGTCTCGAAGGGTACATACATGTACCTATTAGCAGGTGTAGCCATCAAAAAGTAGGTATCTGTAACGAAGCTTGAGTGATAGAGCTTGAAGAACCTCCATAAATTTCTCGACATGCAGCACTGACACACCACGACACTCAGTGAGATCTCTTGACTGTGACGACCTCGAATTATCCCGTTTTGTGAGAGGCTCCAAGTCCTCAACTACTTCTTAACGTATAGCAGTCGCCTCTCCCCCAAGTGCGGCACCTTCATCTGTCTCTTTGCTGTCGAGACCTTCGTCCGCTTCTTCTTGGGCAACGCCGATTGCTTCGTTCGTTTCGCCTTTGGCTTCACTTCATTGACGGGCTCATCGATGGCTGAACTTTCCTCTGCGCTTCGCTCCGTTCCTTCTTCTTCCGTAGCCTCCTCAATCCCGACGACGTCGTACATGTGCGTCTCCCAGTGACGCGCCTTGCTGTCGGCGAACTTGGCGAACCAGACGTCGTCGCCCATGGACTCCCGCAGTTTAGACACAGGATCAGCCGTCGTGGTCTTGTACTGAAGCGGTAGCGTGCCCTTGCCGACGAACTTGGGCATCTCGTCCGACGCACTTGACTGCAGCACGAACTCCAGCGCTCGCTCGAACTGGTTGCCGTTGGATCCAGTGCGGTTCTCGTCGTACTTGTCGGCGAACGGCTTGACTTGGCCCTTGGTCTGCCACACGCGGCCTCGCTTCGCAAAGTTGACGTCGTCAACGAAGTCCACTTGCAGTCGGCTCTCTCGTGACAAGTTCCTGATGCCAGCTTTCGTCCCTGGCGACCGAATGGTGACCTGGGGCACTCCAACCATCAGCAATGAGCACAAGAAAACAATACTTAAATAAAAAACAAATAAAAAATCGTACCACGGAAGGCCATATCGGCCAGTTGAGGACCTCAACTGGCCTCAACTTGAGGTACTTGACCCAGCACTTGACGGCTCACGTGTACGTGTGGTAGGGCGCGACGCGGTCGCTGTCCACGCGAACAACTTCGTCGTAATCGCTCGGCCAACCGTCGTAAGTGATTGCCACCTGCCCGGGAACGTAAAAGCCCAAGCGGTAAGAATTATTAGGGTGATAGTAACTGAGAGCAGAATGGGAGCGGGACCTCATCCGGCGACGGGACACGCAGGACGCGGGCGACGCTCCACACGCCATCGTGGTCCATGACGTCTACAGGGTTGCCGCCATATTATTCGTGTTGGTTTGAGGAGTGGAGAAGGAAGGAGGCAGCTGCAAGGCAGACTACGAACCTAGCCAGTCGCCCTCGCTTAGTGCGGCGCTGCGTGCCGGCGAGGACTCATCGTCAGCCGCCGCGCGCTTGAGCGTCTTCCTCTTGGTCGCCATCGTGGACAGATTTGTTGCTAGGCCTTTTGAAAATCAAGGAGTTTTGTAACATTCGGACTGGGAATTTACGGTTGTTACAGTACTTTTTGCTGATATTCTTGTCAAATTGCACACAGCACTTGCATACTCCAAATACCAACGTCAGCGAAGTGTCGTTGTAAGACACTTTGCTTGCTCAATGTGTTTGTTGCTTGATCTTCGTGCACTTCACAACGCTCCACTATCCGAGTATCAACAGAAATATTATATTGTGATACGCGCTTAGAATGCAACATGCAATGAATATTTACAACTAAACACTAAATTTGAGGGTCGGTGCAAGACTTTCGCTATCTTCACGTCGGAGTGAACTTTGAGCCGAGGGTTATCGAGTACCAATTCGGCCCATCGTTGTCCTGAACGCAAATGTAGAGTTGAGTCTTGTCAAAGCGCAGGTCGCCAACTGTGCACTTGCCTTCCGCTAATGTCGGCGCAGTGCCGCTGCCAGCGATATTGAGCTTGGCTGTCGACATCGAGACCTTGGTGCCGGAGAAGTTGACCGCAGTCCCTTTGAAGTTAACAGCAGCCCCTTCGAAGTCCACCTTGTTCGATGAGAAGCTGACTGTCGCTGCTTGAGCAAAGTCCACAGTCGATCCTAAGAATCCGACGGGGGTTGTCGCCGAAAAGTCGACTGCAGCTCCCTTGAAATGCGCACTCCCAGTGAAGTCAGTTGATCCCGAGATACCAACGGCTCCTTCGAAACTTGCAGCCCCTGTGAAGTCAGTCGCTCCAGCGAAACCAACTGCAGTTGATGCAGAGAAATCCACGGCACTTCCGTCAAATTTCGCTGTTCCCTTGAAATCCACGGGCGTTGCTGACGAGAAGTCTACTCCACTCCCCGTGAAATCTGCCGACCCCGAGAAGCCAACAGCAGTAGATGAAGAGAAGCCCACCGAAGCTCCTGTGAAGTCAGTTTGCCCTGCGATTCCAACTGCAGTCGATGAAGAAAAGTCAACTGTACTACCATCAAACTTTGCTTTTCCCAAGAAATCGACCAAAGTTGTTGCCGAGAAATCGACTGCAGTTCCAGTGAAGCCGGTGGACCCTGCAATGCCAACCGCGGTAGTCGATGAGAAGTCTGCTTTTGCCCCCTCAAACTTCGCGTTTCCAGTGAAATCGGTCGACCCGGAGAAGCTAACGGCAGTCGTTGCCGAGAACCCCACATCCGTGCCCTTGAAGTTCACATGATCTCCTGTAAAATCGACATTCGTGCCTGAAAAAGTCGCCTGTGCGCCGGAAAAGGTCACTATAGCAGCAGGAACAAGCAGCTTTGGTGTCGACACAGTCAGCGATGTGCCAGTGTGTTCGATTGAAGCTTGGTCCTTCCCAAGCGTAAGCTTCCCTTTGAAACTGACATCACCACTGGTAGACGAGACCGATAGCACGGTCCCAGCGCCATTTGTGACTGAAAAGTCGTTCAGTTGAACAGTAAGCGGCCCGCCAGCCACATTCACTCCATCGCTAGTTAAGGTCACGGTCCCAGTAGCTCCAAGATCCATATTCGTTTTCGACTTGAGACTGACATACTGGACATTATCCACTGTAAACGATTTCTTCGCTACAGAGAGAAGCGCTGTGCCGCTCGGATACTCAACGCGGAATTCTCCGTGTGTGGTATCGCTCGCCCCTGCCCCAGGCGTCACCGTGACAGAGCCTCCGGTACTAGCAGTGTTTGTACCAGCGCTCAATTTAATTGATCCGCCGGTGCCTCCAGCCACTCCGGAATCTCCAATTGCCACTTCGAAGTTGCCCGATGTTCCACCAGTCGCAGATCCCGTAGCGAATGACACACTGCCGCTGTTCCCTGTCCCGGTAGTGTCACCACTTCCAAATTGAAGGTTGCCAGTGTTAAAGTTCACCTTTGCAGCAGCAGATTTTACTACGACCGGCGCACTGCTACCAGCCGAGTTGGTTCCACTTGTGATCCGAACAGCACCGCCTGTAGTGGTGGCATCACTGCCGGCACCACCGCTGATGGTAACATCACCTCCGGCATACCCGCCACCTCCAGTCACGGAGACAGCACCACCAGTCCCTGTCGCGTGAGAGCTTGCACCTGCGACTAAAGTGACGCTACCTCCTATGTCCGCGTTTCCACTTCCGACAGAGAGACCAATACTACCACCGCGGCCACCAGTAGCCGTGGAAGTTGAGAGAGAAATGGCGCCAGAGTTTCCACCCAATGAGGCACCTGTAGATAAGGTGAGACCCCCGCTGACTTTTCCGGTACCCGAGTCTGCCGTTGCAATAACCACATTGCCACTCGTGGCAACATCCCCAGTACCGCTGAGAATGTTCACGTCTCCACCACGAGTTCCAGTCGCCGACGCAGCTCCAGCGGTAATTGCCACGCTACCCCCTGTGGTCTTTCCAAGCCCACCAATGAGTTCCAACAAACCTCCTGCGCCAACAGTGTTGGCTCCAGAACTTATGGAGACACCAGCTCCAACCCCAGCTACATCGCTGGAGCCAGAAGCGATAGTAATCTTGCCGGACGTTCCAGTTGAAACGGTGGCGGTTTTAATATTCACTGCACCAGAGTCGCCCCCACCAGTCGAGGCACCCGAAGAAATCGTGACAGCTCCACTTGCGGCGGTAGTCGTCGACACTCCGCTGGACACTATCACATCGCCACTACCACCACTCGTGCTGCCTCCGCTTACAATTTGGACACGGCCACCAACTGTCCCCGTGCCTGCCCCACCACGAATGTCCACCGCACCCCCTGTCTTCGTGCCTACACCACCAATAACGCTGAGCTTTCCACCAACGCCGTTGTTGTTTGTACTCTCTCCGCTGATAAGTTTCAATTCGCCACCAGCTGCAGCTTTTCCACTGCCGACTTGAACCAGGATATTTCCTCCGCTACCGCCAACAGAGTTTCCAGACAGCACGCTCACCGTCCCTGACGACCCCGTGTTAGTGCTACCTGTAGTCGCACCAGAGGACAATGTCGCTCCACCCGTGCCAGCCGCTGTTGAGCTAGACGACAGTACTTCCACACCCCCTGTAATAGCGGAAGTACTCCCACCGCTCGAGATCCGAACGTTGCCACCGACGTCGGAGCCACCAGCGCCACCAGTCAGCTTAGCATCGCCTCCAGCAGTGCCACCTTTTCCTGCGACAATAGCCACCAAGCCTCCTACGCCGTCTGAAGTATCTCCTCCCGCTATGTTCATCACACCACCATCCGATGTGTCACCAGCACCAACGCTCAACGTCACAGCGCCCCCGCTACCGCCCGTAGCGGCGGCTGTACCCACAGTAAGACCCCCAGAGCTACCATGGGAAGCTTTTCCAGACAGTAACGACACCGACCCGCTCACTTGTCCTGATGCTGCCACGCTTCCGCTACTGATAGCAACGTCGCCGCTCGAGCTGCCCGAGTCACTCCCACCACTTGTTACCACAACATCACCGCCTTTTGTTTTGGTGCCCGCTCCTCCGACAAGCTGAATCTTTCCGCCCACGGTTGTCCCGGTGCCTCCTGTGAGTAGTGTGCGACCACCAACACCTGCCGCATGGCTACTGCTTCCAGCGTAGAGCTCGAGGTTCCCCGCGGTAGCTGCGTCTCCAGATCCTACCGATAGTGTGACGGAGCCTGCTGCACCGCCGACAGCATTACTTGTCTTAACGACAACAGACCCAGAACCTCCAGCTGTGGCTGTGCCCGTACGAAGCTCTATCGACCCGCTCTTTGAAGTTGTAGTGGGATCCGCGCTTCTAATCAACACGTCTCCACTTGGAAGAGCCGTACCTGCACCACTGACAAGCTCAACTCGACCACCGGCAGTCGCAGTTCCATCTCCACCGCTGATCAAAACATCACCACCAGTCTTCCCAACGCCACCGGTGAGCTTAACTTTACCGCCGATGCTAGTCTCGCCGGTCGCACCACCAGCGCTAACCTCGACATTTCCGCCAGTATTTGCGTCACCTGATCCCACGGACAAAGTAATTGAACCGCCAGATCCACCGACAGCAGTGGATGTAGCAAGCTTCACGCTGCCGGTGGGTCCGCCTTGCGAAGTTCCTGAAGAAAGGGTCACGGAACCGCTTCCTTTTGCAGTGCCACCGTTACCACTTGCAATCGTAACATCCCCACTTAACGCCCCGGTACCGGATCCACTAGTCAGTATCAAATTTCCTCCTTTAGTTGAAGCCCCCGAACCGGCGACAATAGAGACGTTGCCACCGGTGGCTTTCCCAGTTCCTCCAGTGATCGTAACAGCTCCCCCGGTACTTGCGGCAGCTGTGTTAGCGCCACCTTGTAAACTTAAAGCCCCTGCGCTTCCAGTGTCGGTGGAGCCTACTGTGACGGAGACTGATCCTCCACTTCCACCGACAGCATCTGACGTCGCAAGCGTCAAGTCGCCCGACTTGCCCGCAGTAGATTTTCCAGAGGAAAGCGAGAGCGAGCCGCTAGCTTTCGACGACCCGCTCGTCAAGCCCACACTCCCACCGACTGTACCGTCACCAACGCCTCCTGTTATGCTTACCTCTCCTCCTGATAGTTTCCCATGTCCTCCAGTCACCGAGATTGCGCCGCCTACACCTGCAGCATTGGTGGAACTGCCGCTGGTAAGTTTAATCGAACCAGCATCAGTGACATCACCTTCTCCGACAGTCAGGTAAATTGATCCTGCTTTGCCTTTGACGACGTCTGCAGTCTCAAGCCAAACAGCACCGCTATTGCCACCGCTCGTAGCTCCAGTGTACAGGGCAACATTCCCGCTGTTGTGATTGCGCTTAGCTTCGCCTGTTGAAACTAGCACGTTGCCGCTAATGGCGTCATCGCCCGTGCCACTAGCAATGCGCACCGTCCCGCCGACCGGAGTATGGTCGGCAGTTGTCACGCCGGGCGTGGTCCCACCGGTAATCGATATCTCACCACCATACCACGGTCCTGACCCTCCCTCCACAACGACACTTCCACCCGTACCACCAGTATTCGTACTTGGCCCAGCGTTTAGTGTCAAAGTCCCGCCAGTAGACGTTTCTGCAGCACCTAAACTCACAGTCACTGCTCCAGAAATTCCGCCTTTGGTACTTGAGGTAAGAATGGAGATACTTCCTGTATCTCCCCCCACGGAACTGCCAGTAGACAGCGTAATTGAGCCGCTCGCTTTTGCTGAATTCGTTGACGCACTAGCGATGGAAACGGACCCCGTCGCGCCACTGTCACTAGCACCGCTGGTGATATCGACGTCACCACCAGCTAACGAACCACCTTTACCTGCTGTCAGAGTCAATCCGCCTCCCGCACCGTCACCCAAACCGCCGCTTAGAAGCAAGTCACCGCCTGTGCCGCCAACGGCTGCGTTCTCTCCTGCAGCGATGGTAACATCCCCGGCATCCGTGTCTTCGGTCTTGCCTACTTTAAACACGATCGAGCCTGCGTTGCCATCTAGAGCATCTCCTGTTTCAAACGAGATATATCCAGAATTGCCACCGTTGGTAGCACCTGTCACGAATCCTAATACGCCACTGTCGTGGTTAATACCAGCGTCAGCCGTTGACACGAGTGCGTAGCCACTGTTCGCTCCGCTTCCAGATCCACTTTGAAGTCGGACATTTCCTCCAACATCCGATTTTCCTGTTCCAGCAGTCACCTCAACGTGACCTCCTTGGCTTGTTCCCGATCCACCTTGTACAAGAACACGACCTCCCATGCCTCCATCATTCGTACTTTTTCCTCCGATAAGCTGGACCTCTCCACTCTCCGAGTTACTACCGGTACCGGAGGAGATAACAACGCTGCCGCTTACCCCATTTGTAGCATCAGCAGTAGAAATGTATACCCCACCGGAATAGTCTCCACTAGAAATGCCGGATGATAACGTCAAGGAGCCACTTCTTTTGCTCTGACCTGACGCCCCTGTTGCCAAGATGATGTTGCCACTACTCACTGATGTGCCACTACCACTTGTGATTTGAACCTTGCCTCCAGTAGTATCATCCGCTGAACCGCCAGTGATAGCTACATTACCGCCAGACTTCTTGCCGTATCCTGCTTGAAAGTCGAGAACTCCCCCAACTCCATTATCTGGCGTTGAATCTCCAGCTCGAAGTTTGATGTCACCTCCGTCTATCCCATCACCGGACCCGGAACTTAGACTAATCTGACCTCCATTTCCTCCAGTCGCACCAGCCGTTGTCAGCGTTATAGCCCCCGAGCCCCCCTTGTTTGCAATACCAGTGGAGATTGTTAGAGATCCACTATCTGCAAGCCCGGAAGCTGAAGTAGATACGGCAATATTTCCGCTCATCTTAGCCACACTCCCGCCGCTGATAATGCTGATGGAACCACCGGTAGTTTGAACGGAATCCCCGCCGTTGATCTTTACGTTTCCACCCGCCTGATTAGCGCCACCACCTTTCATGACAATATCGCCGCCAGGGCCGGTCAGTTGATTGGCACCTGCTGTCACCAGTACTGACCCGCTCGTTTTGTCAGTTGCACTAGTACCAACAGTCAGGTTGATTGAGCCGCTTTTCCCATTCAGGGATGCGCCAGAAATGATGCTTGTGTCCCCACTTTGGATATTTTTTGATGCACCACTGGCCACCGTTACCGACCCGCTAGCGAAGTTATCCAATGCATCAGCAGCTGTAAGCGCAACCGAGCCACTCATACCAGCACTACTACTTCCACTCGAGAGCAGCAACTTGCCCCCTGAACCGGCACTTCCAGACCCTCCAGACATCAAAGCGTCACCTCCACTTGCAGACCCATCCCCTCCAGCAACCGCCACTCGTCCACCAACACCTATACCAACAGAATTGCTATCAACTGTGGTGCTATCTCCACTTCGCAAAATAACTTTGCCGCCCGCGTTTGAGTCGCCCGACCCAACCAACAATTTGATATCGCCCGCCGCGCCCTTCGTCGCGCCCGACGTCACGATGTTGACCGCCCCGGAGTTGCCGCCCAGAGACACACCGGTCGACAACGAGATGGACCCACTGGCCTGAGCGCCGCCCGTAGACAACGAGATCCGGCCGCTCGTCAGAGCCGTGCCGGACTCCAAGCTCGAGATCAGCACGTCTCCGCTCGCCATGTTCGTGCCACCGCCACTTTGAACCGCTACACCACCACCTGCAGTCGAGGTCCCTGTGCCTCCGCTTACTTTGACAACGCCGCCCGTTTGGCCCTTTCCGCCGGAGACCTCCACCTTGCCGCCTACACCCGACGACGTGCTTGACGACGTTCCAGCGGACAGCGTGATCGCGCCGCCGGCTGCCTTGCCTCCGGCCCCCACGCGCATCGTGATATCACCGCCCTTGCCGCTCGCAGAGCCATCCGACGTCGCCACCAACACAGAGCCAGAGTCTCCACCGCTTGCGATGCCGCTCGAGAACGTCACGCTGCCGCTCGTCTGAGCAGGACCCGAACCCGCCGTGGACACCACCACATCGCCGCTCGTCGCCGTGGTTCCGTTGCCGCTGGTAATGCGCACGTTGCCACCAAGTGACGAATCGCCCACACCGCCTGTCAACGTCAAGTCGCCACCTGTGGCGGTACCAGCTCCGCCGCGAACTGCCACCACGCCTCCCTTGCCGCTCACAGCCCTGCTTTGACCGCCGTCCACGCTCACGGACCCTCCTGTAGCCGCGTCGCCCGAGCCCACGCTCAGAGAGATCGACCCGCTTGCGCCGCCCGTCGAAGCACCCGTCGAGACCGACACCGATCCGGAGCTACCACCGCTCGACGCGCCCGACGACAGCCGCACCGACCCGCTCGTGCTCGTCAGCGCCGTTCCCGACGCCGCGCTCGACACGGCCACATCACCGCTCGTCGCACTGTCCCCGCTGCCGCTAGAGATCAGGACGCTGCCGCCAAGAGCCGACGTACCAGATCCCGCGGACAGCTGCACGTTGCCGCCCGTAGCGGTGCCGTTGCCACCCTGCACCGACACTCGACCGCCGACGCCCTGCTGGTTCACGCTCGTGCCGCCGCCGATCTGCACGTCGCCTCCGACGCCAGCGTCTCCCGAGCCCACACGCACGATGATCGACCCGCTGGCACCGCCGTTCGTGCCGCCACTCGCCTTCGACGTCAAAAGCGACACGCTGCCGGAGTTACCGCCCAGCGACTCCCCGCTCGAGACCGTCACGGACCCGCTCACCTTGCCCGTGCCGGACTTGGCGCTAACCATGGACACAGACCCACTGTTCGCACTCGCTCCGGAACCACTCGAGATCACCACGCTGCCGCCCACGTCCGCTGAACCGACACCGCCGTTGATGTCCACCTCGCCACCGGTCTTCACACCCGTTCCACCTAACAGCACCACACGTCCGCCAGCGCTCACGCCGTTGCTGTCCGCCACGTTGCTGTCGCCGCTGCGCACAAGCACGTTGCCGCCCGCGTTTGAGTCGCCCGACCCCACCAGCAAGTCGATGTCGCCCGCCGCGCCCTTCGTCGCGCCCGACGTCACGATGTTGACCGCCCCGGAGTTGCCGCCCAGAGACACACCGGTCGACAACGAGATGGACCCACTGGTCTGAGCGCCGCCCGTAGACAACGAGATCCGGCCGCTCGTCAGAGCCGTGCCGGACTCCAAGCTCGAGATCAGCACGTCTCCGCTCGCCACGTTCGAGCCACCGCCACTTTGAACGGCCACACCACCGCCAATTGTAGAGCTGCCACTGCCGCCTGCAACCAAAATGGTCCCGCCTTGTTTGCTGGACCCAGCTTTCAGACTAATGGCTCCTCCTGTCCCGGTAGTATTGGTGGAAGTACCTGCCACAACGTTGATACCTCCGCCCGAGTCAGCGTCGCCACTCCCAATGCGGATCTCGACGGAACCGCCTTTTCCGCCCGTTGCATCCGATGTCGAAATCGATACCGCCCCCGAGTTACCTGCTTTCGACACGCCCGACGAGAGCACCACATTCCCGCTAGCATGAGTCGCACCCGAGGCAGCGCTAGAGATGCTTACCTCGCCGCTTGAAGCGTCGGTGCCGCTGCCACTAGCAATAAGCACGCTTCCGCCGATACTAGTCGATCCGGACCCGCCATTCAGCGCCACATTGCCTCCCCTTGTAGCGCCCGTTCCGCCTGTCAGACTGACCAGGCCTCCCGCACCGGCACTGCTATCTCCGCCGCGCACACCGACCGACCCACTATCAATGGCATCGCCACTGCCAACGGACACGAGGATCGAGCCGCCCTTACCGCTCGTAGCGCCCGAAGTCAAAATGGAGACTCCGCCCGATGGACCGCTCTTCGAAATGCCACTTGACATCGTCACGCTGCCGCTCGTCTGAGCAGGACCCGAACCCGCCGTGGACACCACCACATCGCCGCTCGTCGCCGTGGTTCCGTTGCCGCTGGTAATGCGCACGCTGCCACCAAGTGACGAATCGCCCACACCGCCTGTCAACGTCAAGTCGCCACCTGTGGCGGTACCAGCTCCGCCGCGAACTGCCACCACGCCTCCCTTGCCGCTCACAGCCCTGCTTTGACCGCCGTCCACGCTCACGGACCCTCCTGTAGCCGCGTCGCCCGAGCCCACGCTCAGAGAGATCGACCCGCTTGCGCCGCCCGTCGAAGCACCCGTCGAGACCGACACCGATCCGGAGCTACCACCGCTCGACGCGCCCGACGACAGCCGCACCGACCCGCTCGTGCTCGTCAGCGCCGTTCCCGACGCCGCGCTCGACACGGCCACATCACCGCTCGTCGCACTGTCCCCGCTGCCGCTAGAGATCAGGACGCTGCCGCCAAGGGCCGACGTACCAGATCCCGCGGACAGCTGCACGTTGCCGCCCGTAGCGGTGCCGTTGCCACCCTGCACCGACACTCGACCGCCGACGCCCTGCTGGTTCACGCTCGTGCCGCCGCCGATCTGCACGTCGCCTCCGACGCCAGCGTCTCCCGAGCCCACACGCACGATGATCGACCCGCTGGCACCGCCGTTCGTGCCGCCACTCGCCTTCGACGTCAAAAGCGACACGCTGCCGGAGTTACCGCCCAGCGACTCCCCGCTCGAGACCGTCACGGACCCGCTCACCTTGCCCGTGCCGGACTTGGCGCTAACCATGGACACAGACCCACTGTTCGCACTCGCTCCGGAACCACTCGAGATCACCACGCTGCCGCCCACGTCCGCTGAACCGACACCGCCGTTGATGTCCACCTCGCCACCGGTCTTCACACCCGTTCCACCTAACAGCACCACACGTCCGCCAGCGCTCACGCCGTTGCTGTCCGCCACGTTGCTGTCGCCGCTGCGCACAAGCACGTTGCCGCCCGCGTTTGAGTCGCCCGACCCCACCAGCAAGTCGATGTCGCCCGCCGCGCCCTTCGTCGCGCCCGACGTCACGATGTTGACCGCCCCGGAGTTGCCGCCCAGAGACACACCGGTCGACAACGAGATGGACCCACTGGTCTGAGCGCCGCCCGTAGACAACGAGATCCGGCCGCTCGTCAGAGCCGTGCCGGACTCCAAGCTCGAGATCAGCACGTCTCCGCTCGCCATGTTCGTGCCACCGCCACTTTGAACCGCTACACCACCACCTGCAGTCGAGGTCCCTGTGCCTCCGCTTACTTTGACAACGCCGCCCGTTTGGCCCTTTCCGCCGGAGACCTCCACCTTGCCGCCTACACCCGACGACGTGCTTGACGACGTTCCAGCGGACAGCGTGATCGCGCCGCCGGCTGCCTTGCCTCCGGCCCCCACGCGCATCGTGATATCACCGCCCTTGCCGCTCGCAGAGCCATCCGACGTCGCCACCAACACAGAGCCAGAGTCTCCACCGCTTGCGATGCCGCTCGAGAACGTCACGCTGCCGCTCGTCTGAGCAGGACCCGAACCCGCCGTGGACACCACCACATCGCCGCTCGTCGCCGTGGTTCCGTTGCCGCTGGTAATGCGCACGTTGCCACCAAGTGACGAATCGCCCACACCGCCTGTCAACGTCAAGTCGCCACCTGTGGCGGTACCAGCTCCGCCGCGAACTGCCACCACGCCTCCCTTGCCGCTCACAGCCCTGCTTTGACCGCCGTCCACGCTCACGGACCCTCCTGTAGCCGCGTCGCCCGAGCCCACGCTCAGAGAGATCGACCCGCTTGCGCCGCCCGTCGAAGCACCCGTCGAGACCGACACCGATCCGGAGCTACCACCGCTCGACGCGCCCGACGACAGCCGCACCGACCCGCTCGTGCTCGTCAGCGCCGTTCCCGACGCCGCGCTCGACACGGCCACATCACCGCTCGTCGCACTGTCCCCGCTGCCGCTAGAGATCAGGACGCTGCCGCCAAGGGCCGACGTACCAGATCCCGCGGACAGCTGCACGTTGCCGCCCGTAGCGGTGCCGTTGCCACCCTGCACCGACACTCGACCGCCGACGCCCTGCTGGTTCACGCTCGTGCCGCCGCCGATCTGCACGTCGCCTCCGACGCCAGCGTCTCCCGAGCCCACACGCACGATGATCGACCCGCTGGCACCGCCGTTCGTGCCGCCACTCGCCTTCGACGTCAAAAGCGACACGCTGCCGGAGTTACCGCCCAGCGACTCCCCGCTCGAGACCGTCACGGACCCGCTCACCTTGCCCGTGCCGGACTTGGCGCTAACCATGGACACAGACCCACTGTTCGCACTCGCTCCGGAACCACTCGAGATCACCACGCTGCCGCCCACGTCCGCTGAACCGACACCGCCGTTGATGTCCACCTCGCCACCGGTCTTCACACCCGTTCCACCTAACAGCACCACACGTCCGCCAGCGCTCACGCCGTTGCTGTCCGCCACGTTGCTGTCGCCGCTGCGCACAAGCACGTTGCCGCCCGCGTTTGAGTCGCCCGACCCCACCAGCAAGTCGATGTCGCCCGCCGCGCCCTTCGTCGCGCCCGACGTCACGATGTTGACCGCCCCGGAGTTGCCGCCCAGAGACACACCGGTCGACAACGAGATGGACCCACTGGCCTGAGCGCCGCCCGTAGACAACGAGATCCGGCCGCTCGTCAGAGCCGTGCCGGACTCCAAGCTCGAGATCAGCACGTCTCCGCTCGCCACGTTCGAGCCACCGCCACTTTGAACCGCTACACCACCACCTGCAGTCGAGGTCCCTGTGCCTCCGCTTACTTTGACAACGCCGCCCGTTTGGCCCTTCCCGCCGGAGACCTCCACCTTGCCGCCTACACCCGACGACGTGCTTGACGACGTTCCAGCGGACAGCGTGATCGCGCCGCCGGCTGCCTTGCCTCCGGCCCCCACGCGCATCGTGATATCACCGCCCTTGCCGCTCGCAGAGCCATCCGACGTCGCCACCAACACAGAGCCAGAGTCTCCACCGCTTGCGATGCCGCTCGAGAACGTCACGCTGCCGCTCGTCTGAGCAGGACCCGAACCCGCCGTGGACACCACCACATCGCCGCTCGTCGCCGTGGTTCCGTTGCCGCTGGTAATGCGCACGTTGCCACCAAGTGACGAATCGCCCACACCGCCTGTCAACGTCAAGTCGCCACCTGTGGCGGTACCAGCTCCGCCGCGAACTGCCACCACGCCTCCCTTGCCGCTCACAGCCCTGCTTTGACCGCCGTCCACGCTCACGGACCCTCCTGTAGCCGCGTCGCCCGAGCCCACGCTCAGAGAGATCGACCCGCTTGCGCCGCCCGTCGAAGCACCCGTCGAGACCGACACCGATCCGGAGCTACCACCGCTCGACGCGCCCGACGACAGCCGCACCGACCCGCTCGTGCTCGTCAGCGCCGTTCCCGACGCCGCGCTCGACACGGCCACATCACCGCTCGTCGCACTGTCCCCGCTGCCGCTAGAGATCAGGACGCTGCCGCCAAGGGCCGACGTACCAGATCCCGCGGACAGCTGCACGTTGCCGCCCGTAGCGGTGCCGTTGCCACCCTGCACCGACACTCGACCGCCGACGCCCTGCTGGTTCACGCTCGTGCCGCCGCCGATCTGCACGTCGCCTCCGACGCCAGCGTCTCCCGAGCCCACACGCACGATGATCGACCCGCTGGCACCGCCGTTCGTGCCGCCACTCGCCTTCGACGTCAAAAGCGACACGCTGCCGGAGTTACCGCCCAGCGACTCCCCGCTCGAGACCGTCACGGACCCGCTCACCTTGCCCGTGCCGGACTTGGCGCTAACCATGGACACAGACCCACTGTTCGCACTCGCTCCGGAACCACTCGAGATCACCACGCTGCCGCCCACGTCCGCTGAACCGACACCGCCGTTGATGTCCACCTCGCCACCGGTCTTCACACCCGTTCCACCTAACAGCACCACACGTCCGCCAGCGCTCACGCCGTTGCTGTCCGCCACGTTGCTGTCGCCGCTGCGCACAAGCACGTTGCCGCCCGCGTTTGAGTCGCCCGACCCCACCAGCAAGTCGATGTCGCCCGCCGCGCCCTTCGTCGCGCCCGACGTCACGATGTTGACCGCCCCGGAGTTGCCGCCCAGAGACACACCGGTCGACAACGAGATGGACCCACTGGCCTGAGCGCCGCCCGTAGACAACGAGATCCGGCCGCTCGTCAGAGCCGTGCCGGACTCCAAGCTCGAGATCAGCACGTCTCCGCTCGCCACGTTCGAGCCACCGCCACTTTGAACCGCTACACCACCACCTGCAGTCGAGGTCCCTGTGCCTCCGCTTACTTTGACAACGCCGCCCGTTTGGCCCTTTCCGCCGGAGACCTCCACCTTGCCGCCTACACCCGACGACGTGCTTGACGACGTTCCAGCGGACAGCGTGATCGCGCCGCCGGCTGCCTTGCCTCCGGCCCCCACGCGCATCGTGATATCACCGCCCTTGCCGCTCGCAGAGCCATCCGACGTCGCCACCAACACAGAGCCAGAGTCTCCACCGCTTGCGATGCCGCTCGAGAACGTCACGCTGCCGCTCGTCTGAGCAGGACCCGAACCCGCCGTGGACACCACCACATCGCCGCTCGTCGCCGTGGTTCCGTTGCCGCTGGTAATGCGCACGTTGCCACCAAGTGACGAATCGCCCACACCGCCTGTCAACGTCAAGTCGCCACCTGTGGCGGTACCAGCTCCGCCGCGAACTGCCACCACGCCTCCCTTGCCGCTCACAGCCCTGCTTTGACCGCCGTCCACGCTCACGGACCCTCCTGTAGCCGCGTCGCCCGAGCCCACGCTCAGAGAGATCGACCCGCTTGCGCCGCCCGTCGAAGCACCCGTCGAGACCGACACCGATCCGGAGCTACCACCGCTCGACGCGCCCGACGACAGCCGCACCGACCCGCTCGTGCTCGTCAGCGCCGTTCCCGACGCCGCGCTCGACACGGCCACATCACCGCTCGTCGCACTGTCCCCGCTGCCGCTAGAGATCAGGACGCTGCCGCCAAGGGCCGACGTACCAGATCCCGCGGACAGCTGCACGTTGCCGCCCGTAGCGGTGCCGTTGCCACCCTGCACCGACACTCGACCGCCGACGCCCTGCTGGTTCACGCTCGTGCCGCCGCCGATCTGCACGTCGCCTCCGACGCCAGCGTCTCCCGAGCCCACACGCACGATGATCGACCCGCTGGCACCGCCGTTCGTGCCGCCACTCGCCTTCGACGTCAAAAGCGACACGCTGCCGGAGTTACCGCCCAGCGACTCCCCGCTCGAGACCGTCACGGACCCGCTCACCTTGCCCGTGCCGGACTTGGCGCTAACCATGGACACAGACCCACTGTTCGCACTCGCTCCGGAACCACTCGAGATCACCACGCTGCCGCCCACGTCCGCTGAACCGACACCGCCGTTGATGTCCACCTCGCCACCGGTCTTCACACCCGTTCCACCTAACAGCACCACACGTCCGCCAGCGCTCACGCCGTTGCTGTCCGCCACGTTGCTGTCGCCGCTGCGCACAAGCACGTTGCCGCCCGCGTTTGAGTCGCCCGACCCCACCAGCAAGTCGATGTCGCCCGCCGCGCCCTTCGTCGCGCCCGACGTCACGATGTTGACCGCCCCGGAGTTGCCGCCCAGAGACACACCGGTCGACAACGAGATGGACCCACTGGCCTGAGCGCCGCCCGTAGACAACGAGATCCGGCCGCTCGTCAGAGCCGTGCCGGACTCCAAGCTCGAGATCAGCACGTCTCCGCTCGCCACGTTCGAGCCACCGCCACTTTGAACCGCTACACCACCACCTGCAGTCGAGGTCCCTGTGCCTCCGCTTACTTTGACAACGCCGCCCGTTTGGCCCTTTCCGCCGGAGACCTCCACCTTGCCGCCTACACCCGACGACGTGCTTGACGACGTTCCAGCGGACAGCGTGATCGCGCCGCCGGCTGCCTTGCCTCCGGCCCCCACGCGCATCGTGATATCACCGCCCTTGCCGCTCGCAGAGCCATCCGACGTCGCCACCAACACAGAGCCAGAGTCTCCACCGCTTGCGATGCCGCTCGAGAACGTCACGCTGCCGCTCGTCTGAGCAGGACCCGAACCCGCCGTGGACACCACCACATCGCCGCTCGTCGCCGTGGTTCCGTTGCCGCTGGTAATGCGCACGCTGCCACCAAGTGACGAATCGCCCACACCGCCTGTCAACGTCAAGTCGCCACCTGTGGCGGTACCAGCTCCGCCGCGAACTGCCACCACGCCTCCCTTGCCGCTCACAGCCCTGCTTTGACCGCCGTCCACGCTCACGGACCCTCCTGTAGCCGCGTCGCCCGAGCCCACGCTCAGAGAGATCGACCCGCTTGCGCCGCCCGTCGAAGCACCCGTCGAGACCGACACCGATCCGGAGCTACCACCGCTCGACGCGCCCGACGACAGCCGCACCGACCCGCTCGTGCTCGTCAGCGCCGTTCCCGACGCCGCGCTCGACACGGCCACATCACCGCTCGTCGCACTGTCCCCGCTGCCGCTAGAGATCAGGACGCTGCCGCCAAGGGCCGACGTACCAGATCCCGCGGACAGCTGCACGTTGCCGCCCGTAGCGGTGCCGTTGCCACCCTGCACCGACACTCGACCGCCGACGCCCTGCTGGTTCACGCTCGTGCCGCCGCCGATCTGCACGTCGCCTCCGACGCCAGCGTCTCCCGAGCCCACACGCACGATGATCGACCCGCTGGCACCGCCGTTCGTGCCGCCACTCGCCTTCGACGTCAAAAGCGACACGCTGCCGGAGTTACCGCCCAGCGACTCCCCGCTCGAGACCGTCACGGACCCGCTCACCTTGCCCGTGCCGGACTTGGCGCTAACCATGGACACAGACCCACTGTTCGCACTCGCTCCGGAACCACTCGAGATCACCACGCTGCCGCCCACGTCCGCTGAACCGACACCGCCGTTGATGTCCACCTCGCCACCGGTCTTCACACCCGTTCCACCTAACAGCACCACACGTCCGCCAGCGCTCACGCCGTTGCTGTCCGCCACGTTGCTGTCGCCGCTGCGCACAAGCACGTTGCCGCCCGCGTTTGAGTCGCCCGACCCCACCAGCAAGTCGATGTCGCCCGCCGCGCCCTTCGTCGCGCCCGACGTCACGATGTTGACCGCCCCGGAGTTGCCGCCCAGAGACACACCGGTCGACAACGAGATGGACCCACTGGCCTGAGCGCCGCCCGTAGACAACGAGATCCGGCCGCTCGTCAGAGCCGTGCCGGACTCCAAGCTCGAGATCAGCACGTCTCCGCTCGCCACGTTCGAGCCGCCGCCACTTTGAACGGCCACACCACCGCCAATTGTAGAGCTGCCACTGCCGCCTGCAACCAAAATGGTCCCGCCTTGTTTGCTGGACCCAGCTTTCAGACTAATGGCTCCTCCTGTCCCGGTAGTATTGGTGGAAGTACCTGCCACAACGTTGATACCTCCGCCCGAGTCAGCGTCGCCACTCCCAATGCGGATCTCGACGGAACCGCCTTTTCCGCCCGTTGCATCCGATGTCGAAATCGATACCGCCCCCGAGTTACCTGCTTTCGACACGCCCGACGAGAGCACCACATTCCCGCTAGCATGAGTCGCACCCGAGGCAGCGCTAGAGATGCTTACCTCGCCGCTTGAAGCGTCGGTGCCGCTGCCACTAGCAATAAGCACGCTTCCGCCGATACTAGTCGATCCGGACCCGCCATTCAGCGCCACATTGCCTCCCCTTGTAGTGCCCGTTCCGCCTGTCAGACTGACCAGGCCTCCCGCACCGGCACTGCTATCTCCGCCGCGCACACCGACCGACCCACTATCAATGGCATCGCCACTGCCAACGGACACGAGGATCGAGCCGCCCTTACCGCTCGTAGCGCCCGAAGTCAAAATGGAGACTCCGCCCGATGGACCGCTCTTCGAAATGCCACTTGACATCGTCACGCTGCCGCTCGTCTGAGCAGGACCCGAACCCGCCGTGGACACCACCACATCGCCGCTCGTCGCCGTGGTTCCGTTGCCGCTGGTAATGCGCACGTTGCCACCAAGTGACGAATCGCCCACACCGCCTGTCAACGTTAAGTCGCCACCTGTGGCGGTACCAGCTCCGCCGCGAACTGCCACCACGCCTCCCTTGCCGCTCACAGCCCTGCTTTGACCGCCGTCCACGCTCACGGACCCTCCTGTAGCCGCGTCGCCCGAGCCCACGCTCAGAGAGATCGACCCGCTTGCGCCGCCCGTCGAAGCACCCGTCGAGACCGACACCGATCCGGAGCTACCACCGCTCGACGCGCCCGACGACAGCCGCACCGACCCGCTCGTGCTCGTCAGCGCCGTTCCCGACGCCGCGCTCGACACGGCCACATCACCGCTCGTCGCACTGTCCCCGCTGCCGCTAGAGATCAGGACGCTGCCGCCAAGGGCCGACGTACCAGATCCCGCGGACAGCTGCACGTTGCCGCCCGTAGCGGTGCCGTTGCCACCCTGCACCGACACTCGACCGCCGACGCCCTGCTGGTTCACGCTCGTGCCGCCGCCGATCTGCACGTCGCCTCCGACGCCAGCGTCTCCCGAGCCCACACGCACGATGATCGACCCGCTGGCACCGCCGTTCGTGCCGCCACTCGCCTTCGACGTCAAAAGCGACACGCTGCCGGAGTTACCGCCCAGCGACTCCCCGCTCGAGACCGTCACGGACCCGCTCACCTTGCCCGTGCCGGACTTGGCGCTAACCATGGACACAGACCCACTGTTCGCACTCGCTCCGGAACCACTCGAGATCACCACGCTGCCGCCCACGTCCGCTGAACCGACACCGCCGTTGATGTCCACCTCGCCACCGGTCTTCACACCCGTTCCACCTAACAGCACCACACGTCCGCCAGCGCTCACGCCGTTGCTGTCCGCCACGTTGCTGTCGCCGCTGCGCACAAGCACGTTGCCGCCCGCGTTTGAGTCGCCCGACCCCACCAGCAAGTCGATGTCGCCCGCCGCGCCCTTCGTCGCGCCCGACGTCACGATGTTGACCGCCCCGGAGTTGCCGCCCAGAGACACACCGGTCGACAACGAGATGGACCCACTGGCCTGAGCGCCGCCCGTAGACAACGAGATCCGGCCGCTCGTCAGAGCCGTGCCGGACTCCAAGCTCGAGATCAGCACGTCTCCGCTCGCCACGTTCGAGCCGCCGCCACTTTGAACGGCCACACCACCGCCAATTGTAGAGCTGCCACTGCCGCCTGCAACCAAAATGGTCCCGCCTTGTTTGCTGGACCCAGCTTTCAGACTAATGGCTCCTCCTGTCCCGGTAGTATTGGTGGAAGTACCTGCCACAACGTTGATACCTCCGCCCGAGTCAGCGTCGCCACTCCCAATGCGGATCTCGACGGAACCGCCTTTTCCGCCCGTTGCATCCGATGTCGAAATCGATACCGCCCCCGAGTTACCTGCTTTCGACACGCCCGACGAGAGCACCACATTCCCGCTAGCATGAGTCGCACCCGAGGCAGCGCTAGAGATGCTTACCTCGCCGCTTGAAGCGTCGGTGCCGCTGCCACTAGCAATAAGCACGCTTCCGCCGATACTAGTCGATCCGGACCCGCCATTCAGCGCCACATTGCCTCCCCTTGTAGTGCCCGTTCCGCCTGTCAGACTGACCAGGCCTCCCGCACCGGCACTGCTATCTCCGCCGCGCACACCGACCGACCCACTATCAATGGCATCGCCACTGCCAACGGACACGAGGATCGAGCCGCCCTTACCGCTCGTAGCGCCCGAAGTCAAAATGGAGACTCCGCCCGATGGACCGCTCTTCGAAATGCCACTTGACATCGTCACGCTGCCGCTCGTCTGAGCAGGACCCGAACCCGCCGTGGACACCACCACATCGCCGCTCGTCGCCGTGGTTCCGTTGCCGCTGGTAATGCGCACGCTGCCACCAAGTGACGAATCGCCCACACCGCCTGTCAACGTCAAGTCGCCACCTGTGGCGGTACCAGCTCCGCCGCGAACTGCCACCACGCCTCCCTTGCCGCTCACAGCCCTGCTTTGACCGCCGTCCACGCTCACGGACCCTCCTGTAGCCGCGTCGCCCGAGCCCACGCTCAGAGAGATCGACCCGCTTGCGCCGCCCGTCGAAGCACCCGTCGAGACCGACACCGATCCGGAGCTACCACCGCTCGACGCGCCCGACGACAGCCGCACCGACCCGCTCGTGCTCGTCAGCGCCGTTCCCGACGCCGCGCTCGACACGGCCACATCACCGCTCGTCGCACTGTCCCCGCTGCCGCTAGAGATCAGGACGCTGCCGCCAAGGGCCGACGTACCAGATCCCGCGGACAGCTGCACGTTGCCGCCCGTAGCGGTGCCGTTGCCACCCTGCACCGACACTCGACCGCCGACGCCCTGCTGGTTCACGCTCGTGCCGCCGCCGATCTGCACGTCGCCTCCGACGCCAGCGTCTCCCGAGCCCACACGCACGATGATCGACCCGCTGGCACCGCCGTTCGTGCCGCCACTCGCCTTCGACGTCAAAAGCGACACGCTGCCGGAGTTACCGCCCAGCGACTCCCCGCTCGAGACCGTCACGGACCCGCTCACCTTGCCCGTGCCGGACTTGGCGCTAACCATGGACACAGACCCACTGTTCGCACTCGCTCCGGAACCACTCGAGATCACCACGCTGCCGCCCACGTCCGCTGAACCGACACCGCCGTTGATGTCCACCTCGCCACCGGTCTTCACACCCGTTCCACCTAACAGCACCACACGTCCGCCAGCGCTCACGCCGTTGCTGTCCGCCACGTTGCTGTCGCCGCTGCGCACAAGCACGTTGCCGCCCGCGTTTGAGTCGCCCGACCCCACCAGCAAGTCGATGTCGCCCGCCGCGCCCTTCGTCGCGCCCGACGTCACGATGTTGACCGCCCCGGAGTTGCCGCCCAGAGACACACCGGTCGACAACGAGATGGACCCACTGGCCTGAGCGCCGCCCGTAGACAACGAGATCCGGCCGCTCGTCAGAGCCGTGCCGGACTCCAAGCTCGAGATCAGCACGTCTCCGCTCGCCACGTTCGAGCCGCCGCCACTTTGAACGGCCACACCACCGCCAATTGTAGAGCTGCCACTGCCGCCTGCAACCAAAATGGTCCCGCCTTGTTTGCTGGACCCAGCTTTCAGACTAATGGCTCCTCCTGTCCCGGTAGTATTGGTGGAAGTACCTGCCACAACGTTGATACCTCCGCCCGAGTCAGCGTCGCCACTCCCAATGCGGATCTCGACGGAACCGCCTTTTCCGCCCGTTGCATCCGATGTCGAAATCGATACCGCCCCCGAGTTACCTGCTTTCGACACGCCCGACGAGAGCACCACATTCCCGCTAGCATGAGTCACACCCGAGGCAGCGCTAGAGATGCTTACCTCGCCGCTTGAAGCGTCGGTGCCGCTGCCACTAGCAATAAGCACGCTTCCGCCGATACTAGTCGATCCGGACCCGCCATTCAGCGCCACATTGCCTCCCCTTGTAGTGCCCGTTCCGCCTGTCAGACTGACCAGGCCTCCCGCACCGGCACTGCTATCTCCGCCGCGCACACCGACCGACCCACTATCAATGGCATCGCCACTGCCAACGGACACGAGGATCGAGCCGCCCTTACCGCTCGTAGCGCCCGAAGTCAAAATGGAGACTCCGCCCGATGGACCGCTCTTCGAAATGCCACTTGACATCGTCACGCTGCCGCTCGTCTGAGCAGGACCCGAACCCGCCGTGGACACCACCACATCGCCGCTCGTCGCCGTGGTTCCGTTGCCGCTGGTAATGCGCACGCTGCCACCAAGTGACGAATCGCCCACACCGCCTGTCAACGTCAAGTCGCCACCTGTGGCGGTACCAGCTCCGCCGCGAACTGCCACCACGCCTCCCTTGCCGCTCACAGCCCTGCTTTGACCGCCGTCCACGCTCACGGACCCTCCTGTAGCCGCGTCGCCCGAGCCCACGCTCAGAGAGATCGACCCGCTTGCGCCGCCCGTCGAAGCACCCGTCGAGACCGACACCGATCCGGAGCTACCACCGCTCGACGCGCCCGACGACAGCCGCACCGACCCGCTCGTGCTCGTCAGCGCCGTTCCCGACGCCGCGCTCGACACGGCCACATCACCGCTCGTCGCACTGTCCCCGCTGCCGCTAGAGATCAGGACGCTGCCGCCAAGAGCCGACGTACCAGATCCCGCGGACAGCTGCACGTTGCCGCCCGTAGCGGTGCCGTTGCCACCCTGCACCGACACTCGACCGCCGACGCCCTGCTGGTTCACGCTCGTGCCGCCGCCGATCTGCACGTCGCCTCCGACGCCAGCGTCTCCCGAGCCCACACGCACGATGATCGACCCGCTGGCACCGCCGTTCGTGCCGCCACTCGCCTTCGACGTCAAAAGCGACACGCTGCCGGAGTTACCGCCCAGCGACTCCCCGCTCGAGACCGTCACGGACCCGCTCACCTTGCCCGTGCCGGACTTGGCGCTAACCATGGACACAGACCCACTGTTCGCACTCGCTCCGGAACCACTCGAGATCACCACGCTGCCGCCCACGTCCGCTGAACCGACACCGCCGTTGATGTCCACCTCGCCACCGGTCTTCACACCCGTTCCACCTAACAGCACCACACGCCCGCCAGCGCTCACGCCGTTGCTGTCCGCCACGTTGCTGTCGCCGCTGCGCACAAGCACGTTGCCGCCCGCGTTTGAGTCGCCCGACCCCACCAGCAAGTCGATGTCGCCCGCCGCGCCCTTCGTCGCGCCCGACGTCACGATGTTGACCGCCCCGGAGTTGCCGCCCAGAGACACACCGGTCGACAACGAGATGGACCCACTGGCCTGAGCGCCGCCCGTAGACAACGAGATCCGACCGCTCGTCAGAGCCGTGCCGGACTCCAAGCTCGAGATCAGCACGTCTCCGCTCGCCACGTTCGAGCCACCGCCACTTTGAACCGCTACACCACCACCTGCAGTCGAGGTCCCTGTGCCTCCGCTTACTTTGACAACGCCGCCCGTTTGGCCCTTCCCGCCGGAGACCTCCACCTTGCCGCCTACACCCGACGACGTGCTTGACGACGTTCCAGCGGACAGCGTGATCGCGCCGCCGGCTGCCTTGCCTCCGGCCCCCACGCGCATCGTGATATCACCGCCCTTGCCGCTCGCAGAGCCATCCGACGTCGCCACCAACACAGAGCCAGAGTCTCCACCGCTTGCGATGCCGCTCGAGAACGTCACGCTGCCGCTCGTCTGAGCAGGACCCGAACCCGCCGTGGACACCACCACATCGCCGCTCGTCGCCGTGGTTCCGTTGCCGCTGGTAATGCGCACGTTGCCACCAAGTGACGAATCGCCCACACCGCCTGTCAACGTCAAGTCGCCACCTGTGGCGGTACCAGCTCCGCCGCGAACTGCCACCACGCCTCCCTTGCCGCTCACAGCCCTGCTTTGACCGCCGTCCACGCTCACGGACCCTCCTGTAGCCGCGTCGCCCGAGCCCACGCTCAGAGAGATCGACCCGCTTGCGCCGCCCGTCGAAGCACCCGTCGAGACCGACACCGATCCGGAGCTACCACCGCTCGACGCGCCCGACGACAGCCGCACCGACCCGCTCGTGCTCGTCAGCGCCGTTCCCGACGCCGCGCTCGACACGGCCACATCACCGCTCGTCGCACTGTCCCCGCTGCCGCTAGAGATCAGGACGCTGCCGCCAAGGGCCGACGTACCAGATCCCGCGGACAGCTGCACGTTGCCGCCCGTAGCGGTGCCGTTGCCACCCTGCACCGACACTCGACCGCCGACGCCCTGCTGGTTCACGCTCGTGCCGCCGCCGATCTGCACGTCGCCTCCGACGCCAGCGTCTCCCGAGCCCACACGCACGATGATCGACCCGCTGGCACCGCCGTTCGTGCCGCCACTCGCCTTCGACGTCAAAAGCGACACGCTGCCAGAAGCTCCACCTGATGATGTACCTGATGCTAATGTTAAACTTCCGCTTGTCGAAGATGTGGATGTTTGCAAGCTTATGTCGCCGCTGCGGCCTGGGTTTCCTTTACCACTGACGATGATAACGGATCCGCCGGTGGCACTAGTTCCGGATAGAGTGACTGCGTCTGCTGCTGATAGTTCGATGTTTCCACCAAGCGTTCGGCTTGATCCTGCATCAACAACAACAGAGCCCCCTTGTAATAGAGGATCGGTCGTCGAACCAGCTGAAATTTCCACGGCGCCTCCTGTACCAACATCACCTGTACCAACGATAATCTGGACAGAGCCGCCGCTTCCGCCCGTCGAAGTGGACGTTTCAAGCGCAATATCACCCGAGTTGGCTCCATTTGCGGATCCTGTTAGAAGGCGGATGTCTCCTGATTCGCTCGTGCTTGCACTGCCAGAAGATAGACTGATCGCTCCTGATGGGCCCACGTTCCCGATGCCCGAACCAATCTCCACGGACCCAGAGGAGGCGTGAGCAGCGATACTATCAGATGAGTGGAGAAGCAGCTTCCCAGAGGCTGCACCGTAATTACTTTGGCCAGTTTTCACGTCGATATCACCCCCAAGTTGCCAGTTCGACGACCCTGAGTGAATAATCACCTTTGAGCCAGGCCTGTTATCGAGAGATCCCGCAGCGAGCGACAGTTCCTTTGCAGACTGGAGTTTTAAGGACGCAACTTCCGATGATATCGTAGTTGTCTCTCCGAGAAACTGAATCCCAGTGTCGTTGATTCTTAGACGGCCCGCTGAAACACCACCCGAGGTTGTGGAAATCACTACGTCGGTCGCGATTATGTCATTCACTTTGGTCGCTGTCGCATCGATGCTCGCACCAGCACGAACGCTCGCACCCGCTCGGACGTCCAACAAAATGCCTGCACCGATGCCATCTATAAAAATGGGCAAGTCGTCGTAAGAAGGACCAGCAAATGGTCGATCAAGAAAAAACTCCGTCGAAGTCACTGGCCGAACGGGATCCACCAGATAAGTTCCTCCTGCTAAACGCACAAACGTGCTACCGGAGAGTTCATTGGACAAGTCCAGCAGCGTCGTAACAGCGTCACTGCCATGTACAACCGAAACATTGCCCGGTAACTGGCGGGCCGTGTTCGAGCTGGCATCGGCGAAGTGGCGGATCTGCAACACCTTGTGCGACGAGGCTGAATTCACTGTGTCGTCGTGCGAATGCAAGTGGAATCCGCGCGCGTTCATCGCAGTCTGCAACGTCGTGTCCTCGGCCGTGGAGAACGCCTTCTTCCGAATCTCGATGCTTTCGCCCCCTGCCAGAGCGTGCTGCAGTCCCTCGTCGATCATAATGGTGGTGTTAGTGACCCCCATTACCGTGCGCGCATCAAGTTGCCCGATAAACACCACATCTCCAACATTCACGAACGCCCTACCACCGCGAAAAAAACACACACGCACAGCATCAGCCGCCAAACAAGGACCTACGCACAGCTCGAATCACCCGCACCTGACGTCATTCGTTGTTGGCACGCTCGTGGCCCCGACCACGGCGCCCGGGCTGTTGACAGAGTCGACGTTGCGATACACTTTCCCTGATCTCACCGCTAGCGACGCTGAGCCGTACACTGGGTGGTTCTTCACCGTCACTTCGCCCACCATGTGATTGTCTGCACAGCATCACAACACGCGTTAGCATCAGACCGTCACAAACGTTTCCTCAAGCCGCCGACGCACCGAACATGAAGGGATCGCGCGGGTTCGGCTTGGTCGCCACGTCCGCCAGTCTGCGCGGCACGCTCGGCTTTGTCGTCTCCTGCGCTGCTTGAGGCGGCGGGATCCCCGCCTTAGTTCCTGCGTCTCCCGCGGCCGGCGGCGCCCACAGCGTGAGCCCCGCAGCCAGCAGGACGAGCGTCCGAAGCGCCCGCATCCTAGTCCTGTTGCTTTCTGCCTACTTCCGCCGCTGCTCCTCGCTCTCGTGCTCCTGCTCCTGCGCCCTGGTTGCTATCTGCTCTGCTGGATCGCGAAGTGGTCATCCTTCTATGCTGCGGGCCGCTCGATTCCCAAACGGAAAGATTTTAGAAGGATCTGCCATGGCCATGACCTTTCACGGCCATGTGGACCGCTCGGGTGTCCTCAATGCGCGCGTACAGTATCGCCTCTGCACCAGGCCACAGAAGCTTGAGCGTGCTTGCCCATAAGAGATTAGCTCTCTGAGTGAGAAGCACACACTCGGTTATCGTATGTCCGCCGTCGTCTGAACCACGAGCTCTGAAGCACCCGTGGCGAGGGCCGTGGCGGTCATTGCGCACTCGTCATATTGCGCACATCTCTCAACTCTCCGTTAAGTTACGTAACAATCAATTTAACTTTAACTGCAATTATAAATGTAACTTAACTTTAACTATAATTATAACTGTAACTTCTTACGAACCTGTAACGATGATAGCATTGCTTTTGTAAGGTAAAATGCCAATCATGGCACGGTTTGGAACTGGCGCATATCTACCGCGCCAGTCAAAAGGAACGTACAAAACCGTGCATCTTTCAAAAGAGGAGATAATGGCCAATCTGGTGAACATATATGTGGACCGACAAAAGTATACTGAAACCAAGTCTAAAATCGTGCCAGAAATTGGCACCGTGCCAGGATTGGTACTTTACCTTACGGATACCAAGCAGCAAAAATCTATACAGATGAGCTCACTGGGGCACAGAGGCAAAATCGCGGTGATCATTGTTTGGCCCTGCCTCCCTTCCACTTCAGTGCGAAGACCAAGATTTCAATACGATCTGAATTACTTTCAGTACCCACGATTCATGGGCCACGAAAACAAATTGTATCGCCCGAGACGAATCGATTAACCAAATGCCCATTGTGGTAAATGGCTTTATTCGTGTGGGCCGTGGCCCCGAATTGATCACCGCCGTGCATGCTTTCGGAGGCACTTTCGGCTTGTCGAGTCCACTCATGAGTGGCACCAACGCTTTCGGAACGAGGACTGTGCAAATTGCACGGATGACCCAGCCTCGCCAAGTGGAGAATAACATTGTCTACACGAGTTATGATAGCACATGATGGCTAGCCGAAGTTGCTCGACCGTGCAAGACGCCCCGGTGCCATTCAGAAACTTGGGAACCGCAAAATAGCGCTGCATTGTAGACGGCATGGGCAGTTCGTGGAACATACTTAGTAGACTACACCGATCTTGAAATTTGACGGTCATCTTGAGGTCACGGCGGTAGCGTTGGCTTACTAATTCAACATCCAGGCGTGCAAGACGCCCCGCCCCAATCTCACCACCAGAAGTCGAAGCAACAGGATGCCAATTCCACCGACAGGGAAGAGGATAACACTCAATGGTAAACTTATCACCAAGCAACGTTGAACGCGTGTAATTCACGCAGCTGAAACAATTTCCGCACGAATAGCCAGCTCATGAAAAAGCCGAGGAAGAGTTTGGCAGCCGGTGTTACGGGAGTCTCGACCTGCATCGGCACTGCAGCCGAGGAAGCCATCGGACAATTTGCAGTTCTGTTGGGTTACAGTGTATGCAATCAGACAGTTCAGAGAACCAGCCCAAGGGGGGGCGCCTGTATGGAGCTCTGTTCTATAGCTATGTCGTGAGCTCAATCTCTCCACGCCCCAACATTTCCAACACGTTCACTGAAGTCCACGCCGAAAACAGCAATTCTGCATGCACCTAACCTATCTAAACCGCTGCAGTTATTGTTGTTTCGTACCTCGACGTCACTGACTTAGAGCTAACGCCTTCGGACACCAGTATCGTGTTCTCAAGGTGCGGACAATGTAAAAGCCGAATTATCGGCTCGCATCAGCGTGTCGTGGCATTGTTGTCATGCTTACCAACATTGCCGCCAGAGGTCTAAACAACAGGATGCCAAAGGGAGCAACAAGTTGTAAGACTTATCCCCGTCAAGATGCCCAACGCAGCGTTGCATTCAAGCAGCTCGAATAATTTTCGCGCAAATAGCCGACATCAACCGGCGGGGAAGTACCGCGTCAACTATTAACCCTTTTAATATCTAGGTACATGTAATAGGAAATCGGCTGCCTGTGTACCTGGAGGTTCGCCCTGCATTGGCACGGCCACTCGACTTCCTGACGCCAATTGGGACAAGTTGCAAGTGGCTCTACATACCTAACCTGCTTCGTACGACGGGTCTAAACTTCTGGGCCAAAAGAGCGAGCATCTGAACCTTGAGGCGGTGTACACAAACTCGAAGAGGGGACATTGCAAATGTATTCAAGCATTATAAACAATGTGCAAACCACTACTACTAACACAATGTTGGCTTCGCGTCTGGAGTGGGTGTTCGGATAACCACAGTTTCCATGTCGGCTCTCGGAGTACGCAGGTCAGCAATGTCCTCACGTTCAGCGCAAGCCCACGTCGTCAGCGCCACGGATGGTGTGGCGACTAATGCAATGCAGCCCACCCCCAGCACCCAGCAGCCGAGGACAATGCCCACGTAAGCACCGGGATGGTCCTGGTAGTTGATCCACCCAATCGCATCCGCTTGTCCGACGCTGACGAGAGCCTCGACCGGGAGAACGATCCCCCACCAAACGGCAATGAGGCTCAACGTGGCCACTACCAGCTTCAGAGTGGCGAAGTAGAGCATCGCCAGCAACGTCTTCGGCGAAAGGAAGAAGAGGCGCTGGCACCAATTGCTGCAGCCGTTGTTCGTCGACAGCCCGCTCTGGATCCCGTACGCCTTGCGAAGCTTGGGCTCTCGCTGGGACACCATGTTCGCGAGGCGGATGTCCGTCTTCGCCAGCACCTCCACGATGGCTGCTGACAGCTGGAAGAGCACGATCCCCACGCCAAACAGCGGCACGAGCCCAATACTCAGAGGAACGAGCACCAACACGAGGATCGCGCCACCGATGCCCAGGAACGCGTTGAGTGTGTGGAAAGCGACTAGTCGGGCGAGACAAATGCTGAGCAAGTGGCAGTGCCCGGGTGGCGACGGCGCTAGCGTTGTGCTCTGATGGATGCTGGTCTCGTCATCGTCGTCCGTGTCGTTGTCGTCAACTTCGACGGCCACCGCAATGGGCTTCTCGGCCGTGTCGAAGTCGTAGCGGTGGTAGATAACGTCGCCCACTGGACTCTTCATGCTCGCTTGGTTGCTCGGGTGGTGCGTTTCAAGTTGCGACCTGTCCACGGCGAGTAGAACGCAGCAATGGGCTCCATGAGCTTACATGAGAAACGAGCGGGGCGACTCCCAGTTCACGGCGCCGCTTGGACATGGTTGAAGGTTGTCTTGGTAACGGAAGGCTTCAACTGTTGTACCGAAAATTCGGTACATGTGACGCGCTTGCGTAAATACCGGTATCGGCATTTTGGCCAATCAAAAACCGGTCCTTGTAAAACGTCAGCTGTCCGATTACTGGTTCAGTTTGAAATTACAGTATCTTAGCCCACCGGCGCCAGCAATAGCACGGCTTGCTAAAATAGTGGCGGACAACTATAGCCGAGGTGGATCCGCGCTGCCAGCATGCAGCCCTGCAAAACGGCGAGGACTTGCTTCAAATCTGTCGTGGTCCAAGGTCTTGCGCAAGAAATGTGTGTACTGTACATAAAACCTCGTGTCATCCACCAATCACACGCCTCCCTACCCTAGGACGAGGGGGGAAAAACCTCGGGGAAAATGTAGGGCTCCCCAGCGTAGCAATATGGTCGGCATCCATTGCATTATAGATCACGTTGTCCACAGGTGCAGGCGTGGATGTTCATCGCTCCAGTCGCCGCCATGAACATGGAGACGGCGACGGCAGTGGCGGTCAGCGATCAGGGTGCTGCGGACGAAGCAGTGCGTGCGCCGGCAGCTGCGGCGCCGGCGCAGAAGGAGCGCGAGATCGACGAGGTCATGGACTTCCTCAAGTTCAGCGTCAAGTCTAGCACGAGCTTCGGCGGCACGATCCTCTTCAAGTTCAAGGACGAGGACAACGCTGAACCCAAGACCACGTATGCCGTGAAGATCAGCGACGACCGCAACGTGGCCACGGTCAAGAACGCGAGCTCCGCCGACGTGCGCCCGACGTGCGAGGTGACCATTTCGATGGACGACTTCCTGTGGATCTACTCAGGCAAGGCGTCCAGCTCCGACATGGTCAAGCTCTTTTACGCAGGCCGCGTGGCCATTAGCGGCTACGCGTTCCGCACGGTGTCCAATTTCGCGCAGAGCTTCGACTTCTCGTCCGAGAAGTGGCGCAGCTTCTACGCCTGGCGCAAGGCGCAGGACGAGAAGAACGACAGCAGCAGGTCGCCAAGCGCGCTCGGAGAGGCCAGGAACGTTGGATCTCCTTCAAGAGACTACTGGTTCTTCCACGCGAGGAGTATCCTGGATCGGTATCACGTGACGAGACTGCAGCGTCTACTATGGGAAACCTCGCTGGCCAGTTTGTTCGGAGGGCAGATCGTCTTGGACAGCGTGCGTCGCACATCGATACGCGACAGGGAAGTGGCGTCTGGCAGGTTCAGCGTGATCGCGAGCGTGGTGGGTGACGCCGGCCCCGCATCCACGATCTTGAAGCGCCGTGCGACGGGCGCCATCACCCCAGGCCAGCTCAACTACGAACGGGAGCTGCGAGCTGAGCTGGAGCGGTATCTGCGCCCCTGCGCCAAACAGTCGGCAGCAATCGCCAACTCGCTTGCGGTAGGAAACCCCAAGCAGACGGCCAGCGTCCTGTTCGACTTTTTCGACGAGGACTACGTCGTGGCCGTGAAGCTCAGTGCCAAGGAGCGGCAGCAGCGCCGCCACCACCGCAACCGCGTGGACCTTGGCGACGCCGGCATGGCGCAGCTGGACAAGCTCGTGAAGGTGATCGGCAAGGGCGGCCACTCGAACCAGAAGCGCGACAACCGCTCCAAGTACGTGCCTGCGCCGGAGCTGCTCCTGCGCGAGTTCCGCGTCAACGTGACTGTGCTCATGGACACGCTCAAGGAGAAGGCGTCGGGTCGCAAGGCCCTGCACAAGATCCCTGCCCCGGAGATGGACTGGCTGGTACGCAACGGACGCGCCGGCAGCATGGTCATCACTGACGGCAGCAGTACTAGCCGAGTGAAGCCGACGGACGCAGCAAATGTACCGTCTCCGGCTGCTTCCGCGCTGCCCAACCTGCCGCAGAGTATCATCGTCGAAGTGAATCGTGCCAAGATCGCTCGCAATCGCACGCGCTTCGACGTGCCCAAGCAGCGCATTAAGGCCAAGTTTGCGTCCATTTCGCGCGAGCTGGCGATCCAGAGGAACCCAGTCGTGGCCCACGTCGACGAGCACCTGGTGTTCTCCGACTACCTATAAACGACCGCGTAGTGGCGAGTTGCCTCTTGCTCCGAGACGTAGCTAGCTCCTACCTAGACGCTTAGCAGCCTGCTGCGCCCATGCAGCCAGCCAGCAGCTCAGCACCACCACCACCGCCTCATTTTTCATATTTAACGCAGAATTTTGCGCTTGACCCATTCTTTTATCCGCTTCTGGTTGGTCCGTTTTCCCTAAATTTCAACATTTGACGAGCAATAGTCCGTGGGCCAGTCAAAAGCGTTTGGGGTGGAGTGGCTACGCCCTAACTCGAGGCGAAGCAGAGCGAGACCCAGAGCGAGACGACCATGGGGGACCTGGACGACCACACGCCCGACGAGATCTACTGCAACAGCCAGGTGTTCGACATCGACTTCCACCCGCTGACGGACATCGTGGCCGTGGGCTCCATCGACGGCGTCGTGGAAGTGTAAGCGCTGCAGCCATCGACTTTGCGGACACGAAGTAATTGATTCAGCCGGCTGACGTTTCTGGTGCTCCTGCGTGCAGCTACAAGTACTCGGAGGATGCAAACACCAAGGTTCTGGAGCTGAAGAACCACCAGGAGGCGGTGCGTGCGCTGCTCTTCGCCCCCGACGGACAGAGTACGATTGGTTTTTGTTTGGCTGTCTGGCTGTTGGGTTGATTTGTGGTGCTGACTATTGGACCTATTGTATTGTGCTTTAGCTCTCTACACAGCCTCGGCGGACAAGTCGATTCGGGCCTTTGACACGCTCGGAAACCCTACGTGGGCGGAGATGCGCGCGCACGAGTAAGGAGCAGCAGAAAGAGAGATGCACCCTGAAGCGCAATGCTGACTTTTTATTGTTACTATTGTAGCCACCCGGTCAACCGCCTGCACGAGCTGTCGGCGAACGTTTTCGCGAGCGGTGACGACCAAGGCTGCGTTAAGATCTGGGACACACGGCAGCACCGGTGTCTGTCCGAGTTCAAGGAGCACACGGTATGTTTTTCTTCAGTGGTAGGTCTTCATCCTTTCTTTGCTAACGTTTGGGTCGATGGCTGCAGGACTACATTTCCGGCTTCGCGACGACCCCAGCGCACGAACACTTTTTGCTGGCGACGAGCGGCGACGGACGTTTGTCGGCCTACGATCTGCGCAAGAATGCATTGGCGGGCAAGAGTGACGAGTTGGACGACGAGCTTCTCTCGGTGGCGGTGGTCAAGAATGGCCGCAAGATTGTATGCGGCTCGCAAGATGGTGTGCTCGTCATTTTCAGCTGGGGCACGTGGGGAGACATGTCGGACCGATTCCCTGGCCACCCGGAGTCCGTTGAGGCTCTGCTTAAGGTGGATGAGGACACTGTTCTTACGGGATCGAGCGACGGCATCGTTCGGTACGTTTGTGAACCAATCTTTAGGTCCATCAGCGGATGAACTGGTATTGATGTTGTGGATTTGTTGCGTTTATCAGTGTGGTTCAGCTGCATCCGAACAAGCTTCTGGGGTTGATCGGAGACCACGAAGACTTCCCGGTGGAAAGCCTCAAGTTCTCTCACGACAAGAAGATCATCGGAAGCGTTTCCCACACCAACAAGGTGCACTTCTGGGACGTCGGATACCTTTTCGATGAGGATGATGGTGAAGACGGGGATGTGGCAGATGAGAACGAGGAGAAGGCCCCGGCTGGTTTGCCTATGGATACCGAGATGCAGGATGCAGACAGCGACAGCGACAGTGATGATTCGGACATGGGCGACGCGGCTGGCGGTCGCCGGGCGTTCCCTACGGCCAACGAGCAGTTCTTCTCGGACTTGTAGAAAAGTAGGAGATGTTCGTTGAGATAGATGGAGGAGGTTAACCCAACCATACAGTATTTTTCAAGGTCATTTATGTACTTCGTACATGTGCACACTTCATAAGGTCAACGGAAACAACATCAACACTACACGTACGCTTGGGTACATTCGCTGGAACCCTGTACGGTCGAGTACCGAAAGTCGTGGGCGCATTCTACAGACAGAAGACTGCTCGTACAATCTGTTCGTCATCGTATTCCAGTCTGCGTTTGGCAGCTTTGGGGTATTCGCACGAAGGCCAGGGGCTGCTGGTACAAGATATATCTTCCAGGTGCTTCAACAGCTCTCGAGACGTAGGACGCAAGCTCGGGTCGCTTTGTAGACAGTTGTGGGCGATATCGCGGACGAACTCAGGACATACAGGTGTTAGCATGTCCTGCAGATCATCTCTGGGGACATCTACCAGTAGCCTCCCCGTGTCCAAAGCCACCAAGACCACACCGAAGGAATAAATGTCGGCCTTCTCCGAGAATCTGCTCTCTGACAGCACCTCGGGACTGCACCAAATGCTACCTTCACCAGGTTCGCCCCTTTTGCCACTAGAAGTTGAAGCAGTTGAAGCCCGGCCGGCACAATGGCCAAGCCCGCAGAGTGCCGGCTCTCCTGTAGCAGAGTCTAGCAAGATGTGACGCGGCTCAATTGCACCGTGGATAATCGGTGGCGAATGTGTGTGAAGGAACGACAAACCCCGCAGTATCCCCATTGCAATCTGCAGCTTTTGCTGGGTCCACGTCCAATGTTGAGCCTTCCTACCGCTTCGCAGCGCCCGACGTAAGTCACCACTGCGATGATATTCCCAAACAGCCATCAGATTCTGGAACGAGTTCCAGGCAATACCCACGAGATTCGCGATGTTAGGGTGCTCCAACGTCGCAGCCATGCGAATTTCACGAGCGAGCCGTTCAACAGCATGAGTGTCATTGCGCTTCGGTACCCGTAGTCGCTTTAGAACCACTTCGCGAGATCCTAGCGTTCCGACAAGAACCTCATTCGGAGAGCCATCCCTGCCACGGGATATCATTTTGTCACCGTTCACATCGATGATAGGCACACGTAAGGCAAGAACGACGGGGTCATTCTGGAAAAGCAGCAGCACTTGCGAAGCTCCAAGGGCGTCAGAGTAATCAACCTCGGACGGTCCTGATGCACTCGAGTATCCCCTTCGAACTTCCGTTTCCAGCTCAGCCTCAAGATCGGACAGTTCGGACGACATGGAGCCTGTGGCACCGTTGCTGCCGTTTGTATTCACGAAGAAGACGCCTTCGGGGGTGAGAGCGCAATGCTCCAGTGCTGATTTCTCCATGAGGTCCAACTTGGTGCTTGGACGTTGTTCTCGTCGAAACAGGTAGCGGAAGTACATGAACCCAATGGTGCAGAGCACAGCGAGAAGTATTGCCGCCACCACCCAGATAGCAATTAGCATCCCTGACGTCCCAGTGTCGGCTTTACCCGCTTTTGCTTCCGCTAGATCTTGGAGGAGATCTGCCACCACGCCGGATTTGCGTGGGGTGCACCACTCGCTGCTGTTCGCTGAGGAGGTGATCGTCGTGCATGGGATCACGAGGTCAAGCTGTCGGGGACAATTCGCACTATTGGTGCTTGGTGGTTGCAGCGTGATGGCAAAAGACTCGAAAGAATGGCGGTACACAGTCGGCATGGGGACGTCGGTGTTGTTTCCTTCCTCTCCCCAGATCAGACTTGTTTCCACAGTCACCGAGGCTGCGCTCGCCTCGCTTTCGGAGACCAGGACAGCGCACTTGGCCACCTCTTTGATCTGACTGTCGGCGCAAATTGTTCCGCGCAACACGGTGTTCGCGCTCACGGGGTCGATGCACGACGTTGACGGACAATTGTTCAGCTCCCGGAACTCGTCGCGTGTCACCACCACTTCGTCCATGCTGAGATCGCAGCGCACCTTCACCTCGCGCGTCTTGTTGCTGCTCGTGACGACGTAGCCTTGGTCCCAGAGCACGAGTCGCTGCAGAGTCCCACCCAAGTCTCGCCAAGCCAGATCGCTCTGCGTCAGCAGGTATTGTACCTCGATGGGCAGCGACCCGTTGAGCTTCAGCTTGGGCGACTGGATGCCGCTGTTGATGAGCTGCGCCATCCGCGACGATATGGTCATACCGGCGAAGGTCTCGGCGAGCGACGCGTGAGCGAGCGTCAAGAGGAGCAGCAGCAGCAGCGACCAGCGGAGCACTCGAGGGAGCGCCATGCTTCCCCGGCGCCGGCGGCTCTCGGCTTCGGTCTCCGCTAGCGTTTTCCCAACTGGTCTGAATTTCCAGCCAGCGATACAGCGCCGTTGGGATCATGGGTGGAACGGCCGTCCGTCACTGGTTGGTGCAGTTTCAGCGCCAATCCGGATCGCCGGCCCCGCGTCCAGCGCGGTAGAAAGTAGTGGCATGACCCCACAACAATGAACAGCAAGTCTTCCATAGTTCTGGAGCAGTGCAGCGTCGAACAGACCAAGCAGCAGTGGCAGCAGCAGCAGAGACGCGAGGAGCGAGCCCCGCCACGTAGGACTTTGCAGTGCGTTGCGCGTGAAGGGGCGCGGTCGCCACCGTCTTATTCGGCTCGCTAATAGCAGGAATGCCAGAGCGCGGCGTACGCGCGCGCACCGACGGCATCGCCTTCAATCGGCGACAACAACGCTGCGATGCATGTCCAGGGCGAGTACCATGACCAGCACCGCATTGACGCACACAGTATTTCTCGTGGTGATCTTCTACATGTACTGAGGACGCTTTCGCTTCAACTTGCTCGCAGTGCAACGGTCGAGGCAGTTCTCACTGCTGATTGGACACCGGGGTGGCATACAAAGTGCAATATGTTTCTGTCTCCTGAGCATCACTCTCTTCCTCGGGACACACACATTACGAGAGGAAGCGCTCTGAAGTGCGAGGTGCTAGCTCAGCTCTCACCCCCGCAGTCGCTGTCCGCCTTCCTGCCGGCACCTGCCTCCGCCTGCCTGCAGGCCCCTAGTCGCAGCCACCGGCCAGTCGGCCGCGTAACTTTCGAGCTGACCGACACTGCAGCGGCGGCCGCAGACAGGCCATCGGGAGAAGCCGATCGTACTTAGCGCTCCTGTCTAATCGTCGAGCCCCGCCTCCAAGCCAGAGCGAGAGACGAGAACGCGCGCCGCGTACCAAGCAGGCGAGACCGTCACGGCGCCAGCAGCAGCACAGGACGTAGCAGGGGGGAGGCACCCACCGACGCAGCCCACGCGCCGGACCGACCGACCGACGTAGCTCGTAGCAGCCCCGCCGCACGACGAAGGCGCTCGCGACGTCGGCCATGAAGAAAATGTCCCGCAAGAACTTCCGCGCGGGCCCGTTGTTCTCCAGCAAGTCGAGCAGCTCGTCCACGCCGAGCCACGCGCCGGGCAGCAGCTCGTCCCCCGCGGGGGGAGGCGGCGGCGGCATCATGCGCCGCGCCACGTGGGCCGACAAGATCAGGGACAAGCTGCCGCCCCTCGGGGAGAACGAGTACGAGGTGCTGTGGGAGCGCGGCGTGCTGGGCGTGATCTTCCTCGAGTCGGAGAAGGACGGCATCCCGTACGTGTCGAAGGCCACCGAGTCGTGCATCTCCCCCGCCGTGAGTCAGGGGGACATCCTCAAGTACGTCAACGTCGTGCGCTCCAAAGATCACTCCTTCTCGGACTTCTTCAAGATTTTGGCCACCATGAAGAAGCCCGTGCTGCTGCGCTTCGAGCGCGTGTCGGCCAGCACGCCGTCCTCGGACGAGGACGAGGCCTCGCAGCTCTTCGGCGTGCCGCGCTCGAGCTCCACCAACGCCGTCAACAGCGCCAGTCACTATGCAAGGCAGAGCTCGGCCAATGCTGATGAGGGGGACCCCACGGGCAAGCTATCGAGAGCCAACTCGGTGCCACAGAAGGACCAGAAACCGCCCAAGGCCATGAGGGGTGCATTCTGGCGCGCCACGTCGGCGAAGGACTCGGTCGGCCCCGCCAACCCTGCGGCGCAGTCTGTTGGGCCGGGTGGCGTGAGTGGAGGAAGCAGTGACAGGATGGGCGCGTCACAAGCTCAGCGACGACAGCCGAGCAACAGGGACCAGGTTTCGCCGCGTGATGCGGCGGCGGTGAACGGAAGTGGGGGACAGTCTTCTCATTCGCCGCTCGGACCGCACGAGTACCAAGTGTACTGGGAAACGGGGTCGCTCGGTCTGTTCTTTGGCGAGGACCGCTCGACAAACCTGCCAGTGGTCACGCGGTCTACTCCGAGCGCGAATCCGGTGGTGCGGCGTGCTGTCGCCATCAACGACACGCTCGTGTCGGCCAACGGAATCAAGTCGGCAGATTACACGTTCGAAGCCTTCTTCGGACGTCTCCAGCAGATGAACAAGCCCGTCCGGTTGGTGTTCAGGCGGAGGCAGTCGACGGATCAAGTGGTCATTGTGAAGCAAGGTGAGCAGCAACAGCAGCAGCAACGACAGCAACAGCAGTTGCACCAACAACTCCAGCAACGGCAGCAACAAATGCGGGAGCAGCAGCAAATGCGGGAGCAGCAGCAAAAGCGTGAACTCCAGCAACAACAATTGCGTGAACAACAACAGCGCGAGCAACAACAGCGCGAGCAGCAGCTACGTGAACAGCAGCAACGTGAGCAGCAGGAGCGCGAGCGGCAGCAGCGTGAGCAGCAAATGCGAGAACAACAAAAGCGGGAGCAGCAAATGCGGGAACAAGAAAAGCGGGAGCAGCAGTTGCTGGAGGAGCAACGACGACGCGAGCACGAGGAAGCAGTAAGAAATCGGACTCCGTCGGTCACTGTGGATACGACTTCGTCGCCACCGGCACCGCTGTCGGATAGCCGAATGGCTCATCGTAATCGCTCGCCTAGTCCGACCGTAAAGCGTGCCTCTACACCGCCTCCGCGCCCTCCTTCTCCTCAAGTGCGATTGGAATCGGACAATGTTCAACGTGAGCACCGCCACCTCGAGAGGGGACGTACGCCGCCTCCAATTTCCCCCGTCATGTCGGATCTTCGTTCAAGCATGAGGAAACCAGCAGCAGCAGCAGCTGAAAATGTCCCCAGCACCAATTACGAGGTTTCGCCGAAAGCCAGTGCACCTTCACTGGTACAGAGCTCGCCGAGAGTGGATATTTCGCCGACATTCAATGCATCTCCACGCGCATCGCCGAATATTGGCAGCTCACCGAAGGTTAGCAGTTCACCGTTCGCTTCGCCGATGTCACCCTTCATTACTACGGAGATCGGCAGTGAGTCGAATAATTATGCATCATCGCCTGCTGTCGACATTGAAAACAACACTCCTTCAGTCCAATCACCAGTTGAGATGGAAGAGGAGACTATTCAAGCGCCGAAGGAGAGTAATCCAAGTTTTGAAAACGCACACGGTAGCCGGAGTCGCAACGCTAGTGAAGAGCTGCGGCATCTTCAGAAGGCAAGCATTCCCGTGCATGAGGAGGAACCTGTATTGTCCCCGCTCAGCAAGCCGACACATCTTTCGCCTACAGAGCCATGGGATTTGCCTGAACAACTTCCATCGCCAACGATTAAGGCGGAGCCGGTCATTCTGGTCGACGAAGACGAAGATGTTGACATCGCAGTTCCTGTGTCGCCCAGCTCTGAAATCCACTTCGAGACGGCCGCTATGGCCGAAGATGCAGAGTTGATTGACGAAGCCGAAGTGATTGAGGAAGCTGGGCTAGCGGAGGAAACTGATGCGGTTAAAGAAGCCGAGCTCGCCGAGGAAGCTGAATTGGCTGATGAAGCTGAGCTCGCCGTAGAGGCGGAAATGGCAGAGGAAGCGGAGCCTGTGCTGCCATCGCTGCCTGTGAACAACTCATCGGACGACGATGCTGACCTTGACGATGTGGAGGTTGGTATGCTTGCAGATGTGGAGGTGGGAGTTGCTGTCGAGGAATCGGAGTCCGAAGTTGTTGAGAGCACTTCTTCTGAGAACGACGACCGCAGCTCAAGTCCATGGGATCTCGAACCTGAACCGGAACGTAAGAAGTCGCACCTTCACGTAAGCAGCGCCGCGTCACCGCGCGACGAAGCTACGTCTAGTGCTGGAGGTCCTCCTATCGATACCGCTGCAGAAGTCTCCAAGGTCGACTTCACAGACGCGTCCGATTCTGACTCGTCGGACGAATTCTCGAATGACCCGGATATTTCCAGTGACATCGACATCGTGGACGGAGATATCATGATGCAGGACGCTCCGAAAGACAAGGTGGACTCAGCGAGCCCTCCGAAGCCAAGCAAGTCGTCACTCCACGCCAACTTGGCCAAGTATAAGAAGAAGGGCAAGACTGCTCGCGGTGTCACGAAGCTGCCGGCACTCACGGAAGAGGAGGCGCTTACAGTTCCTCTGGTCGCACCGAACGCTGTGAACACGACAGTGCAAGTGCGCGGCCGACCGAAGCCTAAGCTGACGATGGCCGACACCCCGGACAGTACGACTTATCTTATCAAGTGGAAGGAGAACCGGAGCATTGGCTTGCAGCTCAAGGAGGTACGCTTCGCCAAGGGCACCTACCCGCTGGTGACGGACGTGTGCCAGGAGCCGTGCTGCGAGCTGCTGCGGCATATTTGCGTGGGCGACGTGATCATCGAGATCAACGGCCGCAACACCTCGACGATGGGCGTGAAGAAGACTGTCAACTTTCTCAAGACGTGCACTAAGACCACGCTGATGAAGATTCGCCACGGACCGGCGTTCGTGACCCAGCGCGTGAGCGCGACAGTATGACGGGGGCGGCCCGCTGTAGCAGTAATGTACGATCAATTCCGCGAGCGCGACGAGCTGGCCTCACCAGATGGGGCCTGGTGAAGGCTAGAGCGGGCGGGGCGGCGGGGCCGCGCTTCGTCCCGCTACGACATTGCTTTTCTCTTTTAGTTTTTCCTCTCAGTGTCAGTGAAGTGCTCAATGTTGGAGAGGACGATTTAGACATGGTTTTGGCTTGCAGCGTTGGTGAAGTGCGTTAGCCGCTGGGCCTGTGCGGGCCAGCCAACTTACATTACAATGAAAATACTTGACCTTGCAGCTCGCTTCGAGTACATGTATGCTTCCTCACCTCCTGCGCGCCGAAGCGCTTCAATTTGCTCTGCTTGTCTGGCATGTTCATCCAAGCACCACGCCAACTGATGCGGGGCGCTGTGCAGAGACGCTAAGCTGTGTGAAAGCGATGCCACCACAACGGCGCGTCACACGGCCAGCAGTGTCAGGCTTTGCGTTTCAGGGTGTTAAACCAGGGAGGACCTCGAGTGCTCTTCACCTCACATCCATGCATCACCACCACCTTCATTCGCGTGTAGGAGTTTTGTATTTTTTGTTCAATTTGTTGCCCTCAAGCGCTCGGCGACCAACACTACGATCGGATGGTCGCCACGGCTCGTCGACAGAGACGCCTCTCGCTGCAGCTTCTTTCCGTGTTTGTGTGTTTCTCTGCTGCTATGTTGTATCACACCGTTGCCTCGCTTGCTGCGCCTCGTGGCCTACCGCCCGCGCGCTTAGTGCAGGCCGGCGAGTCGGGTCTTGATCTTGCCGATGGCCTGCGCCGGGTTCAGGCCCTTCGGACATGTGCGCGTGCAGTTCATGATGGTGTGGCACTTGTACAGCTTGAACGAGTCGTCCAGCGCGCGCAGACGCTCCTCCGTCTTGTCGTCACGCGAGTCCTCGATCCAGCGGAACGCCTGCATCAGCACTGAGGGGCAGCAACAGTAAAAGCAGTAGTTAGATATGTGTAAGCACTAGCCATTCAACAGCAAAGAGGGCGCGCAACGTACCGGCGGGGCCGAGGTACTTGTCGGGATTCCACCAGTAGCTCGGGCACGAGGTGCTGCAGCACGCGCAGAGAATGCACTCGTACATGCCGTCGAGCTTCTTGCGGTCCTCGATGGACTGAAGGTGCTCGTGGTTGACGTCGCGGGGCTTGTCCGAGTGCAGCCACGGCTTGATGGACGTGTACTGGTCGTAGAAGTTGTTCATGTCGGGCACCAGGTCGCGGATGACGTACATGTGCGGCAGCGGGTGGATGCTGCTCACGTCCTTGTTCTTCTTGATGGGGCTCAGACACGCCAGCGTGTTCCCACCGTCGATGTTCATGGCGCACGAGCCGCAAATGCCCTCACGGCACGAACTGCACAGCAACACGTGCAGTTAGTCGTACTGCCCTCCTCTCCCTCCTCCTTATGATACACTGAATTGTCCTACCGACGGAAGGTCAGCGTCGGGTCCTGCTCGTTCTTGATCTTAATGAGGGCGTCCAGCACCATGGGTCCGCACCTAGAGAGGACAACAGCCACGAGAGCGTCAGTGCCTTCCTCTCCCCTCACTTCTATAACGCCCCACTCAGCGTCACGTACTCGTCCAGGTCCACGGGGTACGTGCACTGGTAGGGCTTCTCCTTGGACTCGGGGTCCCAACGGTAGATCTTGAAATACTTGATGTTCTACTCGGTCGCACGCAGGCAGGCAAAAGCCACGTCAGTGACAAGTGTCAGGCGGGGAGGGTCTACACCACCAAAAAGACCGTCCTAGTGGAGGACGCCGTCTCGCTCTACGCACCTTGGGCTTGGCCGCCTGCGACTTGAGGTCCGGCTGGTAGGCCGGCACGCTCAGGGCGCGCACGCCCGTGCTCACCACGGGCTTCTGGATGGAACGCACAGCCGCCAGCATCTTTCTCAGCTTCTGGACACTTGAACTCGCGGGATCAACTCCACCGTTAGAATTCGAGACTGACGGCTCGGAGCAAGCGTGCGGCGCCGGCTGAAGCGTTAAACCGCGCCTGTTTAATCCCATATCTGAAGCGTATTTAGGCGAGTCATTTAGCAAAATCTTATGTACAGACATTGTATGAATTAATAACCGGCTGTGACGCTTGCGCATGCAATTACCCAGGATAGGGGCGCCCGCTCGATTCCGGAGGTCCAGACGACACACCGCGCCACACCACTTTAAGGCAGTCATTTCGCGACACTTGAAGTTCGGCCATACTCAGCGCAAGACAACGTGGCATGGGACGGCTATGGCCAAGCGCTCCACGACGCTCAAGCAGTTCCTGCTGCGCGTGCACCCCGACCACTTCCGCAACAACCCCAAGGTGCACGATGAGAATCTGCAATCCGTGAAGCTGCTGAACCAGTTCATGGACGAGAACTACGCGGCTCAACGCGGTGGGGGGTCCATGAGCTGGAGGAGGCTTGGAGCTCCACGGGAGAAGGTGAAGAACGACCATAAAGCTGCAGGGGTGAGATGAGAGGGCTGACTGAAGATCTTACTGGGGCGTGGTCAGGTGTACTTCAGCGTGATGGTGCCTTCATTGAGCTCAGCAGGGCAGAACGATGAAGCCAAGAGGCTGAAGAGGTTCCCGCTGGAGCTGGCTGCCAATATCGAGGCCAAGATGATTGCCATCTTGAGGGAGTGCGGCGTCGCGGTGCAGGCCAGTGTGGAGGAGGAGGCGACGATATCTGGCATGGGGTCTCAACCGCGTCGAGCCAAAAAGAGAGCCGAGAGGAGGCCTGATAACTGGCGGCAAGGCCAGCAGGGTGGCAGGAGACGTCCCAGCGGCATGGATTTCGGGGACTTTACGATGGGCGAGATGTACGCCAAGGCGAACCGCGCAGCGGCGGCGTCTGCTTCAAGACGGAGGAAGAAACCGATCCAGAGCTTGAAGGGGTTGCTGGAATTTATGAAGGAGGAGGAGACGATGGAAGCGCAGCAACGGCAAAGGATTGCATGGGAGTCGATTCAGTCGGCCAAGAACACACTGAAGCGTGAGCTCGGCCTTCAAGACGTGTTGTTTTCGTGCGGATGGTCTACGATGCACTTGAACACGACCGTCATGATTCTTCTCCAGACTCTGCGCAAGTACACGCGAGCGAACAAGCAGGGCATCTTCACACCCAAAGACTTTCTTCGCGGCGCTACGATTGACCTCAGGTGAGCAGCACTCAAGTGTTTGCACGTTTGTGTTGTGATACTTATGCGCTTTTGTTGCCGTGTGCAGTGCCAATCCGTCCGGGATTGACTTCAGCAACGAGTACCGAATTGTGGTCAATCCGGCGGATGTCCCGGTGCAGTGGGTGCAAGTACTTGAGGTCATCGATGCGAATATGGTCGTGTTCATGAAGGCAGCGCGGGAAAGCCTGGCAACTTTGCAAGATGATGCCACCGCCGCTTTAGGAGAAACCAACATTTCAAGAGGCCACACATGCTCAGCTCTGGGCTACCTACCGGACGTTTTTGCAAAGTATGCGGCAGCGCAATGGTGATGCGGACCAGAGCTGCGAGCAAGGCTTGCTGGAGAAGTTCACGCTTGTCATCGAAGACGATTCGTACGAGTGGGTGGTCTTAGAGACCGGCGAAGTGCGAGCACCATGCACGAGCTCGTACGGAGAGGCCGTCGCGTTTCTCAGCACGAATCGGTCGTTGATCCGCCGCCAGCAGGAGACGCACAACGCAAACCTAGAGGCGTTTGCGTATATATCCTCTCGATGCGCGGAGGCCATGCACGTCAAGGCTATCACGCGTGACGAGGGGATTCCAGTGGGCGAAGCAATCGTGGCGTGTGAGGAGCTGCTGAAGGCTGTGGTCGGGATGACGCCGTCGAGCTCGAGGAGTTCCATTCCTCAAGACATGGTGCGCTTCCTAGACACGTACACACAAGGCCACAGCATTTGCATCAGCCGCACGTACGGACTCGGCCAAGACGGAGTCTTCACGCTGCCTGTAGACTGGTTCAAGAGCTGAAGAACCGCCAGCGAGCAGCCCAACGCCGAATGCAGGTTCGTGGCGAACAAGAAGTACCGCAAGCGCCACCATCTCGGCCGCCACACAGGACGAGAGTGGAAGCAGTTCGTGGCAGCTCGCCGCGAGTTCTACACCGTGTCAGCCAAGCTGGACAACTACGTTAAGGACCTTCACTACAAGGCAGCTTCATACCTGTGCCACAACACGGACGTGATACTGCTGCCCAAATTATCGACTTCGTCCATGCTGCGCCCAAGTGCCCCGTAGACGCACGCGTTCAACACACGCTGGCCCACTACCAGTTTCGGCGGAGACTGCTGGCGAAGTGCGAGGTGGCCGGCAAGGTCATGGTGGACGACAGTGAGGTAGAGCACCAACTTCAACTTACCTCCATGCGTTTATACAGACATGTTATCCGGATTGATTTCCGTTTTCTACCTGTAACATATTATTCAAACAAATTGAAGAAGCGATGAACGAAGAGCTTCGCGACCTCCGCCTCCAGCTCAAGGTATCTTATGCCAATAGAGGAAATGATGCGCTGTTATTGGTGCTAATGCGCTCTAGTTGTGTTATGGCAGGCGGCTCGGAGCGACGTGAAGCGGTACGCCAGCTACGCGCTGCGTTTGCAGCAGGATTTGGCTCGAGAGAAGCAGAAGCGAGGGGGGGATAAGGACCTACTAGAAGAGGAGGATGCGCGTTTTACGGATTTAAACGACAAATACACGGGACCAGCAGCTTCTTCTCTATGGGACAAGAAGGTGGAGGAGGCGAGGGAGGAGCACGTCCTGTGGAGTCGCAAGATCGACCGACTGGTGCAGACGCTGGAAGGACGTGGAGAAGCTCCTGGCGCAAAGCGCAATAGTAACCAGGTGGAAGAGAGTGCCGACACTGTGATGCAAGAGTTGGCACCGTTTCTTAGGCAGCAGAGGAGGTTGATCAGGGAACTCGGCCGTGAGAATGCAAAGCTGCGTGATATGCTGCAAGCTCGGCCGACGCGACGCAAATTACTGGTGGGTTGGAATAGCTACAGTAGTAGTGCAATGGACCATTTTGAACTGAGTATGAGTCGCCCGTTATGTTGTGTTGTACTGTAGTCGTCGCAGCTGGAGGTTGAGCGACTGCAGCGGTATGTGGGAAAGTTACGTGTCCGGGCGAAGGATGCTGGCGCGCCTAATGCACAGAGTGGCGTCGAAGTGAATGAAGAAGTTGCTGTAAACGAATCTTCTCTTTCGGAGAGGATAATCGAAGAGAGGATACTTCAGTCGTTGCGAGTGAATACTGGGAAGTCAGTGACCAAGCACAAGTATCTGAAGGAAAAGTTGGACTGCTATCTCTCTTTAGACCCCGCACTGAAGATGCAGAATCTGACAGAGGCCAACATGTTAGAGCAAGTTGGTCGGATTTGTTCTGATATCGTTGCCTCCTGCTGCTACGTGCTGGAGGTCGAGGAAGTTGGAGAGCTCCCACAGTGTGTGGAAAAATTACAATAACTCGCCCACGTGTCAACAACGTATCAGCGATTCGTCGAGCGAATAGAAAAACTCCTCAAGCGGTTTGATGAGGTGCGCGTGCTGTCAGGTTATGTTGATACAAACTGTACTAACTGGCAGGTTTGTTGCTCTTAGGATGCCTTCTACACTGTACGAGCTCAATTTTCAGCAGAGACTTCATGCAGCGAAGCCTTGAAAATGGTTCGTAGTAGATACGTAGGTCTGCGCTTTAAGATTGCGTACTTAGTTCCGTATAGATTTTGTCCCATGTGAACGATGTGCTGGTGGAGCTGGATGCGCGTCGTGATCAAATGAAGCCGCCTGGTTCCAAAGCCCACGAAGTTTTGCTCACAAACATGAAGCTGCTTCAGGTATCGCGCATTGATCAGCTGGCGCCAACTATTCGGGTGCGTTAGGTAGAAAATGCTAATGAGTTTGTTACAGAAAATGCTAATGAGTTTGTCGCTTGAAACTCTTTGCAGCGCTTAGTTGACAATATGCGAGCTGAGCAAGATTTCCAGGACAGTTTGCGTGAGCTTTTTGGCTTGGACGCGGCTGCAAGTCGAAAGCAGATTTTGCACGTTGCCACTGTATTGTTCGGTGAGCTTGGCTTTCTTACTGGCAATGCTACTTCGCCTAAAGATTCCCACACACGATCTTGATAATTCATGACAACCAGCTTCAGCATGGCACTCAGACGTGTCATTATCCAGTAAGCAACACAACGTGCGCCTCAATTTCCACCGAGTTCAATTTTTCTAGCTTCTGTGTAAGCCGAGTGCAGCACCTCCGCAACCTCCGCAGCGTTCTGCAGTAAAAATGCATGAGAAATTTTTCCAGCCCGTTCTTCAAACCGCACTTGTAGAGCCCGCCCAATAATTTTGTCGCTTGGGTAGAGCTCTAGGGATTGCTGGGCTTTGGCGTGCATGACCTTTTGCTTTTTGGATGGCGACGCCGCAGTATCAACAGCATCCACAACCGATCGCCGGTACTTCCGCCAGATGTGCCAGGCCGTCTTCACGTGCTCCCTCTCAACTCGAGCTCGAATCGCCGTCGCACAGTCGTTCTCCTTCCTAAGCCACTGCAACACACATCGCCGTTCAAAGCGTCGACCAAAGAGACACATCTCCTGCTTGTCTTCGGTCTCTTTCTCTTTTCCCTCCTTATCTGTGTGCTTCAGTTTTTCCACACACAAGAACCACTTCTTCGCCGTCGTTGTGTGTGGGAACGACACAAACGCCTCCGCGCGATCAAAGCCCACTTGCAGTGCAGTTTTCTCCATGATGTCGACGTACTCCAACCCTGACGGGTAAACCTGGAAAACCGCGCGCGAGTCCTTCTCGCTCGACAACTGTGTCAACAGTGACAAGAAGCAAACTTCCAGTCCTTTCGGCTGCAACCACTGCAACATTGAGATGCCGATCGCAGCGTCCAGCACTCCATCTCGAATGGGCAGCTTCTGGGCCGCATTGCCACAGTAAAAGTCAACTTGTGCTTGGATGTTCTTCTGCTCTCCTTCTTCTTCCCCCTCCTTCGACGCTAGCGACAACATTGACGAACTGATGTCAACAGCCAGTGTGAACGCCGGCATTCCTCTTGATTGGAACCAATCCTGGGCTGCCTTTGTGCTCAGGCCGGAGCCTGCGCCCAAGTCCAGCAGGAAGAAGACATCCTCCTTGGTTCTGGAATGTGTCAACTTCGTCGAGTCCAGTAGTAGAAGCTCTAGCGCATGTCGCGTCAGGTCCTTCTGGATGCTGGCGTTTGCCGCTGTGGTGTAGACACTAGACTGCTTGTCACTGTAGAAGTCGCGCGCCCCAGCCGACAGCGGCGCCGCCAACGCGTTGCCTCGCTCCTCGGGTCGCAGACTCCTATTGTACGGCATCGGATTTTGCCGCTGTGGTGTAGACACTAGACTGCTTGTCACTGTGGATATCGCGCGCCCCAGCCGACAGCGGCGCCGCCAACGCGTTGCCTCGCTCCTCGGCCTACCGGCAGGGATTGATAGTAACGTGGTTAGGGGTTACTATTCTACTAATAGCTACTGTAAATTACTGTTGAAACTACTACTACTGTTAGTAGTTTGCGACGGGGGTGCAAACTACTACTGCTAGTGACCAGTAACTCAAATTGCGAGCTAATATTACCGTCGAGCTACTGCCAATTACTGTCGGCGCAGCTGAAGAAATCCAGGAACATCTTACCTTTTGATCAACGTAGACTCTGGCTACAGGCCTTTACAACCTGGCAAAGCCACCCGCTGCCTGCGCTTTAGCTATGATGGTCGCAACAGGTTTGTCGAACGCTTGCGCAAAAGCCTCGTTGACTGCGCGACTCGCGATCATTCTGCAATTTGCCAGCGATTCCGAGCCAGCTCGATACCACGCCGACGAAGTGCGCGAACCCCGACTCTACCTTCCCTGAGCTGACGAGTACGGACCCTTGCCTGGTGCGTGGGCTCGGGGCTCACCGGTGGTGAATCAATGAACTCCACGACGTGCTCCGATCAAGCCAAGCACGTACGCTGTCTTAGTCAGTGAAGCCGAAGATGCCCTGCAGGGGTGGCGCGACTACAATTGTGGACTGGGTCCATGTCTGCGCAGCAACAAGCAACAGTGGAGCTACGCCGGACGACTCCACACGACTGCTACTGGTCCACCGCAACGGCGTCGTCTGTTGGAGAGTGGAGGGGCCCTGTGAGCACGTCAACATCCTTCGCTGGTTCTGTGATACCGGCAGCGTCTTGTACCTGCCCATTGCTGCGTTGGCGCGAGTTTGGTTGGGCAGAAGCCCGGCAAATGCATCGTGTTTTCTTTGTCATGAGCAACCGCCGAACCAGAGCCGGCAACCAACGAGCGGAGATGTAGGTGCTACTCAGGCACAACCGAGAGGAGATTCGTCGGATGGAGCACGGCAGCGATGTATGCTATCGAGTTTGGTGCTGATGCCAGCCTGGGTCATCGCTGCCGGCTGTCTACGTCTGTCTGTCTGTGCTGTGTTCTCGAAGCGGATATTGTCCTTGCTGAGCTCTTCTTCGGCGACTTGCGGCTCGAGTCCGAGGCCTGTTACGAGCCCGAGCCATCCTCGCACGGAAGCTCGAGCCTGTTTGGTTCGTATCCAGAGCCAGAAACCACTCATTGCCTCTTCACTAGTTATCGTCTTTGGTGCGTCCTACCGGTCAGCGCACAAGCTACGAAGTCTTCGTGCTGCCATACCTCGCCATGAGTTGCCAAGAGTGGAAGCTGATGATCTGTTACGTAGTGTGCAAGGTCGCTATGGGATTATTGAGTGCTGCGGTCGTCGTCTTTACTGTAATCCAACCTGCGGTGGCGATCTGCAGCGGTGGCGACGCACCCTTCCTCATCAGCAACGAATCCTCCTTGTCACTGACAGAGAAGGTGAGTTGACTCAGGAGGAAGGAAGCTTAAATCCTCCGAAAGATTGGGAGCTGTTGGTATTTCTTGTGCTCACTGAGCTCTTTGAGATCCAGCATTTTCCTCTCGCACGTCGCGCAGACTGTGGGGCCAATGTAGAACGCATTGTTACAGATTAATGGTATGCGTGCTACTGCGCTGCAGCCCGGCCGCTAGGGCGGGCTGAGCCCTGGGAGGTGCTGGGTGGGTTAAACTTGGCTTGCTTGTGCTCGAGGAGAACGCGAACTGCCGTTGGCGGAGCACCGAGCTTGCGGCGCGTCCTTTCATCGCCGGGCGTCTGGTCGCCTACTTTTGGAAACCTCTGTTTCAACACCTTGAAACCCCCATTTCCTCTCGCACGTCGCGCAGACTGTGGGGCCAATGTAGAACTCATTGTTACAGATTAATGGTATGCGTGCTACTGCGCTGCAGCCCGGCCGCTAGGGCGGGCTGAGCCCCAATGATCAGGGTAGTAGCACGGCAACCATCACTGAAGCGTAGTCGGTCTTGTGGCCCCGCTCACCATCTTCGCCGCGACGGAGGCGACCGACTCGGTGCACAGGCGCGTGTAGAGCTTGAATGCATCGGATGCCCATCGCCCGTGAAACTGGATCGTCAGGGCGTCGACGCCGGCCTTGTACATGTGTGTGGCGCCGCCAGCTCGGAGGGAGTGCGCGCTGTACTTGTGAGGGCTTTCGCCCAACTGCTGCGCGGCCTGGCGCAGGACGCTGGTGACGCGGGCGGCTGACACGCAGGATGGGACTCCCCGGTAGTCCGTGAACACGGCCGCTGGGATTGAGGCTGGGAGGTTCCCCCTTGCGCGCAGTAGTAGTAATGCGCCAAACACCGGGCACAGCGTCGGATGCCCGGAACGCGCGAGCACGCGAGTCGTCGGGGCTCCACTCTGGTTTGTCTTGGAACCGCGGAGCCGAATGCACACAGCGGACGCGGTTCTCGGGTCTGTCGTGGGCGCTCCGGCTGCATTGGTAGCCGTGATATCTTCTGCCTTGAGCGCGAACCATCGAAACGTTGTCGCCGTTGTGGCCATGATCTCGGATCGGCGCAACACGAAGAAGAAGGCCAGGCACAGAACCCCCCACAACGCTTGATCCGCGGGGGCGTGGAGATCGAGCGCCCTCAGGCACGCTTCCAGCAGGGCGACGGACACTGGCGCCTTTTGTTGCACTGGGCGGTCGATCCGGCCCAGGCCGCTGAGGAGCATGCGGATATGTGGATGGTCTGACGGGAACGGCAGCCCTGACGCTTGGAAGAAGTGTCGGATGCCGTGGAGGTTTAAGCGGATGGTCGAGCTCTTGACGGGGCGGTTTGAGCCGAAGCCGAGGCGGTGGCTGTCGATGATGAAGTCGGATATTAGTCGGAGTTGGTTGTCTAGCGGGAGGCCGAGCTGCCAGGGGACTCCGCGTCGGGCTGTCCATAATTTCCAGTGGCTGAGAGCTCGGCTGTATGTTTTGAAGGAGGAGGATGCAACGGAGTGTTCGCGGAGATGTTGCGCCAAGCTGTCATGAGCGTGTGTATGGACGTTGGAGTCGGGGCTTGGGACCAGCCTTGGGTCAGCTCGGAAAACGTGCGTGCGTGGCTCGCGCTCCCCCACCTCCTCGATCCAGCGTCGGCTGTGATGTTCTCGGCCCCGGGAATGTGGGACGATGAGAATCGGAGGCCAAATTGGAGTTCCCATGCGCCTAGCAGGCGGATGAGGAGCTGAGCTCGGCTGTTGCGCGCCGCCATCTTCGACTGCCAGGACACGGCGGTGGGGTTGTCGATACGAAAGTGGACGTGGATTGTCTTGGCTTGGGCACGCTCCTGGCGCCAGCGGGGCCCCCATGCCAGGACGGCGAAAGTGCATGCGAGGAGCTCTCGGTAGTTGATGTCGAAGCCGTTCGCCGCACCTTCGTGAAGTGCTGTGATGAGGTCGCGGTCTTGGGGCGAGAACTTGTACGTGAGGTAGCGCGACGCAGCTGGCTCGATGGCGCAAATCCCTTCGTCGGAAGCATCTGTCAGGAGGGTGATGTCTTGAATGGGGTGGGCGTCGAAGTATTCCAGAGGTATTCCGTTCAGGGTTGGCGAGTCCAGAATGGCCCACCACCACAGGAGGTCATCGCGCATGTCGTCCGACACGTGAATGCGTTGGGTGCGGTGAAGAAAACGCTCGCCGGCACGGAGGCGCTGGAGGAAAACGCGGGCGGGTCGGATACAGGTGGCGACGTGACGCAGGGAGCCGAGGAGCGACCGGTATTCGCTGCGCGCCAAGTTGCGGGCGTGGAACGCGTGACTGACGAGGTGCTTGGCCTTCGCGATCTTCTCAGGCGGCATGGAAACGGTGTCCGCAGACGTGTCGAAGATGAGGCCGAGGACCTTGAGGCGGGTGCTCCAAGGGGTGAACTTGTCGTCATTGACCGCAGTCGGACCCATTATTGAGGTCATGGCCCATCGGAGCGAGCGGTCGATGTCAGCGCAGTTTGACCCGGTGTCGTCCGTGACGTTGATGTGATCGTCTACCCAATGGTAGTTGTAAAACCCGCCGGGGTGGGTGGCGTTGGTGGTGGACCCGTGGACAAAAGCGACGGCGCCGCCGAGGACGCCGTAGGTCCCTGAGCTGCCGGTCCAGCCGAACGCGGCCGCAAGGTCGATCACGATGGCGGCATCCTCAGGAATGTGACCGGCGAACATGTACATGCACTCGCTGTGGGTGCAGACATTGCGGTAGGCTGATGCAACGTCCCCCGCCATGAGCTTTACTTTCCGGCCGGGCTTGGAACGCCGCAGGCGAAGTATTTCCTTTGCGACGCTGGAGCAGTGGTCGAAGGCTGCGGTTGGAACTTCGTCTTGGTCCGTGTGCGAGTTGACGGAGTCGTTGTCAGGGAATGAGAGGTCGTGTATGACGCGGCCCGATGTGAGTGGGTCCCCGACCCCCTTGTCTACCACGCCGAAAGGACTAAAGAACAGCTCAGTCCAGATGTCGGCTATGTCTTCGTCCAGCACGAGGCAGCGGAAGCGGTCCTGCTCTTTGCGGATGTTGGCGCGCAGGACGGGGAGCCGTTGGGCCGCCGACGGGTGGTTCCTGGGGAATGTGGGCTGGCGCGGGAGCGGCGAGGCCAGGTGGACGCGCGCGCCGTGGTTCGCGATGTCGAGGAGTTCGTCGAGGTGCTCGTACCCTGCACACAACCTCCGCAGGACTGCTGGTGTCATAGCTTTGTTGGGTCGATAGTCGTCTCGGGTTTGACCACGGATCAGCTCCGTGCAGGCTTTGAGCAGCATCCTGGTTCGTCGGATGAACTCGGACATCGCTGCCTGCAGAGGGCGGTTGAGAACGCGCGGAGGGTCCGTGCCCAAGGCATTGGGGGCCTGGGGGGGGGGGAAGAGCACGCCTGCCCGGCCGAATTCGGCCGCTAATGATGACTGTTGGATGGATCGCCACAAGGCCGCCCGCTCCGAACTCTGGATGCGTAATTGTTGTAGCGCCCAGGCTGACGGGGCGGAGCGGAGGATAGGCGGCCATGCTTGGTAAGTAGCTGAGCACCGGGGTTGGCGCAGCGGCGAGGGCACTGCCGAAGGGCAGTCGCGCGCCTCGGCAGATACTGTGCAAGCGTCAGAGGCATGCCCGTCCGCGGTGTGGGAGGGGCTCTCTCTGGAAGATGCGACAGTGGCCGCTCCGGCCGCGTGGGGCGGTGGGGAGGGCATTGGTGGACACGCATCGGCGGAATTGTCAGGGGCCTGGACGGCCGTGTGACGCACGTCGGAAAGTGGTACCGGAGTTGAAGTGGGTGTGGACATGGGCGGGTCGCTAACACTCAGGTCGGAAGGCAGACAGTATGTATTCTGGGTAGGCCTGAGGCTGGATGAACGAAATGCCGGCGAGCCGACGGCATCTCGTCCCCGTCAGTTGCGCTGGCGTGTGGGTTGGCGGCGGCGCCCGTACTTCCTGGTGATGAACGCTGTCAGCGCCGGGGGCAGGTCGTCAGGCCACGTGTGCGTGCGGCCCTCGATGGCGCATTGGTCTCTCGTCCCGCCGAAGCACATGCCCCCGCCGAAGAAGCGGAGGCAAGGCTCGACGCCACCCGCGGCGCGGGGTATGAGTGCGCGGACGCTAGCGGGTAGGCCTCCAGGGCGCGTAGGCTGCGCGCGGTCAGCCTCGGCGCGCTGCGCTGGGCGCGCGGTCTGCGTGTTGCCGGACGATCCGGGTCTGCGCACTGGGGCGGCGGGTGCGGCAGTGGCGATGGGTATCGCTTGTAGTGCCATTGCCCAGGCGACGGTGCCAAAGTCGATGCGCGCGGCCGCGGCTGAAAACTCTCTCCACCAGAATGGGGAATCGCTGGATAAATGGACGTACACTGCCCCGAGATGATGGTTGACCTCGTGGAGGGTGCGTTCGACGCGGGCCGGCGTGTGAAGCGGGTCCACATCCATGTTGGCCACCACGAACTCGCGGAGGCGGTAAAGCAGGCGGGCCGTGACCTCGTGCCATTGTGAGTTGGCGAATGTTGTTAGGCCTTGGATTGCACAGAGCAAGTCGAAATAGGTATCGCATGGAGGCGCGGGCGGCGGCGATGCGTTGATGCCGAAGTCCAAGTTGAAATTGGCGTCGGAGGAGCCTGCAGCCAATTGGGCAGCACGATTGGCGCGATGGTAGTGCATGATCGAGACGCCGGAGCGACCGAACCGGGCTGCTGACGTGGCGTTTAGGATAGGAGCATTGTCATCGAAGTTCAGGCAGTCGAGCATGCGCATGCGGAGCACAAATGACATTGGTGTCTCGTGCACGCCTTCGGCACTCAGCAGGTACGGGTACAGTCGATGGGCGGCCAGGTTGTGCACCGCGGACGGGACGAAGTCGCCGCGCGCGCGGGTCATTTTCGCGGGTGGCGGGAAGTGGGCCGCCCGCAGGTTGCGGACTGGCGCCGGTGGGAGGCTGCCCCGGTTGTTTGGCACTGTCCACGACTGTGGGTCTGGGCGCGCGTCGATGGCGGTCGCCGGGTCATAGGGCGGGATCGTCGGAGGTGCGGCAACGGGCGCCGCGATGCCACTGATGGGCTGCCGGGACTGCAGGTACTGCATGAACTCGGCGAATAGTTGGGCCATGGACTGACGCTGCGGGACTGGGTCAGCGGTGGGTGGGCCATCAGCCCGGAGGTTCAAGCCTGGGGAACAATCATGAGCCACTGGGGGCGGGTACGAAGCCTGGCGCGACGGCGGCTGGATGGCAGGCGCGGCCGGGTCGGCGCCCGAGTTGAAGCTGTCCATGAAGTCGGCCAAGTCGAACTCTGAGTCCGCCGTGGCCACGGCCGGGCCAGAGTGCACGATCGGGGGCGCGGCGGTGCGTGCAAGCGGGGGACTCGCGCGGGCTTCCGCGGGCTCGGGGACGTGTGCGGCCACGGGGCTAGCGGCGATGCGTGACGGGGGCGGCGGAAGGACTGAGGACGCTGAGCCTGGTGCGTGCGCACCTGTCGGGGCGCCTGCAGGCGCCGCCGCCGGGGGCTGGGCCGCCGGCGCGGTGGCCGTAGGGCCGGCCACCTGTGGGGCGCCCGGCGGCGCGGGTGTGCCTCCCGTCGTGTCGGACGGTGGCGGCACCGCTGCGGAGTCGGTCACGCTCGGAGGCGACGGGCGCGAGAATGCAGGGCGCTGCGTCGTCATCGTCGTCTTCGACGTCTTCGTCGGCTTGGTTGTCTTTGTTGTCTTGGACGTTGTCTTCTTCGGTGTTGGGCGGCGATGCGCGGTCGCCGATGCAGTGGCCGCCGGTGACGCCGAAACAGAGGACGAGGCGCCCAGCGCCACAGCGGAGAGACGAGCGGCAGCGGCGGTGGCGGCCTCTCGGTTGACGACGAGCTTCCGTTTCTGACGGCGTGCCTCCGCGAGGGCCTCCTCTGTGAGCTTGCGCTTGGCGATGCGTGGGCTGGTCCGGGGCCGAGATGTGACTGCTGGGGGAGCGGCGGCTGCCGCTGCGGGCGGAGCTGAGCTGACTGAAGTCGACGAGCTGGACGGCGGGGCCACCGAAGTGCCTGGTGGCGTGAGCGAGGCCGGCGAGTCCGACGGAGGGGCCGCCACCACGGAGTGTGGTGGTTGGCCGCCGCGCGCGGCAGGCTCAGAGGCGGCAGGTGCCGTGGAGGGGGGGGGGGTACGTCCGCCGCTACATCAGCCGGTGACAGCGGCCCCAGGGAGCCGAGGGACGCCAACGCCGACGGAGAGTCCGGAGGCGTGGTCGTGGTGGACGCGGTGGCCTGAGCGGCAGAGGCTGGAGTTGGCTTAGAAGACTGCGGCGGTTGCATGGTGGAGCAGATGGAGGGCCGGATGCGCTGGATAAACTTGGCTTGCTTGTGCTCGAGGAGAACGCGAACTGCCGTTGGCGGAGCACCGAGCTTGCGGCGCGTCCTTTCATCGCCGGGCGTCTGGTCGCCTACTTTTGGAAACCTCTGTTTCAACACCTTGAAACCCCCAGTTCTTAATTAACTGCCTCTGTTTCCTACCCAACTGTAACTTCACTGCATATATCCTACCGTTGGTACTCATGAACTAAGGGCGAGCACGCATTCTTCCGTCAGCCTCACGGAAAGTTTCGTCGCCTTATCTAGGCCAGCTGCACTGGCAATCGAGAGACCCGAGATCACGCCAAAGAACAGGGATTGGACTCCGGCCAAATGTGACCAAATTGCCCCATCCGGAGTTTGGTTGGAGAAATGCTGCTAGTTTTGTTCAAGCTGACATAAGCGTTTAATTGATCCCACAGTTGGGCGCAGGGGAAAGGGGGGGGGCTAATTGACCCTACAGTTGACTGGGAACAGGGGGGTATTCCTTTCTTACAGTTAGAAAACGGGATTGCATCTCGCTCATATTCGAAAAGCGCGGGTGGCACAAAAGAGCGATCAAGTCCCACCGGCATCGTCCGTGCGCCCGACATGCCATCCAAGACGATTCGCCCAGAGTCGAGATGTCTTCTGCTTACGGTAAGCAGCAAGGATTCGTCGTTGCAGGAGCTGAAGCAGCCGAAATTTGAGTGGAGTGACGTCGGGTACAAGCTGAAGAGTGCTCTGAAGAGTGTGCTGCGGTGGAGCTACTGGTTTGCGAAAGAGCTGCTCAAACGAGTGGTCGTGCTCGGTTTCCACGTGCTGAATGTTGTCATAACCGGTGGTGGGTTTATTGGCGCTGCGTCGATGCTTCTGTGTTCGGTGCTGGCACCAATTTGCGCGCTGCTTGCCTGGCTTGGCACTCCAGTTAGGGTATTTATTGTCCCCTTTGTTTGGTTCGTCGGCGTATTGGCGTTCTCGATCATGCACCCATACAAGTATGACGATGTACTGGTGCCGATATCGATAGCCGTGTTCACGGGTGCTGCCTTGTTGTTCGCTATGTGGGCGCTCCTATGTTTTGTCGGGATTGAAATCCTTTTCTGGTGTACGCAAGCAGAGAAGTCTCTTGCCGACAGCTTCGAGCCGCCCGAAATGGAGCCTACCACCTCGTATTTACGACAATACTCTTGCGCTGGCGGCTTTTGCACGGTGCATTTAATCCAAGCGGACATCCTTTGTGCCAATGGAACATATTTCGTCGTTGTCAAGCCCTTCGTGGGGTTGCTGAGCGCTGCGGTCGTCATTTTTACGGTAGTTCTACCTGTTGTGGCGATCTACAGCGGTGGCAACGTGCCCCTCCTGGGAAATTTGATCACGTTCGAGCAGAGCCCTGTCGTGTTTGTTGGGCGGCCGGTGCTTTTGGACTGTTTAAGGTGGCGAAGCTTTCCGTGTGGCTGACGAAAAAGTGCGTAGTCCCCCAAACCTTTTGAACTGGTTGTCTGGGACTGGCCGCGGATTCTTACACGTAGTTCACCAAAAGCCATTTACAAAATCTTTTACAGTCGAGACGCGTAGTCACTAGGTGAGGTGCCGAGCCGAGTTAGTAGCTCCTGCTCCCGGCTCCCGGTACAGTGGCAACCATCGATACTCGACATTTGCAGACACCACATTTATGCGGTCTACAGCGCAGGAGTAAGTCGGCTATGCGAGCACGTAAATTCATTTCATTGCACTGCAACCATTGCCGTTCCTCTTTACCATGCCCACTTTCTCATCATGATCAGTGCCAACGTGGCGCGGTGTGCCAAGTGATCACCGCCGTCGTCAAAGGCAACATCAATGATGTCGTCATTGATGCAGGCCCCGCGGCCACTCGTCTGGTGTCTGCTTCGCCGAATCTTCTGCGTCCAAATCAGGTCTGGATACCAGTCAGTCGACGCTGCTTCCTGGCGGCAGCCGCCTGTCGAGTCCCCATCCACCAGGGGCGATCATTGTCGCCAAGACCAGACGCCGCAGTTCCAGACTCGCGCCCAAGCCCAAACATGCAGGTGGGTCGACCCTTTGACGACAACTTGCGCCGATTCCGCGGCGACGCGCGCGTGGCCGTCGCCCCCGTCGGCACTGCATTCCATCGCCCAGCCCCAAAGACCTTCGTCGCTATGGTGCCGGTCGAAGAGATCCGGCTGGATGTGGGCCCCAAGACTATGTGCCAGGGACGTCGACGCAGCGATCTCCAGCGACAAGGCAGTCTGGAAGACATTCGACCTGCGTCGCCCATGGCCGCCAAGCCCAAGGACCTGAGCTCCGTCGGTCGCGTGCATCGGCCGTGGACGGAGGTAGAGAGCGAGCCTGACTCGGCCGAGCTGTCGGTCGCTAGCGGTGAGCATTTGCTCTCGTTCAGCGTTGAGAACGCCGGCTCGTTCTGCAGCATGGAGGTGCTGACCTGCTTCCGATCAGAAGTGCGCCGGGGGTTGCGCCTACTGTTGAAGGCGGCGACCGCGGAGCAGTGGCACATGTGCTGGGCCGTGCTGTTGTCGATGTTCCTGCTGCCGATGATCCTCACGCTCATGGTGGTGGCCGGCGTGGGCTTCGTCGTGTTATCCACGTGGGTGGCCATTGCCGCCGCCGTGGTGTATCCGCTCGCGTACATCAACCCGAGACTGTACAGCTACGCCACGGACTCGTAAAGACCGAGGTGGCGCGGGGCTTGAGGTATAAAGGCCCCGCGGTTTCGACAGTGTTGCAACGATGAGTCGTTGCTGGACTGATATTTTGCGTGAAATCTATGTTGTTTTACTTTCCTACGCGTACGCCGAAATGAATGGTGCGAGACCTCTATGCATGTACTTGTCTGCTGTTCAAACTTGCTGTAGGGATTGACCTGTTGTTTGATGAATTTTAGGGCACTGTGTTTTGCAGTGCACCACCACCAGCACCGCTGTGGCAACTTGCAAGTTGCAAATCCAGAGACGCTCTCGTGGGTACATGTGAAACATCTTGAAGTCGCAGGCTGCCTCGATCCTGAACCCACTTTTCACTTTGATAGCTACACTCGCCACTGTGCGTGCTTCTTGCATTTTCCATTCCTGAAAAATCCGAGTGAGCAACAACACCTCCAGCACCAACTAAGCATCTACAGACTCCAAGCAGCCATGGATCCGTCGCAAAAGCTCGCGCCGTCCCCAGTCAAGCCAAGAGGAAGCTGCTGCAGTGTCAAGTCGTTCAAAAGGGTGGGTGCTCTGTTCGCCTTCCACCTGCTGAACGTCCTGGTCTCCGTCGGTGGAATCATTGCCGTGGCTCTGTTGCCGGCGAGCATGGTACTCATGCCAGCCTGGATGGCAGCCATGGCGATCGTGGCATTCGTGATGTTCCTACTGCACTTGGTCCATCGAATTCCCCACAAGTGCGGGGTGTTCTGTGGCTATTGGGTGCCTACCAAAAATAGAGAAATCACCCGACATAGATGCAGCAGATATGACGGGCTTAACACGAAAATATGTCGACATATCCTAAAATTTGGCCGCCACAAATGTATTAATGAGCAAGCTCTGGTCGATCCTAATAGTCCCATTTCAAGTCTTTGATCACACTATAGGACAGTTAGCGCGGGACACTTTGGAGCTGAATCTTTCCAGATCCGCTTGAAGTTAGCGACAGTAGGCTTGAAGTTCGCCATTTCCCTTCCTACTCCCTCCTGCGCAAGCGCGACAAATGTTTGACGGAGACGACGGCGTGATCCTGCTTCTCTACGAGGCGTACAAGACGTACTCCGAGCGCGTGCGCGACGCCCGCCGCGACGTGCACCAACTCCTGCTGGAGGAGGAGTGGCGCGTCTCCATGCGCTCGCGCCACTACCTCACCACGCAGTGTCTCGACGCGCCGTGTGCATCCGGCTGGATGACGCTGTATGAGTATGGCACGGACATCAACTTCTTGAACACTACGAGTCTGACGCGGTGAGTTCTTTGAAAGGCCTGTAATACGTCTCTATTCTAACACTACTGCTACGAGTACAGTAGCGCGTTTGATCAGTTGCTCTGTAGATTCTCCTGCTTCTACTACATGCCGCCGCCGTCATCAAGAGGGCGCCCACCCAAGCTGCGCTACTTACACCAAGTGCTGGGTCTCGTTCTTACCTTCTACGTCGGGTCGATGGAGCAGAGCTCCCTATGCATCACCTTTGGGGTCCCGCCCAGCACACTCTCTAAAACGCTGCGCAAAGCCGAAGAAGCGTTAGCGCGGGCGCTGAACGGCTACGCACCTGCACGTATCTCGTGGCCCTCCCCTTCGCGACAGGTAGAATTGGCGCGCATGGTCAACAAGCGTGAGCCTTTGCTCACCCACACGTTCGGGTTTATAGATGGTAAAAACCTTCGTGTACGTACGCATGCTCTTGAACTTGCCTTTTACTTTGTATATCCATTAACTCTAAATGCTATTACAATGCGTTGTACAGGTGCAAGAGCCTTCTAACGCAGACCTACAGAACGCCATGTACAATGGCTGGTTGCACTCGGTCTTCGTGACAGGTACGATCTGCTTTGCTGCCGATGGCTGCATTATCTGGTCTCGCCACAACTGTCCGGGGTCGTGGAACGACTCGGACACGTCCGTGGAGTTCCGCGGCAAGCTGACGAACCCCCAGTACTGCCCCGATGATCGTATGAACGTAGTGTCCGATTCAGCCTTCCCGTGCTCCACGGCCATGACGGGACGAATTCTCACCCCTTTGAAGGACGGAGATATCGAGAAAATTGAGCCTTCCCTGCGCGCCACCGCACGCACCCTACACAATGCTATCACTTCCACCCGCCAGGCTGCAGAATGGGGAATGGGTAGCGTGCAAAAGGTCTACAGCAGACTCAATTTGCCGCTGCCCTTCGATCCGAACCTACGAGGCATGCGCATCGGCAACCTATTCCGGCTTGCGAACTACAGAGTTCGCACAGTCGGGATTTCAGAGATCAAGACCACGTTCTCCGGCGCGATGGACATGCCCGAGCAACTAGCGCTGTAGGGTGTGAATGGAGTGCTTTGCATCTTCGTCCGTAGCTTTCCCATACAACGTAATAGCACCTTCGTTCGTGCAGCATGCACGTTAACAGCTACAATCGACAACTACATGTTGCTAAGTCTTTGAGCGAAATCTAAGTACATGGCCGAAGTTTCTTGCTGCTCACTAGTAAGGGCTGCATTGAAAATGATACGCTACTAAATGCACTTCCTCCCTTTCGACCGTCTTGATGTCTTCGCCGCGCTTGAGCAGGTTTTGCTCAGTCCTTCTTCGTGAGAGCGCCCAGGATGAGTAGGAGCTCTTGAGTGCGCGCCCGTGCGTCTTCCTTGTCACGACGGGCGCGCTCTTCCGCTTCTTGTTTCTCCTGACGACGACGCTCTTCCACCTCCAGTCTCTCGTGACGGCTGCGCTCCTCTGATTCCGCCTTGTCGGCAAGGTAGCGGGCTTCGCGAGCAGCAAGCTCGTCGCGGCGACGCTGCTCTTCTTCAGCGCGGCGTAGCTCAGCCTTGCGCTCACTCTCCTCGCGCATTAGCAGCATCATCTCAAACATGGAGCCGCCCATGTTGCTGGCGCTGCTCTCCAAGTCGGTCAGACGCTTCTTGAGCTCGGCGGTCGCCCTGGCAGCCTTCACGCGCTTCACCTTGGCGAAGCTAGCCTCCGAGAGCTCCTCGTCGTCCTCGAGGGCACGCTTGCGCCCCACGGTGTCACGGAAGTCAGCCAGGTCGATACCTCCGAGTCGGTTTGAGGAAGTCGCGTAGCCTTTCGACTTGGACTCCTTCTTGCTCGCCGCGCGCCCTTTAGTGCCTTGCTGCGACGCAGCCTTAGCCTTAGCAGCGCTGGCTGCTGTCGTCGATGCGCCAGCGGCAGCAGCAGCGGTGGGCCCTTGCCCGACCTTCTTTGCTGAGCTTGAGCGCAACTTGCGCTGCGTCGACTGCGCTGACGGCGGAGGAGGGCGCGGCGTCGCGAATGCCTCCAGCCCCTCGCAGACACCGGCGTCGAGCAGCTCCGACAGGTCCGCGTTGCCCACGCTGTCACCGGCCGACGTCGGCGTCTCGCCGGAGTGCATCGAGTCGTTTGTGGGGGTGCCCCCGCCCGTGTCAGCGTCGGCGTCTTCGCGCGTGTTGTCCCCGAGCCCCTCCTCGCCCTCGAAGTCGAACTAGAAGTCCTGCTCATACTCCTCCTCTTCTTGGTCGACGTCTGCACCGTCGTCCATGTCGACGACGCTGGCCTTGTCGTCGATAGCTTGCTTAAGCTGCTTCGCCAGCTGCACATGTGGTGGGATCTCGGCCACGCCCGTAGGTTTGCGCGCACTGTAGAGCACCTTGAACTTTCGACGGAGGCTCTCGTGGTCGCGCTCGGCGACACCACGGCCTCGGTTCGCATTGTAGGAGTTTGCGAGTCGCTCCCATTCGTCCTTGCCAAGCGGGAGGTAGTGTTCGACAAGCGCCAGGAGGCGGCGCACTTCCGACAACTTGTAGTTAGTGCTCCCACTCAACTTCGGCATCTAGAACCAAAGCAAATAATGAGGTTGTGAGTACATGTAGTTGCCGAGGTGACGCGACGGCAGATTTTATGAAGAGAGCAGCGTACCGGAAAGGTGGTAGGAGGAGGTGAGCGGGGTCGCGTGGGGGTGTCGACTTGAGCGAGGCTTGGAAAAACCAATAATGAGAGCGACAGGAGCTTGGTTTTCTCTCCGTCGCCGGAGGAGGCTCCAGCAAGGCAAACACAGCACTGCTACTTGAAGTTGGCGCGTACTGCGTTGGCGCGTACTGCGTTGGCGCGTGTAGCTACTCGCGGGTCTAGTTGGCGCGCAAACTGGGTTGATACAAAGATTAACATAGAGGCACATAGTAGCTCACAGCGTTCATTTTGGCGCCAAGTGCACGGCGAACTCTGCTGGCACGTCAACAGCAAAGGCAAGGTACAAGGGATAGATGCACGTCAACGCAGTTAGATTCAACAGCGAACCAGATTTGAATACAATGTCCTTACCAATTGCTGCAAATCTCCCACTACTTCTTCTCGACTTCAACCACACCTCGACCTCGCAGCGACGCCTACGGGTCTTGCTCGTCTTGGATGTCGCGGTGGCGGCAGTTTGTGTGGCCACAGCGGCACACGAACCAAAGATCCGGTCCGTAGTCCACGGTAATCTCGTCGCCCTCGTAGATGGCGTGCGTGGTGGCCACCACGACCGTGGTCCGGCGTCCATTCGCAACCTCCAAGAAGCGTGCCACAGGCACGCAGGAGTGGTTGACGAATCGCATGAGTCCTCCCATCTGCTGGGCGTTGACGGCTACTCGGATGGGGTGGCTTGGTGTCTCGGGTCGCTGCGTCATGACTAGCCGATAACCTTCGTTCCGTGGGCGAGCAGCGTGAGAGGCGCTCACGTGCTCAATCTCTCCCAGGTATTCCCCCAAAATGACGCCCGCAGCGATGAACTCCTGGGCCACCACGGCCAATTGTCTGGTCACCACGTTCCTCGCCAGGGCAACCTTGGTCGACTCGACCAAGCCATTCCCACAGTTACCGCTGTAGGGGCAACAGTTCACGTTGCAATAGAGCTGCATGAGGGAGTTACGGCAGCGCCCAACTCGGCACGGGTCCTCGCAGTCGCACCAGCCGAAGTGCGGGACCGCAGGGAAGATTACCCCCGTGGGGTTGAACTGCGTCCGAAGATGGGCAATGGAGAACGGCCAGCGAGCAGGAGCAAAGCGGTCTTGGTGATGAACACCACGAGCGCGTGCTGGGCGCGCAGGAACCAGAGCGACCGACCCACCGGCTGGGCGCATGGCACCATTCGGCGATACCGTCGGCGATGCCGCTTCGTGACGCCGCTCGCGACGTCGATACGGTCCAGCGGCCTCTCGTCGCCGGCCGCGCGAGCTATGGCGCTCACGGAGCGGCCGTCGCTCTGGCGGCGAAGTAGATCGTGGGTGTGGGGATGGCGGACCTTCCAGCAGAACCGGCGACGACGTTGTCGGGCTTCTCGGATTCCTCGTGGGCGGCGGGGTTGCAGGCGTGGCGGGATCCGTCTCGGGCGCCGTGGCCGCCGAGACGCCAGTCGTCGTCGGCACATGATCAGTCATGCGCGGTGTGGCAACCGTGGCGCCAGCCGTCGAAGCCTTCGTCGGGGGATTGGACACCTCCTTCGGGACGCGGAGCCCGTGCTGCGGCGACATCCACGGTGGCGTCGTGGTCCCCGTGGAGCTGGTGCTCCCGGGGGAGGAAGACTTGGCGCTCTCGGCTGGCGCTTGGGTGCCGCTTCGCTGCACATTTGGCGGCACGTTCTCGTCTTCACTCGACGAGTCCAGGATGCAGCGTGTGCTCCAGTGCACGGCGGAGTGTACGAGGCGAACCATGATCGCTGCGAGTATTAGTAAAACATGTTAGCATAGTTTCGACCAAGCCGCTACTCGTATCAGGCAGCTTACCTGGTGTCTCTTTGATGCTGCCGCGCTTCCAGGCGCTTGTCACTTGGCCGCGATTTTTCGAAAGTGAGAGGTTGAAGCTGGAGGCGCACGAGATGAGTTATGTCGCCGATATGCCTGCAGAGTGATGGTCAACATAATCCATACAAATTTCAATATTATTTTTTATGATGGCTACACGACATAAGTCTAGGGGTAGGGCTGTTTATTGAGACCATTTTTACGTCTCACGAGATGTATGCTCCGTTTATGACCTGTCATATCTGCTGCATCTATGTCGGGTGATTTCTCTATTTTTGGTAGGCACCCATTGGGCGCTGGCGGCGCTCTATATGGCATCGTTTCTGCTGGATTGGTACCTGGCGTATGGCCCCTACATGCTATTCGGGTTTGGTGCCGTTGGCGTCATGCTCTTCTGCTTATCGGTGGTCGCTGTGAAGTTACTAGTGAAGGCTGACGTCCACGTCGCAAACTTTATCAAGAGTACCACTTCGACGCAAGAGTACCAGGAACTCGAGCCCGAGGAGTGCATGGAGCGATTCGTCATCTCGAATTCAACCGACACGAGCATTCTCCTGCCCCATGTTCTCATGACGCGTCGCGTGTGGGTCGCTGCTCTTTACTTCGCTGCTGTCAAGGTTGTTATGGGCGCGCTGAGCGCTGCCGTACTTGTGTGCACGGTGGGCTTGCCTGCAGTCGTGGCTTTCAGCGGAGGTGACGCGCCAATAGTCGGAAGTCAGGCCACGTTCCACGACAACCGCGTCGTGTACATCCTGTCGTCCATCTCAATGTGGGTCATCGGTGTCATTGGGCTGCCTGTGGTGGCAGCGCTGTCTGTCAAGCTGACGACGCGCGTATGTGGGGAATGGGAGTCCGAAAGCACGGAAACCTGCGTTGAAGGCAAGGCTGATGTGGCAATTCCGACAACCCCAGAGAATGGGGCAAGCTCTGCAGGCTTCGCAGAGCTTGAGTCAGGCACTCCCGTCGCGACGACAGGTGCACTGTAATGCGCGAACCAAAATATTTGTCGTGACCCGTAATACATGACGATGGTTTGAAGTACATGTAGTTTTGAGCGTGAACTTCATGATGAAGTCTTCATCCAACCTCACTTCGATCTTCCGCACAATTTCTACGAATCAAAACTTCACATTTATCACTGGAAGCAACACTCCAGGATGCTGATCAGCGGGCCGGCGGAGTGGAGCGAAGCGCTACTGGCCACGGGCGTCAAGAGCAACCTGTTGCAGAATGGTAGGGAGCTCTACTGTAAACTCCTCTCTGTGCGCGAGTGTGCTAAGTGTATGGGGTTCTCCTGTAGGGTACAACTCCAAGCTGCAAGTGTCGGCGATGTCGCTTGGCCCAACTGTCGCCATCACAAGATACGCAGACACGGACAGCACGGCGAGGTTTGCACGCGGAATTTCAGATCAACCCACTGATTCGTTAGTTCTGCACGAAGAGAACTCGGGCAATGTGAGTGAATGGGAAATGACGCCCAAGAAGAGATTTTACTGTTTGAACCAACGGACCCTGGTACCTCTTGCTGGAGACGATGGCGTCGCATCATCGGCTGGTTGCATGGTCTAATGGATCGACGGAGAAGAGCTTGCTAGCAATCGCGTCGACCGTACGAGTGGAGATTTGGGAGGTCACTGTTACAAGCGGCATCTCAGCAACATTGAGAGGCTCTGTAGACGTCAGCCACTCGCAAGGACTGGCGTGGAATCCGTGCAACCAAGTGCTACTCGTACGTACCAGTCCTAGCATATTCATTTTTACGGTCGAGTGTTTTTTTTTTTAGTCGGTGCACTAACACATATCTGTAGGTTTACTCGAAAACGGAGCTTCTGTTGATTAACGCATCGCATCCAGCTTTGTCATGGCGGACAATTTACAGTGACAGCTCTACCCGCCATGCTTGGGGATCGTGCTCGTGGAGTCCTTGTGGCTTGCATGCATCACTGTACGTCAAAATGTTTAACAGAAGGATCCGATAACACTTCTGACTTGTGTTTTTTTTTCTTCCAGCGCCCAGAGTCACGTTCTTCACTGCTTCAGTTGGGCAGATATGAAGTCCTTAGTCTCGGAGATTCCGAGGCTCGATAAGATCGATGCCAGTAGCTCCATCAAAGGCGGCAACGGTGTCCGGCTGGAAGTCGGGAATGCCAGCGTCGGCCCTATCGCCGCTGTTGCGCGCGTATCCGCAACAGTCTGCATTCTCACGACGGACACGAAGTTAGTTCTCGAAGATCTTTCTCGCACGGGTCCAGCAATATCAAGGATGAGCTCTGGACCCGGGGGCAGTATTCCCACTGGGTCGAGTTTGCTGCTACGTCCTGAATGTCTTCCCAGTTCGGAAATTCGTGAACAAGCAACAACATCATCTAACGATGTCATTGATTTGACGTCAATCCGTGTTTCGGCCAGTTCTAACCAGAGCTCGCTACAAATACTGAACTGCGTCGAGGTACGTATCTAAAAATTTATTGTACGGAGTTTATGTGGAGTGTGCATGGCTAATATCGCGTGCATGGAACTGCTTAGGCTACCAACACTCGCGTTACTCCGGCCGGTGAGAAACCGCGTTCGCACTTGCTCATCGTTGAGTGCAAAGCGGGACAGTGGGGCGTCACCTCGATCCTGGATCTGCCCCACTTGACTTCTCCCGATCTCCTCGTCGTTCAGGTCCGTCGCCTTTAATACATTCCTCAAAAACTTTATGCTAAACGGTCAACTACGTGTGATGCCGTTCATCGATGAGCAGGAGATGCGGGTCATAGTTGGAAGCAGCTTGTCACCGCGCCTAGTTGTTGCGCACTTCGACGTATCGGATCGCATGGAGTGGACGGCTTCCCTCTCGGGTGAACTGGTGAGTCACCGCTTAACGTTGCCCACTTCGTTAACACGAAGACCCGTTCACTAACTGCAATTTCTTGTTATGTTTGCGGCTCAGGAGCTGCCGCCAACGCACGTGTGCCGCGGACTCGACCTCGCCCAGCGCTCTCCATTTGTAGACGTCGCCTCCACGGAGAAGCGCAAGCGCGCGGCCTTCTTCCACGCCGCTGCGAGCCACGAGCCGCAACCAGTTTACCTGTCTAGGTTCAAGGTTCCCCGCCGAGCACGACCCAAACCCAGCACCACACCACCCTGCAGCGCGCAGGAATCGCCAGCAATTTTTGCTGATAAGACGGCCAAGAGCTCCGTCGACAGCGGCAGCGAGCACAAGGACCTGATGGAGCTCATCCTGGTGAAAACGACGGCCATGCAGACGCAGCTGAACGCCCGCTTCGACGACGTGGACAAGAAGCTGCAGCAGTTGACGGCTCGCGTCGAGCAGATGGAGCGCAACAGCACCAAGTGAAGTTACAGCGAGAGTGTTGGTCTCCTGCAACCATTCCGCTTCAACCTCGTCTTCATGTGCACACAAGAGGCTGTCTTGTGCTAAGCTTGCACATGGTGACATGCCTGTGAGCTCTTGGTGACCTCTGCAACTGCCGTTTTTGGCCAAAGTATCCATTCGCATACAAACTTCAAGATAAGATAACGGATCCCCGTCATTCTCGATCATTCTTTGTGTACGAGCGGTGTGGCACACGACGGAGCCCCACGCAGGCAGATCGTCAGAATCTAACCGACAAGGCAAGACTCAAGACCACCACACAGACAGAAGAAGCATGGGTCGCTCTCGTTCCTCGCGTCCTGCCGCCCGCCCGGCCCCTCGCCGCGCCCCTGCGCCGGCCCAGCCGCGTCGCCCTGCCCCCGCCCCGGCCCAGACCCAGGCCGCCCCCCCTCCGGCCCACCAGAGCAGCAGCGGCGGCGGCATGATGAGCGGCCTCATGGGCACGGTCGCCCAGGGCATGGCCTTCGGCACGGGCAGCGCCATCGCGCACCGTGCCGTGGGCGCCGTGGCCAACTCGTTCTCGGGCTCGGACGCTCCCCAGCAGCAGCAGGAGGCCGCCGCCCCGGCCCCGCAGGACTACCAGGCCGCGCAGCCGCCCCAGCAGAACCAGTGCGGTGCTGACCAGAAGGCCTTCCTCGAGTGCCTCAACACCAACAGCAACGACATCAGCGCCTGCCAGTTCTACCTCGACCAGTTCAAGCAGTGCCAGCAGAGCGCCTTCCTGTAGACTCGCTCAGCGTGAAGGAGATGCGAGCTTGAGACCAGCGGAAGGCCCTGACGATGCTGAAGTCCTCTTCTGCGAGGACGAGTTTCGCCTCAGCCGAGCAGACCGAAAGGGCGGAGGGCGAGTTGTCTTCGGTTGTCGGGACCTGTCGTCTGAGCTAGAGCGAGCACTAGACTACAAGATCCATTAATGAACTGGCGTGCAAAAAGCACAAGTTCGCTTTTATCCTATGCAAGAAGTCTTATCTTAGTGTTTTCTTGTGCATCGCGTCATCGCTTTGTGGTTGTGTAAGTTCGCGCTTGACACTGTTCCGCTGCATGTACACACTTCGCGAGGACGCTGATGAAATTTGAATGCCCCTGCTGCGATTCGCTGCGGCGATCAGCTGACAATATGTCCACTTTCGCGGCAAGGCGAGCAGCCGAGCTTCCCGAGTTTCAAGCAAAGCTACTGATGAAATTTCAATGCGTGCCGCTTTCAGGTGGTGAGTCAAGCTCGAGCACACAAAGGCAATCGATCGTCAATCCATGCCGCACAGCCAAAGCGGCGGCGTCAGCGAACGAATGAGTTGCCTTCAGATGCCACGCCTCGAGTGAGTAAACGAAGCAGCTCGGTGCGCCTGGACTTCAGGCCCTGAACCGTCGCTCGCTCCGATAGTGAAGACGATGTCGGTGCGCCATTTCTCGCGGAGAACTTCTCGCCGAGAAGACACAGCGTTGTTGAAGAAGATCTCGCGCCTCGTTCACGTTTCCCTCCTTCCCCACGCAATCAGAAAGCACAAAGATCGCGCGGCGGGAGCTGGCCGCCAGCGTGGCGGCAGCTTACCTACAGCGTCTACAATTCAGGCCCAGCGCCGGTGCGGATAAGCCGTCCGCTGCCGTTGCCGCTGCTGCACATATTATATTTCAACCTGCACTCACACCGCAGGCATCCTTCCCAGCATTAGCCGTGCCGATGTCCGCGTCGCAAAAGATTTGCCATCTGCTTTCACCCAACGGCAACCTTCCCCGACGATTCGGTCTAGTTCGGGTTGAAGTGCCCTTTTGTTTTCCTAAGAAGTGCTCATTTGCAAAGCGGAGAATCTTGGTATTTGATGTGATTTTTACAGTGGCAAGCCAAAATTTGTCGAAATGAATTTTCTATAAATAAAAAAATCATGTTTTGCCCTGAACTTTACCCCTAGCAGACAACGTGGACCAAATACCCGTACGGCACAACAATACAGGTATGCTTCTTAGCTCTTGCGTGCTAAGATTGTAAACCATCCCGAGCGAGTTTCTTTGGCGGTCCACCATAGTGTTATTTTACAATACTGTTGGTGGCTCCAGGGCTCAGATACCACCTATCCGTAAAAATATATAGTAGCTCCAATACAGGAAGTTACAACCCCCCCCTCCAATTCAACGGCATTTGTGAGTGAAGCCTGAAGCAGCGAATGATAATGCATCGCTGCCTGTACTCCTAATATCTTTTAGAATCGGGTCAATTGCTAATTAGTGTGTTGATAACCGTAGGATAGCTGCTAGGTAGCCACACACCAGAGTCCGCTAAGTTTGTTCTACTCGCCGAGTGTGTCTACAATGTAGACTCTACATTAGTGAGGGATTAAGATACGCATTATCAATAGAAGAGGGTTGGCGAGTCCAGTTTACCGTATTGGATTTTGCTTTAGCCCTGTGCGCTACACGACCTTGTTTCAAAGAAGGCTAACCACCAGGCTATAACTAAAAGTAGAATTTGACTTTAATCTTGTTGGGTTTTAGGAGGCTATCGCGCTCAGCTGCAGCACCGATATGTCAGTGCGAGCGGACACCTACTCAGCGTAGAATCACTACGGCCATTGAAGGCGACCCCCTAAATGACCGGAACAGGCGTACATGTAAAGATGTATAGCTGCCCACATGCAACACTCGAGCCCCACGCTTTTCGCTGCATGCATTTCCGCGGTTTTTCAGCCCTTGATGTAACATTCCGCTTTCGCAGACAAAAATGCACCACCGATTCTTTCACTCTGCAGCTCAGAGGTTGAAGTGACCACGCTACTGCCATCAAAACCCGTGCGAATCAATACCGGAACAGCATCTGCTGTTGCGCATGACAGCGCGTGGCAGGAACAGCAGCAGCAGGAAGTCAGGAAAGCAGTGAGAAGTCCGTACAGTAGGGGCCCATATTTTTGGGTCACCCCTTCCTCATCAGGAAAAAACCTCGGCGCGTAAAGCACCTCGGTTTGACTACAAGATTGTATAGCATACGAAGGACCATAGCTTTGCGGGCGCTCTGCTCCACCCGTTTGTGGGCTCTTTTCTCTGCAGGACCGCCCCCGGCCGCGCGTTTCCTCGCGCTCGGTTGGCTGCCGAGCCTGAGCGCCATTTCCTCTTTTGGATCCAGCTAGTCCGAAAGGGAGAAGCCCAAGCACCCGACACCACCACCCCGCCGCTACCCCCCACCCCCAGCAGCAACCATGGTACGGGCGAACGCACACAGAAACAGCGCCTCATACAGAGACGCCTAAAGATACAGGAGACAAGAAAACTAATGCGCTGTATCTTTCCCCCCCCCCTCCCTCTATCCTTTAGGTGAACTTCACGGTCGAGCAGATGCGTGAGATCATGGACTACACGAAGAACATTCGTAACATGTCCGTGATTGCCCACGTCGACCACGGCAAGTCGACGCTGACGGACTCGCTCGTGTCCAAGGCCGGTATTATCTCGGCCAAGCACGCCGGTGAGGCCCGTTTCACGGACACGCGCGCTGACGAGCAGGAGCGTTGCATTACCATCAAGTCGACGGGTATCTCGATGTTCTTCGAGTACGACATGGACGCCGGTGAGCAGGCCACGGCCGCCGCCATTGCCAACGAGTCGGCCGACGCCGCCTCGCAGGAGGTGACCATCTCCAAGAACTCGTACCTGATCAACCTGATCGACTCGCCCGGTCACGTTGACTTCTCGTCGGAGGTGACGGCTGCTCTGCGTGTGACGGACGGTGCTCTGGTCGTGGTGGACTGCATTGAGGGTGTCTGCGTGCAGACCGAGACCGTGCTGCGCCAGTCGATTGGTGAGCGCGTCAAGCCCGTGCTTATGGTGAACAAGGTGGACCGCGCTCTGCTCGAGCTGCACCTTGAGCCCGAGGACTGCTACCAGTCGTTCACGCGCGCTATCGAGACGGTGAACGTTGTCATCGCTACCTACTTCGACGAGAAGCTGGGCGATGTCCAGGTGTACCCCGAGAAGGGCACGGTTGCTTTCGGTTCGGGTCTCCACCAGTGGGGTTTCACCCTGAAGAAGTTCGCTCGCCTCTACTCCAAGAAGTTCGGCATTGCTGAGGAGAAGATGATGCAGAAGCTGTGGGGCGACTGGTACTTCGATGCCGCCAACAAGAAGTGGACGAGCAAGAACAACGCCGAGGGCTCCCTCAAGCGTGCTTTCTGCCAGTTCATCATGGACCCCATCATCAAGATGTTCGACGCCATCATGAACGACAAGAAGGCCAAGTTCGAGAAGATGATGAAGGCTGTGGGCGTTGAGCTCAAGTCGGACGAGAAGGACCTGTCCGGAAAGCCCCTTCTGAAGCGCGTCATGCAGCGCTGGCTGCCGGCCGCCGACGCCGTCCTTGAGATGATTGTGGTGCACCTGCCGTCCCCTGTGACGGCTCAGCGCTACCGTGTGGACACCCTGTACGAGGGACCCCAGGACGACGAGTGCGCTGAGGCCATCCGCAAGTGCGACGTCAACGGCCCCCTGGTCATGTACGTGTCCAAGATGGTGCCGACCTCGGACAAGGGCCGCTTCTACGCTTTCGGCCGTGTGTTCGCTGGCAAGATCGCCACGGGCCAGAAGGTCCGCATGCTCGGCCCCAACTACGTGCCCGGCAAGAAGACCGACCTGTGGGTCAAGAACATCCAGCGTACGGTCATCATGATGGGCCGCTACGTCGAGCAGACCCCCGACATTCCGGCCGGTAACACGTGCGCCCTTGTGGGTGTTGACCAGTACCTGCTGAAGTCCGGCACGATCACCACGTCCGAGACGGGCCACACCATCCGTACCATGAAGTTCTCCGTGTCGCCCGTTGTGCGTGTGGCCGTTGAGCCTAAGACCGCTTCGGACCTGCCCAAGCTGGTGGAGGGCATGAAGCGTCTGTCCAAGTCCGACCCCATGGTCCTGTGTTACACGGAGGAGTCGGGTGAGCACATTATCGCCGGTGCCGGTGAGCTGCACCTCGAGATCTGTTTGAAGGATCTGCAGGAGGAGTTCATGGGCACGGAGGTCAAGATCTCGGAGCCCGTTGTGTCCTACCGTGAGACGATCACGGGCACCTCGTCCAAGACGTGTCTGTCGAAGTCGCCCAACAAGCACAACCGTCTGTTCTGCGAGGCCGCTCCTCTGGGCGACGAGCTGACGCAGGAGATCGAGGAGGACAAGGAGGAGGTGAGCCCCCGCTACGACTTCAAGCTCCGCGCTCGTTACCTTGCCGACAACCACGAGTGGGACGTGACCGACGCCCGTAAGATCTGGGGTTACGGCCCGGACGGCACGGGTGCCAACGTGTTCGTGGACGCCACCAAGGGTGTGTCGTACCTGAACGAAATCAAGGAGTCCGTGCTGGGCGGCTTCAACTGGGCCACCAAGGACGGTGTGCTTTGCGAGGAGGTCGTGCGCGGCATGCGCGTGAACCTGCTGGATGTGGTGCTCCACGCTGATGCTATTCACCGTGGTATGGGCCAGATCCTGCCCACCACCCGCCGTGTGGTGTACGCCTGCCAGCTGGTGTCGGAGCCCGCCCTTATGGAGCCGGTCTTCCTTGCCGACATCCAGGTGCCCCAGGACGCCGTTGGCGGCGTGTACGGTGTGCTCACCCGCCGTCGTGGCCACGTGTTCGCCGAGGAGCAGCGCCCGGGTACCCCCATGATGCAGCTGAAGGCGTACCTGCCCGTCAACGAGTCGTTCGGTTTCACCGCCGACCTGCGTCAGGCTACGGGTGGCAAGGCCTTCCCGCAGTGCGTGTTCGACCACTACCAGGTGATCGGCGGCGACCCGACGGACACCGGCAACATGGCCGGCAAGCTGGTGAACGGCGTGCGTGTCCGCAAGGGTCTGTCCCCGGACGTGCCCCCGCTTGACCGCTTCTACGACCGTCTGTAAGGCGTTGAGCTCGAGCAAAATCTTCTGTCGTGGTGCAGCCTGGTGCCATTGAGCGCGGGCGGGTCTCATGCGTCTGGATTTGTTTCGGATTGTAGCTCGGTTTAACATCGTCGTTGAATCAAGATGCCTCTTTTTATATCCATTCGTCGTTCACTCTGTTCTCATCTTCGTGTGCTTGTCTTTTGCTGCTCAAAGCTGGCAAGCAGTTGTACAAACGTAGAGTTTTGTCTTTCACTGGGAACACGATGAGGTTTTGTTTTTAACAGCATTGACAGTTGCTCGAACTTGGATTTCACGCAATGCCAAGTCTTTAGCTTCAGTATTCGCGCCACGACCACAGGCACCATGTGCGCGACGCGGCTGTCGTGGCGCTGCTGAAAAAGCAGAATTGTATAGCCATAGTCCCATTTACGCCTGTACAGCTAATACCGTATCAGCATATCGCCTAGCAATAACTTTTGCTTAACAAGCTGTTTCGACCTTCTTTGATGTGTAGGTACTGTCGCTGCCGCTCTGTGTTTTTTCAACGTCCATTCCCCACAAATGCAAGGCCAGCCACCGTAGACAACCACTTATGAATCACATCGGTAGGATGTACACGACGCAGTCTTGGAATGTGCTCAGGCTTCAATTACTGGTGCCGCAGGCAGAACCATCTTGCAGACAAGTGCCTTAACGCTCTGAACGCCCATGACAAGCTCTTCGTTGAGAACCACAGCAACCGTCGACAAGTTAAGAGACCATCCCCACCAGAACATAACCATCCCCGAACAAAATATAAAGTAGAACTCTGCGGATCCGAAGGATGCAGCCAGCTCATGAACCACCTCGAAGAATCGCCCCCTCGGTAGTATCCTCGCTATAATGAAAGCTAAAAAATATGTCGCCGCCGCAGGCGCAGTGTCAATAACTTGAACAACTTGACACTGCCGCGTCTTGGTCTTTCGAGAATTGGTTTTGCAGAGAATCCATGGCAATAATGGCGGTGGCATGAGTCTGCCAGCGCATTGGTGATGCGGCTTGAATGCATCGAGCTCTACCGAGGCCGAGTCGGACTCCGACAGCCATCAAAGCGCGACAGTCCTTGCTCAAGCAGAATCAAAACTCATTGCCCCTGGGCCCCCCCCTTGCAAATTCGATACATCAAAAGTACCAGGTACTTGAAGTTAAAGACGATGTTCTGTAATCGTTCCTTTCCGGTGAGGACAACGTCCTTTGGAGTCCAAAATTGGACATGGCAACTGCAAGCACCAAACCGCACCAAGGGCCATCGAGTTGCAACAGCAACTTGCTCGTGAGCCGCGCTACAGCTACATAGGTACTGCTCCCGACGCTGTGAGCTGGAGGTGATGCATTCCAAGTGCCCGCCTCGTTATCCGTTGATGGACATCATTCTGGCGAAATGGACGTCAACTTCAACCAGGTGCTCCCGGAATCGCCCGCCGCATCTCGACTCGCTAGTAAACCGCGGCGCTTACGAAAATGGAGACTGACTGGAATGAACATGCATGGAGCCGGTCCTGCGCCGGGGCTTGCACTCGTAAGCTTCAGCGCTTACGTGTCGGCAATGAGAGCAGAATCTAGCTCACACTTGACTGCAATTTGCTGCGGCTGTACATGTACTACCGTAAAGAAAGTTGCCTTGCGCCACAGACGTTGACGTCACGCGACTCGTTTTCGAAGCGTGTCAAGCGCAGCACTTTAGCGGCTGAAGTGACGTTGTCCGCTCTTTTCGGCACATCCGCCGGCGACGGACCTGTTGTGGTTGAAGCTGCCAGCTCTATCGACGTACAGTACCTGGTACTGCGCTGTACCGCCGGGCAATGCACTGACTGGGACGGGAGCCTCTCATTCTGCCTTTTGCACGTTCGCCGTCAAGCCCAGCAGCTCCACCCTCCACGCCGCCATGCAGCGCCAGGTCCTCCGTCAAGCCCCCCGCTTCGCCATCAAGTCGGCCGCGACCGCCGCCAAGGCCTCGCCGCTCGTGCTGTCGCGCCACTTCTCGACGCCCGTGCCGGTTAAGCAGACCAAGCTGCTGATCAACAACGAGTTCGTGCCGTCTGTCTCGGGCAAGACCTTCGAGACGTTCAACCCGGCTACCGAGGAGAAGATCACGGACGTGGCCGAGGCCGGCACCGCCGACATCGACGCGGCCGTGGCCGCTGCCCGCGCGGCCTTCGAGGGCCCGTGGCGCACCATGCCCGCGGCCGAGCGCGGCATCCTGCTCAACAGGCTCGCGGACCTCATTGAGGAGAACATCGACGAGCTCGCCGCCCTTGAGGCCCTGGACAACGGCAAGCCGTGCGCCGAGGCCAAGGGTGCCGACCTGGGCCTCGTGCTCAAGACCCTCCGCCACTACGCCGGCTGGCCCGACAAGATCCACGGCTCCGTCATCCCCATCACGGGCCCCTACCTCTGCTACAACAAACCCGAGCCTGTCGGCGTGTGCGCGCAGATCATCCCGTGGAACTTCCCGCTGCTCATGATGGCCTGGAAGCTGGGCCCCGCCCTCGCTGCTGGCAACACCATCGTACTGAAGCCCGCTGAGCAGACCCCGCTGTCGGCTCTGCGTGTGGGTGAGCTGATCGTGGAGGCTGGCTTCCCCAAGGGTGTGGTGAACATCGTGCCCGGCGTGGGCCCCACTGCTGGCCGCCACCTGGCCCAGCACCCGAACGTTGACAAGGTCGCCTTCACGGGTTCCACCGAGGTCGGCTACCAGATAATGCGCACGTCGCACGTGAGCAACATCAAGCGTGTGACGCTGGAGCTCGGTGGCAAGTCGGCCAACATCATCCTCGACGACGCCGACATTGACCTCGCCATCCAGCAGTCGCAGCTCGGTCTGTTCCTGAACCAGGGCCAGTGCTGCATTGCTGGCACGCGCGTGTACGTGCAGGAGGGCATCTACGACGAGTTCGTCAAGCGCACGGTGGAGGCGGCTCGCTCCCGTGTGGTTGGCGACCCGTTCGACGCCAGCACGCAGCAGGGTGCTCAGATCGACGAGACCCAGTTCGAGAAGATCATGGGCTACATTGATGAGGGTGTGAAGGAGGGCGCTCGCCTGCTGACCGGCGGCAAGCGCGTCGGCAACAAGGGCTGGTTCATTGAGCCTACCGTGTTCGCTGACGTCACGGACGACATGACCATCGCTCGTGAGGAGATCTTCGGCCCCGTCATGTCCATCCTCAAGTTCAAGACCATCGATGAGGTCATTGCTCGTGCCAACGACTCCGTCTACGGTCTGGGCGCCGGTGTGGTGACCAAGAGCGTCGACAACGCCATCAAGATCTCCAACGGCATCCGCACGGGTACCGTGTACGTGAACTGCTACGACGTGTTCGACGGCAACACGCCCTTCGGCGGATTCAAGGACTCGGGCATCGGCCGCGAGAACGGCGAGCTGGGCCTGCGCAACTACCTGGAGCACAAGACGGTGATCATCAAGCGCCCCGAGGACTCGATGCCTTAAGTGTGTTCTCATGTCATGTTGGAAGTGTAGTGGTGTCTTTTTGCTACCGATGGCTAGGTTACCAAGGCAAAGCAAACTAATTGAAAGTTTAAAGCAACAGTTTGCCATGAACGTTTTGTCTTGCACCTTCATTACGGGCATTGTGACGAGCAGTTCGCATGTGTCACCATAACCACTCACGGTTTGAGAGGCGGTTTTGGCAAACTGCGTGATCACAAGGCTCCACTGAGTGGCACTCATTCCATGCTTATGAATTGGCGGTGCGTGGCGTCTGCTTGACAAACATTGTTACGCCGCTAAATTGAAATCATGCTCCGATTGAGAAGTGTTGCTGGGTATCGAGCGCTTGTGCGCTCTGAACAATGCCTTCCCGACGGCGATGTCATCGACTGCAGTCGTCTTACCAGCTTGTGTCGAGCTCGAGAGAGCTGCTCGTTCATTTTTCACTTCAACCAGTTCTCGTTGAAGATGTGGTGCACGTGGCCTTATTGCTACGTGCACCACACCAGCTGCGGCCTGTGAAATGGCACTTGTTGATTGGTCCTCATAGTCCAATCAGAGATTTTCGAACAGCAGCCAAAAATACCTTATTATGACGTCTCATTCAGCGCCCAAAGGACGAAGCGAAGCCGAAGTGACGAAGGCGTCTTGATTCATCTCGCAGGGGCTGCGCGCTCATGTACAACCGGATGGCGAACGGAAGGTCTTCTGCGCGAGAATCCCTCTTCTCGGGGGCCTCCTCTCGATCTCAGGCAAGCACAAGATGAAGCCACGTACACGCTAGGCCCCGTTCCGAGTCTTCTAACGTCGTATTGCATCGTTGCTCGTGGCGTATTGGCAGGTTGGAGGGAGCGTGGACAACGGCGAGCAGGCCAAGAGGCTGCTGGAGGAGCAAAACGACGAGCAGATCAGCCACTTGTCGCTGCAGATCACACAGTTGAAGCAGGTGCGTGGGCGAGCCCTGCCTGGAGGGACTATGATATTCCGTGGAGCACGGAGTAGACCGACGCGGCGTTTGTTGCTGCACTAGAGATTGGTTAACGTTGTTCATATTGCTGTTTTTCCTTCGTTCTAGCTTTCCGGTAGCATTCACGCGGAGGTGGTGGACCAGAACCGATTCCTGGACAGCATGGTGGGTCTCGATCTTCCGTCGCTTGGCTATTTTGCGAATAGAGGCTGACGGCAACATGATTTTTGTTGCGTGACTGCGTGCAAACGGCAGGGTAAAGAGTTTGACAACACGGAGGGGCTGCTGGGCGGCACGATGAAGCGGCTGGGCATCATGATGGACCAGGGCGGCAGCAAGCACATGCTGTACCTCATCTTGTTCGTCGTGGTGGTGTTCGTGCTGCTGTACTTCGCCATCCGATCTCACTAGACCCCCCGATGCGTGGTAATCAAAAGCAGGAACCTGAATTTGTTTTCCTTACGTCACGTCCGTGAATCGTAGGCGTAAATTAGTGAGTGACACGTGCAGGGCCGGATGGATTTCCCACGACTCTACCAACTTTTAACAGCTTCGAATCGGATACCCTCGTCAAAACGATAATATCAGAATAGATAGGAATGTGGAAATGACTTCCGGCTTTATGCATATCTATGAATTGAAAACCGGTGACATTTAAAATATGGTAGAGTCGAATGCATGAAGGCGATCCGTGAGTTGAAGGTCGCAGGTGTCCGGCTCCGGATCCGTCTTCTTCAGCAACGTAACAAACTTGAGGGGCGAGTCGCGGGGCGAGTCGCACGCAGCACCGAGCGCCACTTCCGCAGTCATGGGCAACTTCCTGGCGACGCCGATCACCGACAAGGACACGGAGGACGGCAAGGGCAACGGCCTCGAGTTCGGCCTCGCCACCATGCAGGGCTGGCGCACGGGCATGGAGGATGCGCACGTGGCGCAGCTGTCGCCGCCTGGACTTCCGTCGGACTGCTCGCTCTTCGCCGTGTTCGACGGCCATGGCGGCCGCTTGGCGGCGGATCTGGCGGCCGAGCGCATCACGGAGAGGCTGGTCGCGGCCGCCACCAAGGAGAACCTCTTCCCGGACGGCAAGGCGGAGGGCGTCGACCCGGACAAGATCGGCAAGGCCATGCGCGACGCCTTCATGGAGCTGGACGCGAGCATCCGCAAGACGTTCGACGAGAACTTCGGCTCGGACCAGAGCGGCTGCACGGCCATCGCGGCGCTGGTTACGCCCTCACACATCATCGTGGCCAACTCGGGCGACTCGCGCAGCGTCATGGCCAAGGACGGCCGCACGGTCGAGATGTCCTACGACCACAAGCCCATCAACGTACGTCGAGGGTGAGGGGTAGCTGCGAGGTGCAATGAATACTTACTGTAATGTTGCTGTGGTTGCTGCAGGCGGGAGAGCGCAAGCGCATTGAGAATGCCGGCGGATTGGTGCGTAGCAACAGAGTGAACGGAGACCTGGCGGTCTCTCGCGCGCTCGGAGACTTCTCGTACAAGGCCAACACGAAGCTGCCGGCTGAGCAGCAGCAGGTGTCGGCTGAGCCCGATATTGAAGTGCAAAAGATCGAGAAGACGGAGGAGTTCTTGGTCCTGGCGTGCGACGGAATCTGGGATGTCATGAGCAACGACGAGATCTGCTCGTACATCCGTCAGCTCATGAACAACGGCGAGTCGGACCTCAAGTTAATAGCCGAGGAGATCTTGGACAACTGCCTTCGCGCAGGAAGGTAAGAAGCCGGGCGTGTTTGCCTGTATTTTGCCGTGCTTTCTGAACGCTGCTTGTTCGTACTGCAGCCGTGACAACATGAGCGTTGTGATCGTCAAGTTCCCTGCAGCGAAGCTCGGCGAGGGTGGCGGCGTCCGTAAAATCCGAGAGGAGCGTGCTCGCCTGGAAAAGGCTGAACAGGAGGCGAACGGTGAATTCGACGACAACGACAACGGGGGAGTTGCAGGTGCGCTTCCAGCGTCCAAATCCACGTAGTTATGCAGCACCAGCGAAGGAGACGTGGGGTGCGTGTCCAACAGTTCATCTTCATAACCAGCTAGCTTGCTGCTCCGCACCCTGCGTCGACTAAGAAATGAATGAGCAACCAGTTACCCCCAAGGTTTGAACAGCCTCAGCTCATCTGCGGATGCTTTGCATCCACTTTCACAGATAAATCTTTACGCGAGTGGATGTGTTTGAGAATGACTGTATTTTGCGTTATGTACGTACTGCTACGTGTAATTTGCCTTGCCATGCATGAATGTACGAATTTGCTCGCGCCAATTGTCCTTGTGTGCAGCAACTTGTTCTCTAACCGTGGAAGACAGTGGTGGTGATTCTAGTTTCAGCAGGCGGCCTCTTCAGCTTTGGCCTTGTTCGCCATCTGGCTGCTTCGATGCGCCGTGTTGTTCGTCGGTCGCTTATACTTGGAGAGGTCCAAGTCACGGAAATACGCGATGGTGCGCATGAGCCCTTCTTCGATGCACACATGCGGGTTCCAGTCCAAGTGGGTTCTGCAAAATAAATAAAAAAAGAAAATATGAGTACCACATCGACACCTCATCGTCAACAATGCACACGCAACTTACTTGGCAAGGGTGATGTCTGGTTTTCGCAGCTTGGGGTCGTTGTTGGGCAGGTCTCGGAACACGAGACGACTCCGAGAATTTGTGAGACGGATGATCATCTCCGCCAGCTCTCGGATGGTCATCTCGTGCGGGTTTCCCAGGTTCATGGGGCCCACGCACGTTTTGCAATCCATGAAGCGTAAGATGGCTTCCACCAAGTCATCCACAAAGCAGAACGAGCGGGTCTGGCTTCCCGAGCCGTAAATAGTGATGTCCTCTCCCTGCAGCGCTTGCATGATGAAGTTGCTCACCACCCGTCCGTCGTACGGGTGCATGCCCGGGCCGTACGTGTTGAAAATGCGCGCGACGCGGATGTCCACGCCCAGCGTGCGGTGGTACTCAAAGAACAGCGTCTCGGCCACACGCTTGCCCTCGTCATAGCACGCGCGCACGCCTGTGCAGTCCACATTGCCCAAGTAGGACTCGACCTGCGGAGAGACCTCCGGGTCGCCGTAGACCTCACTGGTCGAGGCTTGGAATACGCGCGCCTTGACGCGCTTGGCCAGGCCCAACACGTTCAACGCTCCCATGAACGACACCTTGGTGGTCTTGATGGGGTTGTACTGGTAGTGCACGGGCGAGGCCGGACACGCCAGATTGTAGATGCGGTCCACCTCGCAGGCGTAGGGCTCCGTGACGTCGTGACGCACGAACTCGAAGTTGGGAAACTGGTTCTGCAGCTCCAGCACGTTGGCGCGCTGGCTGGTGAAGAGGTTGTCGAGGCAGATGACCTCGTGGCCCTGCTCCAGCAGGCGGCGACACAGATGGATGCCGATGAAGCCGGCGCCGCCCGTCACGAGCACGCGCTGCATGGTGCACTCCTGCACTTGGCGAGGCAGCGACACGGGCGGGCGGCGCTGCGGCGGCGTCAGCTCCTCCTCGCGCGGGACGATAGCCACGGGCGACGTGGGCGGCGGCGTCGAGGCGTCGGGACCATGCACGATGATGTTGTGGCTAACGTTATCTTCATGCGGCGTCATGTCGGGCGACGAGACGGAGGCGGCGGGAGGCATAGTGCAGTCCGCCGGACTTCGTGGCACTGGAGATGCAAGCAACTGCGGACTCGGCGTCTTATTCAAGAGTGGACTATGGATTGTTGTGTGTGCGACGAAAGAGGCGAGTGATTTTCTTTGTCACATTGTGGCGTTCGAACGCCTGTCGAGTGACTTGGAGAATGTATGTTGCAGTGTCGGAAGCAAGACGGTACGTGTTGCGAATTTCACGCCATACAGATTTCAAGTGAGTGGAGTACCGCGCACCTGAAGTGGAATTTTGTCGGGCTCTTTATTATCCTGAGAGGGAGGAAGGCAGGACGCCCATCGGAGACTAAAGCGTAGCGAGGACAGGATGCCGGCGACCGCGGGACGCGTGCGCATGCCGCACAACAACCGCATGCACAGCAGCGCGGCGCTCAAGATGACGGGCATCTGGAAGAACACCATCGGCTACGACCCGTACGCGGCCGAGGACGAGAAGCAGGAGACGTCCGAGACGTCGTACGAGCAGGCCAAGGGCCTCATGGCGCTCGCCAAGCTCTCCAATAAATCGGTGGGTGTCTATAATTAAAGTGAGGGTAGGGACAAAGGATATTTACTTAACTCTTATTGTCGCTGCTCCTGTTTTGACTGCAGAACGATGTTCGCGGAGCCTGCAAGAAGGTATTGCAGCTGCAAAGTTGTGTGTACACTGTGGGGATTGCTGGCTGACGGATATTATTATTATTATTATTATTATTATTATTATTATTATTTTCTTATAGTGCGGCATGGTGGGGCACTTGACGTTCCAGTGTCGAAACCACTTGGGAGTGGCCGAGAAGCGCGTGGCGTCGTCGGACTCGGACTCGTCTTCGTCTTCGGTGAGCGTCGCGTTGATGTTGATGTTGTCCATCCGACAATTTGCTTATGCCATTCTTTTTATTGTTGTTATCTTTTTGTGAGTAGGATTCTTCAAGTGACGAGGATGGAGACGAGAGCGAGAGCGACGACGAGCAGGTAAAGAGGCCGTCATCACGCCGTCCGTCATCGCGCGGACGCAGCCGAAGCCGCAGTCGTACTCCGAGTGAGCGAAAAGAGAGACGTCGGGACCGCTCGGATAGTCGCAGTCGTAGTCGTAGTCGCAGTGCTGGGAGACGTCGTCGCGACAGATCACCGTCTAGAAGCCGCAGCTCAAGTCGTGGACGCAGTCGTAGCCCCTCGCGTAGGGACCGTGATTCTGCCAAGAAACGCCGACGCAGTCGGAGCCACAGTCGAAGCTCGAGCGTCAGCTCTGAACGTGCGAGTAGTAAACGTCGCCGCCGTTCGGAGAGCGAGGAACGCCCGTCGAAGAAGGACAAGAAGCGCAAGAGCTCGTCGAAGAGAAAGCACAAGGACAAGAAGGAGAAGGATCGCAAGCACCGACACCGCCGCGATCGTGACCGTGACTCGAAGAAGAAATCGCACTCCAAGAAGAAGCGGCGTCATTGAGGTGGTAGCCGCTGATGGTGACGGACTGAGTTGGTGTTGCTCAAAAGAATGATAGGAATAATGCTGGAGCAAACGCTCCAGTTTATACATTTTGAAGATATGCCTCTATCCATTCCTTGCTTTGTACAGAATTTACAGAGTGTAAACAAAACTAAAGAGTGCAGCTTCCTTAGCTCTGGCACGCACGTCGACTGCCGTCGGCCAATCAAGTGCCAGTCATAAATCACCGGCCGTAACTCGTAACGTTAGCTCGTCACAGTTCTGGTCAGATAGATGTCTCTAGGGCAAAATGCCATTGGAAATCTTCTGGAACCAGTCGTATTGCCTTGTGCCACGGTGTCCGTTGCTCTTGTCCACAATGCGAGCAGCAGTGCGCTCGACGTCTTGCACACTCCAGCCAATACACAAACGTCGACTCAACCTCCGTACAATCCGAGCTCGTGATCGGCCCGTGAAGCACGGGAACGACGAGTCTTTGGACGACAGGTACACCAGCGACAGAAGCTGAGGCGCCTCTAGGTGCAGAGCTAGCAGTCCCTGAGCCACGAGCTGTCGGTAGCGGTCGAATCCTTCGCCACCCATGACCTCTACCATTTCCGGCGTGAGCTTGAACGGAGCTGTCTCCAGACTGAACGTGTTGCCTGGCGCGATACCCAGCACGAAGCCAAAGTCGATGTGTACGACGTGGCCTTCTGTGTCCAGCATGATGTTGCCGTTGTGTCGGTCCTTCACCAGGAAAATGTACGAGAAAAGACTGTAGGCTGCCATGCTCGTGATGAAGTTCGCTCGAGCCCTTTCCAGGCGGACGGGGTCGTGTTCACCCGTAACGGGGTCTCGACCACACGCTCGCTCGAAGATTTTAGGCAGCGACGTACCGACTCCACTGATCTTCTTGCCCTTCTTCTTGAGACCATCCAGCGACTGAGCGTCCGTGATTACCTCCAGCAAGCCGCAGTCTTTGCCCGCACACACGATGCTGTAGTAGCGCATCCAGAGATTGAGATTGTGCTTGCGGAAGATAAGCTGGAACAACTTGAGCCCTTGTAGCACGAATACCTCTTGCCGCATATCGTCGAAGCTCTTCGCGATCACGGGAACTAACGCCCAGCCGTCAAAGCGCGCGAACGAACTCTCCTCCTGAATCCGCTTCTGCGTGTCAGCAAACCGTTCTCCGAAGAATGGGCACTTGCTGACCTGTGACGAGTTGGCGGAATCCAAGCTATCGTTCGTATCCGTGACATCGTCGCCGCCTACCTCCTCTGCACCAAACCCGTCACTTTCCTCATCGGAGAACGCACCGGTACTCGCCTTCTCACTAAGCGGCGTGCAGCCGGCAGGTAGCACGTGGTTAAGTCCGTCTAGATCTTCGGAGATTGACGACCGCAAGGAAGCGTGAGATTCGCTTCGAATGGCTGGAATCAAATCCGCTACGTAGGTCCCGACGACTTCTCCGTCCAGGTAGTTGATGATTTCCTGTTGCTCGGGGGCCAGCAGGCCTTCCAGTTCACCGTCCATTTCCAGCGCTGCATCCACCAGCGCATCCGCGTTATTGTCGCTGCTTGACCGAAGATCGACCCCTTCTCGCACAGCAGGCTTTCTTTCGCATGCATCTAACGATGATGCGATGACTTCAAAGAAAACCAGCGTCGGCGCGCGAGCCTTGGTAGAGAACACCGTTCCTTCGTCAGTCAGCACATTAACCACACGGCGTTGGCGAGCCATAGTACCCGACAGTGGCAACGCAGCCTCAGGTCGGATGTGTTTGCCACGCAACATCTCCTGTAGCAGCGATGGAAGCGCCTTCTTCCGCTGCGCAGGCTCGGAAATATTCTCTTTTAAATACGTACAGAGGTCCACGAGGAAGCGCACGAGCCGGATTTCATCACTGAAAATGTGCTGGGCAGGTTTGTTCCACAGTCGCTGCTTCGTTTCCACCAAGTGTTGAGTCCCTGACCTCCGACGCTCCAGTATCATAAGCTGCGCTTCTTCGTGATAATCCGATGGAAACGGGTCCAGGAATCCGTCGCCAATACGAAGCTGCTTCTGGACATTACGAGAGCTGGACACAATCTCCTCCTTGCTGCGCGCGAGAAGCCACTCGAAAAAGGGCGATTCACGCTGTGAAGCAGCGTATGCCCGACGCACATACTCATACAGTTGCTCCAGTAGCCTTTCAAATGATTCACGCTGGTGCAGCGGTGCTTGCGGGAACAGTAATTGAGGTAGCACGCTTCGAGGTTCACCGAAGTTTACGTTCGTAACGAAGAAGAGCATTACCACAATGCCGTTGCCACGCTTATAAAGCCCGCCTGCCATGGCGTCCCAGTGAGCTGCAATGCATTCCCATGTCGCCTTGACTGCGAGATGCACACTGCGACGAGCAGTGGCAGCCAGGAAGAAGAGGTAGAAGGCACGGACGCTTGGAGACGCATCGGGGAGGTTTACAAAACCCCATTGCAAGAACTGCGGCCAGTAGAAGTCCATCGTATCCATACAGTTCTCGACGTTGTGCACAAGCTGCGCCAGTACCACCACAAACATGAAGGGCTGCTGTCGATACTTGAACATTGCCGAGAGAAGACTCAACGGACCGAGACTTCGAGCGCGAATGTGGGTTTCAATGTCGTGCTTCGGTCCCTGATCGAAATATTTCCACCGCACAAGCCGTGACAATCCACCGGCCTCGTCGACTGCGGAAGCATAATATACGCCAGCTTCTTGTAGCGAGGTCAGCAGCTGCTGTCGCACGAGGCAATCCATACACACGCGCTTCTTCTCAGGTGCCAGGACTGCTTTCGCTCCCACTTGGGACCCTACAATCCCTGGAGCAGGTAGTGTGATCGATTCCGGGGTCGTCAGGGTCGTCCATTGGTAGCAGTGGTCACGACAGAACCGATGTGAACAGGACGCGCACACCTTGGGCGTGTGGATGAGTCTGCCGAATCGCTTGTTACATCGAAGACAGCCGTTCGTTGGCTTTGGAGATGCGCCGAACACAGATCCCAAACTGTGACGACGGCCTTGCATACTGTCAGCAGGTTCTCGGACCACAGTGGAGCTCAACGGATCCGTGACGTTGCTAGCTGAGCGTTTGCGGGGCTGGAGGAGCTGCTCGCTTTGCTGCCGACCGGATAACAGTAACAACGAGGGGTCCACTGCTGTGTCTGCCGCTGTTTCGGAATCCGTGTTGGCAATGCTGACGTCGCTATCGCCTGTGTCTTCGATCTCTTCGGCGTGGCCGTTTCCCTCTGCAAGCTCAAAGTGATCCATGGCAAACATACCCGGCGCAGCGCTACTTGAAGGCTTCTTCCCGACAGCACCAAGACAGTCGACAGGAGCAATCGAACTCAAAGCCGACGTCGTAAGTGTCAGCAACCCGAACGGATCGTCCTCCTCCATCAGATTCTCCGACTTGCCTTGGTGCAGCAACGACCGCGTCGAGATGGACGACCTCGATGCAGAGAAGTGCAGCGACTCGAGGTCCTCCACCACGTCCTCTCCGGCCTCCTGCACGCCATCACTCTCCTCCATCTCCTGGTCAGCGTGTTCCTGTTCTCCATCGGGCTCCTCCCTCTCTCGCGTCAATAACCCACTCAGGAACTGCACCCACTGGTCCCTCTGATCCTGCGACTCCGTCTCAATGAGCAACGCGATCCCCGACGCGTCGTCCTCCACGTAGAACGAGCAGCTCTCGAGTCGTTTCCGCTCTGCGTCGTCCATCTTCAAGCAGAAGAAAGTCTCCACGTCCTCCGCGTCGTCCCCGTCATCTGGCAACTTGATGTTCTCTCCGTCCACTGCCTCAACGCTGGAGACTCGCGTGCTGGCGAGCAACACGGCGCCACTGGAGCTTGTGGACGGCGCTGCGTCCTCGTCGTCGCTGCTCTCTGTTCCTGCGTCCACTGTGAACCACTCGAGCGATGCGGTGGACGCTCGGGAGACGCAAAAGTACCAAACGTCGTCGCTCAACCGACTGGCAGAGCGGCGGCGGCCGCCCGACGAGGAGGAGGACGAGGAGAAGGACCGAGCGGCGTCCTCCTCGACGTTGGAGGACGCTCGGAACGCCACGCGCTCGCGGACACGCACGAGCCCTTCGCAGCGCGTCGTCCCCATGCTGCCGGAGGGAGAGACCCACACTTGTCGGAGCTTCTCGACCTCCTGGATTATTGTCGAATAACTTGCGACACGTCGAGCAATAAGAGGAGACCGTAGATGGGTTCAATGTGGGTTGTACTTGGTAAATGTATGTGGGATATATCAGGTATTACAGAATGTAGCCATTTTTCTCGTCGGACTGCAACCAGTTGGTGGTCAAGCGGTCGGGAATAACTCGCTGAGCTCCGTGGCCCCCGTGGCGACGTCTTGACGCACGTAGAAGAGCAAGTAGGCGGTGCTCGATGGACTCAGCTCGTCCTCGCTCAATGGGGTCACGACGGTGTCGTCTGCCAGCCACCAGCACGTTTCGTCCGGCCGACGGATGTGCGCAGTGTAGTGGCCCGAGCTGATCCCGCGACCGCAGTGGTTCACCACAGCGTAGAGGTCGTAGTTGGTGCAGCTTCGAGACGCGGAAGATAGAGGAATCTTGAGTTCATTCTGAAGATACTCGATGCCGCGACGGACGCGCGGGTCCAGAGCGTCGATGAAGCAGCTGTCGGAGCACGGCTCCGAGTCGTCGTGTCCGCCGTCGATGGGGGACAAGAGATCGCGGAGGTCGAGATTTCGTACGGGGAAGTCAACGTTGTGCGAGAGCTTCCTCCATTGGTAGTTGCCGTTGGTCGTCGACAGCTCGAAGCGTTTGAGTTGGAGGACGAGCAGTGGGGGGAGACTCCAGAGGGAAAGCTGCTTGGTGTGAGGGGTTGATTGTTGGCATTGAGAGCACGAGGCGTCGAGGTGCTCGGTGCTGCAGAGAGACCGGAGGCTTTGCATGAGAGGGTAGGTCTTTGTTAGGCGATATTCGATGTAGCTGGGGTGATCTCGAGTGGGGTAGGATTGTAGCCACCAGAACGCAGAGGGGTCTTGAGGATGCAGTTGAGTATCCCAGTCGATCGCAAGGGTTTCGCAGTTTTCGAGATCGAGCAACTCGGCGGCCGTCGCGGTGGGTAGAACCATACAACCGCGACATCCTGTACTCCAGTGGCAGCGACTGCAGGCGACGCCATCGTCCCGAACGAGACGGAGGACGAATGTTGGCGCGTAATGATGAGCGGGGCCTTTCGTCTGAGGTTCCGATGCATCGGTATTGCTGGATCGAGAGCTGTAGCTGAATAGGAATCGCTGGAGCACCATTTGATGAAGAGCTTGGCCTGTGAGTGCTCCTCGGATTGAAGAACATACGAACGGCGATCCACACAGCGCTTGGCGAGTCGGTGTCGTGCAGTAAAATGGCACGAGGAAGCTGTACCGGTGTACAAAGCGCAGGTACATTTTAGTACTCCCGGTTGTGGGAGAAGTGGTATCATCGCCACTTCCTGCAATGCTCAGAACCTCAAATGCATGTGTTCGGCTCGGCAATGCACTCGCTGGTGTCTTGCCATCCATGTGATCCCCAGTTCCATCGCTCACCAATAAATTCTGAATGGTGAATCCTTCAAGGCTTCCGACAATAAATTCGCGCGAACCAAACTTTGAACATGAAGCTGGGAGCTTTGTCAGCACATCAGCAACTGTGGAGTGATCGTATACCTGCACCACTGTACGAATGGGACCACGCATTCCCGTCAAGTTTCTGGATGACTCTGCGAGGTGAACAACCACCACCAAATCTCGTTGCTCTTCATTCGTTGTTGACTGAAAGCCATGGCTGTCTTTGATCAGCGGTAGTTGGAGCGATGAGAACGGCTCAAAGCGTGCAGATTGGTGTTCGCAACGAGTACAGGTGAGCGCGCTTTTGAACTGCCCCGAGAACAAAGTGTTGATCACCGAGGGCTCGTTTACAATATGAGAAACCCACCATTCAGTAGCCACGACCCGGTCATGGCGTCCATTGCTGTCTCCAATGCACAATTGTGACGAAGGTTTGTCCGCGGTGGGCTCAGCGTCTTTCAGTTTGAAAAGGTTTGCCAGCAAGGCATGACTTCGGGGCGACAGTATGTGTGATTCACCGTCATGCACTGAGTTTGGGCTCCGCTTCAAAGTGTCACCTAGAAACCCCAGCAAGCATACTAAAAATTCTTGAGCGTCTTGCTGATTCCCGTCGAACATGTGCGGATAACGAGATGACAAGGCTCCCAAAAGCTTCGAAGGAGAAAGCGAGCTCTCAGCAGCAGTAGCCCCTTGCCTTCTCGAATTTATTCCTACGAAAAGCTCCCCAAGCGCACAGATGAGCGCCTTGCTAGCAGGACTCGACAAAATGAGTTCTTGGCGGTGCTCTATTTCAATGATGTGTGGGTGCAACAACGGCGTGGTCGCCAAGCATTGGAGAACAGCATTCATGAAGCAAGTGTTGCCTAGGTTGGAGAGACCTTGTGGAATTGCTCCAGACGATCGGAGTGTGCATTGGCTCGAACGCAGCGAAATAGTAGCTACTTTCAAGGTATTGCACAGCGTATCCATGTCAATCAACGCTTTTGAATACATGCCATCTTCTAGCTGCTCAATCTCCACGACAGAGAAGCGGAATTCAAACGAGACCTTGTTCTGGACTACACCATTTTCCAGACCCCAAGACGAGAACAGCAGCGGAAGCACCGACCCCAAGGGGCTCGCTAGTTGATCTTGCGATAACGTCGTCGGATCATCATGTTGGATCGGTGTTTTGATCTCACCTGCTGCATTGCGCTCAGCAATGAGCACTTGACACTGGCACATTGTGGTCACGTTTGAGTCCGTTCCTTCATCGTACATACCCCAACTCTTTTGGAAAAGAGCAGCGTTCAACACACTTTGCACTGAGCATTGCTCGAAGACAATCGCTTGAGGGATCGTGGCAACTCTTTCAAATCCGTCACGACTCGTGAAGTTTATCGAAATGCGGATCCACAATTCGTTCAAACGAGTTGGCGCGTCTCGATAGAGTTGGATAGGAGAAGGCTGTTCCGGTGCAGATATCTTTTGTCCGTCCCAATACGCGACCAGCAACCAGACTGGCAGTGGCAGCATCACGTGGCCGGACGGGAGTTCGCTTGCCTCCTGATACAAGATTTGTGCATTAATATGAGCAGACGAACCCTTGATTATCCCCTCGATAAACTGCTGCCATTCCTTAGGACTGAGCAGACAGAAGGCGGTCGATTCGAACTTTTGCTCTGAGAAATAGTTGTCGAACAAATCCACCAGCGACAAGTGACCGTGACGCGTCATGTTCGAAGCGATATCGTCATGGTTGTGCTGTTTGAGGTGGAAGAGCAGCAAGGCGGTTTCTACTTCAGCACCAGAAAACCCGGGCAGTTCCTGCGCCACCTCTGTGAATTGCTGTAGAGATAACACTTGCACGCGCTCAGAAGCCATGGTAGGAATTCTCTCTGGGGATGGCGGTGGTGACAATTCAGTGGATTGAGATCTGCCGCGTCGCCTGATGATGACATTCGCTTCGCGCTCACTATCAAGTGGACTAAGATCCCTCGTAAGCTGCAAAACGGCGCTCAATTGCTCGGCATCGATCTGCCCGCAGCTGTGTTCATCAAAAAGTTCGAACAGCAGTCGATAAACTTGACGAACACTGGATGCGTGGGCGCAGCAATATCCCAACACAAACAGCTTTAGCTCTTCGCGAACACTTGGCGACTCCTTAGTTTGCGATGCATTAGACTCTTTGCGTGTGTTGGCAGAAGCCCACACAGCTGCAATCTCGTCTACGAGAGAATCTTCATTGACCACCTCGCGGAATCTTTCAATAATGTAAGCCGACGTTAAGTGTGCTGACTCTGTCGACAGGATGGAAAAGAGACTACGCAGTTCACAGCGGAAATCTTCTCGTTTCTTGGATGAAATGCCAGTCCGAGCATGAAATAGCCTCGCGGTGTAGCTATTCTTTTCGAGCTTTCGAGGACCAACAACGCTTAGCGGAGTGTCATCACGCGCGCAAAGTAGCTTCGCTCCGAATTTTGGGATACAATTAAACCCCTCATGGCCCCCTTGCGAACCTTTGCCTCCTGCAGCTACACCTGCAATAAACTCCTGAAGCGAGAGCTCCCCAGTGCCACTAATATTCCACTCACGGAATAGACATTGCGCTTGGTACTCTGGTAAGCCCACGCATGCTTCATTCAGAATTGTTTTGCGAAACAGGTCGATGCTGAGCCCCTGGAAGTGTCCGCGAGCTCGATTGAAGGCCGACGTGGCTGAATACAGCTCGTTCCTGGAGAGCTGATAGACCAGCTTGCCATCACGTCGCCTCGTAGTATCTGCTTTGTCGCGGAACCAAGCGCGCATTGTGATGTAACGTGCCGTGCACGATGTGATGGCTTTCGCGAAACACAGACTAGAGCACGCAAGTCTATTAGTAGTATCGTAGCCACAGCAGACTAAACTTGTCCCTGCTGACAGATCACCAAGACGCGGAGGGGAGTGGAATCTTGAGCTTGTTCTGCAGATGCTCAATACCGCGTTGGACGGGATGGATCAAAGCGTCGGTAAGGCTCCAACTCGCCGAGGCAGCCGTCAAACAAGAAATCGCGAGCAAGCAATGGAAGATGAAAGCTACTCGGTGTTGAAGGAGTGAGCGATCAAGTACCTTGCCCACTGTTCGAATGGGGGCCCCCGCATTTCCGTCGAAATCCTGGAGATTGCGAGGTGTTAGAATCACCACCAGATCCAGTGTCTTCGGTTGCTGGTTGTAAATCTTGGCTGTCTTCTACGAGTGATAATTGAAGTCAACAACGAAAAAGAGCTCGAATCATGCAGACTGAAGTTCGCAGTGAGTGCAAGTTAGCGGGATTTAATTTATCCAGAGTATGTGCTGATCACCGATGGCTCATTTACTACCGGTAGGCTATCCTCTAGTCAGCAGCCACAGCCAGTGGGCTGAGCCCACCATTGCTATCTCCAACGTAGCAAGCATCGCGACTTCGCACTCAAGCTCGAAGCACTCCCAACTTGGGAGTTCCAAAGGCACCTACCCACCTCTTCAATTCAATGGCACCGCTGCCCTCGCGGGATTGATTTAGGTTGGAGTGCAGATCGGGTGGAATATGAGGGTACTGCGCGGCAACCACATTCTTAGGTGCTGTGCAGTTCAATTTCAACGCTAGGAGAAGCTGGCGCAGCCCGAAGAGCTACCGCCGTGGTAATGGATGTCGATGGTTTCTATTGGAAGTACCCATGCTCAGCCCCTCCTGTACTGAAACCCTTTGCCCTACCATAACAAACAATGAAATACATCAAGTATAAAAGCAACGGAGGCCTCGGTTACCGTGTCGTTAGCAGCCGAACTACCTGCAGCTGTACTACCGTTCTCCTGCTAGCACCTGGACCTGTATTTGCAGGCTTGGTAGCTACCTGCATCCGCTGCGCTGGAAAGTGGCGCCTAGAGCGCCAAAATATTCTGCGTGTCACAGTTATCATTCGTGTAGCCCTTGAAGCAAGCGCAGACGCCCGTCTCGGTACCGCAGAGGCCGCGACCAGAGCAGGGGGAGACGTAATTGTACTGGTTGCTCTTTGCTGGCGGTGTAACCTTGTAAACCTTCAGAACGGTGTTGGCGCCGCCGTCCTTCGAGTTCCCGGAGAATGCTCTGTTCAGGGTGATATCCCAATTAGCTCCATTTACCACAACTGAGACGTACTTGAAAAACTGGTTCTCGAAGAAGATGAGATCTCCAGCCGCGAAAGCAGGGTCCGCCGTCACAGAAATCACCGTGGCGCCAAGGGCAACAGCGGTTGCGACGGTGAGCTCAGTCACCACCATTCCTGATCCCGACGGAACGTCGAAGCGAGGGGCGGCCGACGGTAACGTGTGCACGATTCCGTACGTGAGCGTAATAGTTGTCGCGGCTGTGAGTTGTCCTACCACAACGTGAGGTCCGAGCTTGAACAACGTAATCGCTTCAGTCGTAGCACCGCCAGGGTTAACAACCGTAAGAGCGGTGAACGGAGTAGCACCCACGCTAGTTACAGTGATGGTCGATTGCGTCGTGAACCACTCGTCGTCGAAACCCTCCTCGACAGTGTACAGCTTGGCAACCTTTAGAGCAGGGTCGACTACACCATTGAAGCCGTAGTCGGCAACTTCAGGGGCTCGCAGATCGCCAGGGTTGTCATAAAACTGGCAAACAACCGAAAGGCCAAGCGTGCTTGCCAAACGTTTGGATCGGTAGCCATCGAGATCCGTACCCACGAAAGCCCCCGTCGGCTCACAGAGAATCTTACGGAAGGTGAGGTTGGGAATCTTCTTGATAGCCGCAGCCACAGCATCCGCGTTAGTTTGTGCATTCGCCTGACTTGAATCGCTGACCATTGGAATTGGCTCCGTAATGTATGATTCGCCGTGATAATCGAAGAGACGAAGTCGCACGTAGTTTTCAGGTGGGCCGTTACCGGTGTTCGCAGTCCACGTCGTGATCGACGCAGCCATGTACACGTGCAGCGCGAAGGCTTCAAACGTGGCGGATCCCACAGACAGGAACATCGGATCGACTCCGACCTTGCACGACCGCAGCGAGCAATCCGCTCCATGATACCACGGGTCACACCGGCAGCCATAGGTCACTCGGTTGTCCCAGAGATCGTAGTTAATGCTCTGCACGTTCTTAGGAACTCCAAAGAGCGTTCCAGGAGCCTTGAGTCCCAGCTCACGAATGCTTTCACACGTTCCGTGCCCACTGCACTTGTTGGGGCAAGCTGCGCGCTGGCAGGCCACACCTTCATAGCCGTCGAAGCACGTGCACGTCCCCAGCGATCGATCACACAGTCCCTTGTTGGAGCACTCCATGTAGAAGTGGGCCTCACTGGTCGCCGCGTCCGGGTTGAAGTACTCGTACGTGCCGGCGGGGTGCTGCTGCGAGTCGGTGAGAATCCAATTGGCCGTCCTGCGGTCTTGATCCATGTTGATGTCTCCCTTGGGCGTGTCCACGTGTGCGTAGCCGAACTGGCACGTGCGGTCCATGCAGTCGTTGCCCTGGTAGTTCTTGTAGCAGTTGCACATGTCCTTGGCCATACACGCGCCGTTGCCCGAGCATCCGTTGGGGCACTCAGCCGTCGTCGGGACGCTCAGCAGTGCCACAGCGAGAAGCAGCAGCCCCGACGCTAGCAGCATCTTGCGTCTGCCGCCCATGGTCACTCACTCGTCTCCGAAGCTTCTTGTCTCACTTACTTGGCGCCCGATGGATCGTTGCCTCCAGGCCGTGGTTTGCCAAATGCCAAGCACACGACACCGGTCGGAGCCTGCGATCTTGCACCGCTCGTTGCCCCCGAAGAGCCGTTCGCGACGAGTGAGCTCCGCGATCTTTTGGCAACGCGTCCCCTCATGATCCGGACGGTTGGCCGGATCGCTCGACGGTTGAGTTTTGCGCGCTGAATTTAGCGATCGGTTGAAGTATGCGGTCTCGGATAATAATATACTGTACGCTGCATGGTTGGTGATGAAGTTTGCCTTTCAATCTCGTCTTTGGTTGTCAGCGTTCATGAACCAAGAGCAGCCGGACCCTCATGCACCGGAGACGCAGCCGACGAGGCAGGGCAGGAGGTTGATTCGGGTGAGCACTGTCGGTTTGTTTGGATAGATTGTGTTGTGTTGGTTGATGTTTAATTGTTTTTTTTTCGGTGTTTGCTCCAATGGTTAGATGCTCTTCCGATCAACTCCTGAAGATGCAAAGGCTTCCAACGGAGGTACAACACTAGAACACGACAGTCGAGCTGAGGACGCTGCTGCATGGAAGAGCAAATCTACGAATCACCTGGAGAATGGTGACAAACCCGCTGCTGTGCCTGATCCTACCAGCAAATTTGCGTCGTTGAAGCGAAAGCTGTTTCCGTCGCAGAATCGGCGGCATCCTCGACACGTGCCACCGCTTCTAATCAGTCCTATCAACGCACCGATGAAGGCTTCACCTTCAGTTCCACCACTTGGGGATAATTACCGCAGATCCACGTCGAGAACTCACGATGAAGAAAACCAAATCGCCGACTGTTCCTCCAAATCGGTTTGTACGGAAAGTTTCAAGTTGAAGCAACCCGCTTGCGAGGGTCTAGAATGCACTCCTGAGAGCGATCCCGCGTCCGCCGTGGAGGGTGACAATAACTGGAGATCGTCCGGTAGAAGAACGCTCATCAATGACGACGACGATAGAGATCTCGAGAGCGCGGTGGAAGCGCTGGACCTGGAGAGTTCGATTGCAGACAAGACTTTGGATGAGGTGGGCATTTATCATTGGAACTCTTGGAGTTGTTAGTCATACCGACTTTTTTTTTCTTGTGATGCTTCCTAGATGAACAAAGCTATCAGCGATTTGCGGGTCTGGAGACAGACCCACGGCCAGGAGACGCAAGAAGCATTGAGTAAAATGGTACGATGCAATGTGCTTTGGACAGAGTAGTAGATTTGGTATTTTTGTGGCTCATTTTACCATACAACGTGTTGCTAGCAGCAAGATTCAGAGACGCAACGAGATATTGCTGAGCCGCCTATAGGCGACGACCATTTGGAAGAGCAGCTTAAGGTACGCAAAACCTCCTCTACCTACACTGACAGCGAATAGTAACTTTATATCGCCTTTGCCTCTGTAGCTTAAGCGCCAGCAGCAGCAACGAGACCGGGAAGCCCAGGCACTGGAACTCCGAAAAGAAGCCGAAGCGTACCAACGCGAGGTATTCTTTGCAGCAATTAATACTTTGTTCTCTGATCTTATCAGGCGTCTAACTCGAAGTCGCAACAGTGCAATGCCTTCAGAACTACGTTGGATGAATCCGAAGCTTCTCGAGTTGAGCAGGCGTTGCAAAGCAGCAGCGACTCGGAAGGATTGGCACTGTCGCGCTTACGCAACGAGCTCTTCCAGTTCGACGTGAAGCAGCGACAAGAGGCACTGCTGCAGGAAATTCAAGGGGCTGACAGCGAGTTAGGTTAGCACGGGCGGCTTGATCCTTGTGCAAGTCATAAACACCACTAACTTCTTGTGAATTCGTAGACATGAACATCGTCGACGTCCAGGTACAATGTGTAATTCCCATTGCGGTTTTCACCCACAGTTAATCTCTAACCAGGCTCTATTACATCCATTGCAGGCCTTCACGGGCGAGCTGGACGCCATTCTCGCGCAGTTTGACTCCTCCAGCGTTCACGAGAGCAGTGCCCAAGTAGAGTCCAAGGTTGAAGCCTAGGTCGATCTGATAAGCCCGTCAAAAGCGATGCTAATCACATCTTCACCCATTTAAGCTTTCTTGACAGGGCATCGATTCCCACAGTCCTAATCCAACCTAAACTCAATCGTCTCTCGCATCGATTCCCACAGGTATGCTGCATAGACCCCCGCTGCACTGACAGCGCTCCCTCCCCCCTTTGACCAGCCCAGCCCAGATCCGAATCCAATCCTTCCCTCCCCCATGGCTGTGCGCGAGCTCATCGCGCTCGAGGACGTGGCCAAGATGCCGGCGCCGGGGCTGAGCGCCCCCGCCAACGTGAGCTTCAGCCCGGACGGCCGCGTCGTGGCCTTCCTGCACGCGCCCGGGGCCCAGAGCGGCCTCTCGCGACAGCTCTACGCGCTGGACGTGGCCTCGCGCCGCGTGTCGCTGCTGGCGGCGCCGCCCAACCAGGGCAACACGGAGGGCAACCTGAGCCTCGAGGAGAAGCTGCGGCGCGAGCGCCAGCGCCAGATGGGCGTGGGCATCACGTCCTATGCGTGGAACCCGTCGCTCCACGCGCAGCGGCTGCTGTACCCGCTGCAGGGCGATCTCTACGTGCAGGAGCAGCCCGGTGCGGAGCTGAAGTTGCTCTTCGACAAGACGTCCACGGGCGCTGCGGGCGGCGCCATCGACCCGCAGTTCTCGCCCGACGGACGGTGGGTCGCCTTCGTGCAGGACAAGGAGATCTACGTGATCCCGAGCCACGTGACGGAGGGCGGCCACAAGGCCGTGCAGGTGACCACGGGCGCCAGAGGAGTGGACGGCAAGTCCAATGGTCTGGCTTGTTTCCTCACGCAGGAGGAGCTCAGTCGCTTCCGCGGCTTCTGGTGGTCGCCCGACAGCTCGAGACTCGCGTTCGAGGAGATCGACGAGAGCCACATCCCCAAGTTCCGGATCATGCACTCGGGCAGTGAGGACCCCACGGGCGACGCCGCCGAGGAGGACCATCGCTATCCTTTCGCAGGTGCTGCGAACCCCAAAAGACGGCTAGGAGTCATCCGACTGCCGCATGCGGCGGACCAGGAGCACGGCGGACTGCACTTCCACGGACATGGATACCACCACCAGCAGCACGAATTCCCCACGCCCGTGTGGATGGATTTTGCAGCGGTGAACCAAGACCCGGACTTTTACGTTTCCAGAGTCAACTGGCTGCCGGATCAGTCGCTCGGGGTGCAGAGGCTGAATCGACTCCAGACGGAGGTCATGTTCCTGCGCTTCGACGTGCATACGGGACGACCCACGACGCTGATCCATGAGACCAACTCCGTGTGGGTGAACGCGAGCTACCTCTTCCGGAACATCGAAGCGGAGAGTAAGAACACGTTCCGGTTCTTGTGGGGATCGGAGCGGTGCGGATTCATGCACCTGTACATGTACGAGTACACGGCTGGAGCCCCTGGGGCTCGTCTGCTGGGTGCTGTGACGAATGGAAAGTGGAGCGTGGAGTCTGTCGAGGGGATTGACCTGGCGCACGGTCGTGTCTACTTCTGCGGCACGGCGGACTCGCCTCTGGAGCGTCACCTGTACGTGACGTCGCTCTTCCCCACCAGCGACCCGCCGCTTCCCCCGACGAGACTCACCGCTGCTGAAGGCATGCACAGCGTCGTCATGGACAGCAGCTGCCGCTTGTTTGTGGACGTGTACAGTAACACGACGACGCCACCGCGTGCACTGGTGTGTGCGGTGCCCTCGGAGGCTCAGATTGCGGCTGTGAAGCCAGTCGAGCCGGCGGACCCGAGCTTGGCTGCACAGGCACCAGCCCCGCCATCTCCGGAGCATGCAGCGCTCTTCCAGGGCATTCAGGAGTCCGCGTACCCTCTGACTACTGAGCAAGAAGATCTGCGTGTGGCGATTCTGCAAGCTCAAGGAAAGCTGTGCGTGCCGAAGATCATCTCAGTTCCGACTCGCGATGGCAAGGATACACTGTATGGAGCCGTGTACCTGCCCGACCCGAAGATTCACGGTGAAGGACCGTACCCCACGATGGTGAGCGTATATGGCGGCCCCCACGTACAGCGAGTCGCGCGCATGTGGGCGATGACGGTTGATATGCGAGCGCAGCGGTTCCGTGATATGGGCTACGCGGTGTTGAAGGTTGACAACCGCGGAAGTTTCCGTCGCGGATCGGCTTTCGAGGGCGCCATCAAGCACTGCATGGGCACTGTAGAGATTCTGGACCAGCAGGACGCTGTCCGGAAGCTTATCGCTGAAGGCATCACGATCGAGGACCGCGTGGGAATTTATGGCTGGAGTTACGGTGGCTACATGTCGGCTATTAGTCTCATGAAGGCTCCCGAGACTTTCAAGCTCGCTATCGCTGGTGCCCCCGTGACAAGTTGGGATGGATACGACACTTGCTACACGGAGCGCTACATGTCGACTCCCCAGTTGAACCGTGCAGGTTACCGGGAAGGCTCGGTGATGGAGGCTGTGGGCAACATGCAGAAGGGACAGAAGTTGCTGCTCATTCATGGCTTGATCGATGAGAACGTGCACTTCCGCCACACTGCTCGCCTGATCACGGCACTTATCAACGCACGGAAGCACTACGACCTGCTGCTATTCCCGGGCGAGCGCCACTCGCCACGCCACCTAGAAGACCGAATTTACATGGAGCAGCGCATCGCCGAGTACGTCGAAGCTAACCTGTGAGGGGAATATGAACCACTGGTTGTGAGCTCTTGCGTTAGAGCGCGGGAATGCCAATCAAGAAAACTGCTAGGAAAAATACGTGTTCGTCTCGACAGTGGTGGTGCGTAGTGCGATGCGTTTGTATTGAATCGATTCTAGAGTATGAGTACTCTGCTCGATGTTCTGTATTTTTTGTTTTGGTCAAAACTGCTGCCTGCTGGTCGCTCTCAAGATCGCTCTAATGAGGCTTGGATCGCGCGTTGCAGCTCATCCATTTCGTCTGTATTGGCAGAGTCGTCTCCATACAGTCCAAATGTCTGCGCTGGAGGTGCGTACTCTTGGGCAGATAACGCCATCGCCCGACGCAATTGCTCATCATAGTCATCGCCACCAGCTGCGTGAATACTTGCCTCGGCACCTGCCTCCCCGAGTGACGCCTGGATAGCTGCCGACATTTGCGCATCAAAGTCCCCCTCGTTGACCAGCGCGTGACCACCTAACGATGCTTGGATGGCCGATTTCATCTGCTCCTCCTCGGACTCTGCCTTCGCTTTGGCCAACAACTCGGCCTGAATTGCTGCCATCTCGCTCTCTCGCGTTGCCTCTTCGATATCGTTGTGCTCTCGGTTAGCTTGGGCTGGCGGAGCCTCACCGCCGTGCTCTGCCAGGGACAACTTCAGCGTCTCCTCTAGGCTTGCATCCATGGCATCGAACTCGTTTCGAGATTGCTACAATTCCCAAGAGTGCCGAGTCAGCTCACTACATGTACGAACACTGAACTCCACAACTCACACAAGGACTTACCATGAGGATCTGTTCAAGCTGCTCGACTTCAGTGCGCTCGCGGTCAGACTGGGCCTGCACCTGTTGCTCCACACCAGTAGCATCATTGCGCGTTTCGCGCGAGTTGATCCGATGGGAGTATCCAATATGCCGCTGTTCCCACTGTCCCGGAGTCTCCCGAATCAAGTTTGCTGCATGATCGGAACCGACAAGAGAGTCGTAGTGGCCTCCTCCGTAGTAGCTTAACCTGCAACATATCACCAAAGTTAGGGCCGCATGAAGGAGCCTGCGTATCAATTCATGTATGGACGTACCGAATGGGAGGTCTACTACGCGATAGCGCGCTGTTCTCATGGAAGCACCGAAGTTTCCGAAAGCCCTGTACTGGGTCATAGGCAAACACTTCAGCGGGACGATCGTACAGCTCGCACAAGGCCTGCAGCTCTGGGTCGTCTCCCCACACACCGTCACGCCGCTTGTAGCGCAAATAGCGCATGAATGCCGCCATGTCGCCAACCACATACGGCTCGAAGTACTCCTTCTCACTCTCCATATAGTCCATACACGCTGCACGGACAAGAGCATGGTGGCTATCATCTCCATACACCTGGTGACTCACCGAGCGGAAAAGGCAGTTGCCATCCCCCTCAATATCGTGGATTCTCAGCCCCAACGTCGCCTGCAGTGAGTCACGGTAGTGCGTAAATCTCGGGTTTTGGGTTTGGATCACGCGACGGTGGGTCACATTTGGTGCATCCACTGCCATCTTTCTCTGATTCAACGCGCTACCGCGCCCACGAAGCTGCAAGTGGTCGCCAGCAGGGGCCACCGTCGCGGGTGTGAATGGAATCCACTCGTCGAATTTCTGGTCGCGTCCAGCATAACGCACCAGCATCGTTCCTCCGCGAGCCCTCACAGCAAAAGCTTCCTTCCACAAACTGCTGTTCCCTCCGCCAGGACGCACTTCAATCTGCTGGGCCTGACGCACGGACACACTATCGTTTCGTGCCTGTCGTGAAAAGAAAAAAAAAACACGTTAGCGCTAGATTTCCGGTAAAAATGCTAACCACTTCCACCCCGTCATACTTTGGTGCCAGGTTGTGCAAGCCGACCAGAGTCCACCGACAGCCACTGTCGCCACGAGTCGTGCATGTTGAGGAACTGCAGCAGCACTTCGCCGTCCGCGACTTGCATGACTCTGGCCGGACACCAGTTGCCGAAAACGTTTTGGGCGTCCACTTGGTCCCCCACGTGCATTTGGCGTCTCCACTCGTAGTCGAAGACGTTCACGCGCATCATTTCTGTCGTAGTTATCACAATATGCAATAGGACACCAAAATGGTAGAGAAGTTTAGAGGCTCCGATAAGGTATGCATGCACCACTGGGGGGCTATCGACGGGATTGGATGAGAATTGGTCGCACCTTCTTCGAGGTCGGAGTCGTCGCTTGCTGCGCGACTTCGGCCGTCCATCGGGTCGTCTGCACGCTGCGTCGGGGACGCGATGAGCCGCTCGCAGACCATTTCGGTCCTCCCTTCTCGAACTGTTTTTGGGTGTTTTTGAAGCTGTTCGAGAAAAAGTTTAACAAACTTTTGATAGTACCAAAAAATAGGTACACTGCCTACTTGTGAAAGAACTTCAAGTGCACAAGCACTTCAAGCACTTCAAGCACTTTGAGCCTGTTCAGGGGCTATACTTTGAAGTGGTGGAGCTCTATTGTGTTGGGGGTTAGTGGGCTTTATTTGCGCGCCGAGTTCTGGGCGATACCGTAGTAGCAGACCAGGCCGTCGTCGTTCTCTATGGTGGTGTCGGCCCCCTTGGAGATGAGGTAGGCACCGAGCGAGTCGCCGTAGCCGTACGCGAAGCAAAAGTGCAGTGCCGTGTTCCCTCGATTCTGTAATAAAGCACGTCAAGTGAGCAACTTCTACCAATTGTGAGATGGATGAGGTCAAGGTACGTACGTTTTGGCTGTTGATGTTGGCGCCACGACGCAGCGCGAGCTTGGCGATACGCTTGAGACCGTTCTGACAGGCGATGGACAGCAGCGTGTTGCCGAATTGATCCCTCGAGTTCACCGGCACGCCTTGATCCAACATGTAGACGACTGAGTCGTAGCGATTGTGTCGCGCGGCGGAGAAGAGATCGTAGTCATCTGCTGGTGGCGCAGCAGTCCGTAGCTCCGACAAGCTCCCACCGCGGTGCTGCTTGTACTCATACACATCGTACGTGGGGTCAGCTACGGGCAGGTGCTTGCTACTAGCACGAAACGCCGCTTCCTTGTAAACAGCAGTGGACGACAACGCTGCAGCCGAGATGCTTGAGCTTCGAGGTGCGTGGGCAACGATCGGAGCGGTCTCTCGCGGCGTGACGTACTCATTGTCATCGGATGAGACGGAGCGTGCGCTCTCGCGGGGTGACACGAAGCGCTCGTCCTCCGAGCTGGCACTTGAGTATCCCCGCCTGGCTGAGCTTCGTGGCGTGTAGAATCGTTCGTCCGTGCCTGCCTTGGCCTCCATCTTGTCGCTGGCACTTTGATCACAACAATCTCCACATTGATGATCAGCGTGAGGAAGGTCAATCCCAGCGTTGGTGCTCCCTATAAATACCCGATCTCACTCCAGACAAGCTCAGACCGACAAAAGTGCACACGTCAGTAGATGAGCACAATGACGAAAATAAGGCATTGCGCTGCACAGAAGAATGAGACGCTGCCTTGTCTTTCAAACTGATTGCGTGTTTCTCTCTGCAGGAAGTTAGTTCTGCGCTGCCATTGCCGCTCGCTCCCTTCCTTGCCAGCTAGCTATCCTTTATGAGAGCTAGGTACGCGAGAGATCCGTTAAGTCACAGCAAGTGCCCACCTGGCTCAACAACCATGGGATTTGCATCCTGCTGCAATCCTTTTCACGATCTTGAATCGCCGGCTGAGCTAAGAATTGCTTTTTCTCACGCTTATTCCTCCATCTTAGCGTCGCCGTCCTCATCTTCCTTCACATCAGACACCTCCACGGCGTCAATCTGCGGGTAAAGCAAAAAGTCCACCGGTGTTAAAATGAAACCAAGTCAATATACATAAAGTGGCAGCAGCGTCGTACGTAAGGCTGCAGCTCCGCGCCCTCAATGATCTGGAACGGCTGGCCCACGCCCACAACGGCGATGGTGACGTTGCTGGCCGTCAGCTCTTGGTCGCCCTGGAGGCAGCCACGCACGCCCTGCAGCGCGTGGTGGATGAGCTCGTCCTTGCCCACTGCAGCACAAACACACAAAAGCCATCAGCCTCCTGGTCTCCTCGTCTCTCCTTTTAACTATACATCTGCTGACGCACAGTTGGGGAAGCTCTCGAAGTGCTTTTCCAGGTACGTGCGCGCCGACTGCGACCGTGCGCCAATGGCGATGCCCTTGTACTCGTAGTAGTTACCCGACGGACACGTCTGGTACAGGTGCACGCCTTTTTTCTACAAGAAAAATAAAATAAAATATTGCAACAACAGCAGCAACAATTGTCAAAGATCTCCCCCTCCAAGTTGCCCAGCCAGCAGCATGATCACGTACGTCGACGCCCGCCACCAGCAGCCCGACGCCGTAGGGGCGGCGGATGTAGGACTGCGTGCACTCCTGCTTCTTGTCTGCCACGTCCGAGACGAGGCGCCCCACGGTGATGGCGCTGCCGTAGACGAACTTGTGGTTGAGGCTCTCTGTGCGCATGAAGCGCGCCAGCGTGCGCGCGTCGGCCGTGAGCCCCGAGATGGCGATGCCCATGTGGTCATCGATCTTGAAGACCTTCTTCTGGTGCTCGGCCAGCTCCAGGCTCTGGCGCTTGATGCCGCACAGCACCGCGAACTTGCTGGACGTGAGTCCGAGACACGCGCTGCCCTGCTTCACGGCCTCCATGGCGTAGTCGATCTGGTGCAGGTGGCCCTGCGGACTCCACACCGTCACGTCCGTGTCGTACTGGTTGCGGAACATCTCGTTGCCTGCTAGGTAGGTAGGTAGCTTCTCCTCGGGTGCGGGCTCAATAGATTTGGATTGCGACGAGGGGGGATCTTTGTTTTGGTCCCTGGACTATTTCAAGTTTTGGTCTGGTTTTTTGGGTCCCGACAACAATGGAACCCTTTTTGATACCGGACTATTTCGTTTTAGTCCAGCCTATTTTTATGTAGACCAGAACCGTAAGAGTATTCGAGTAGCGATGACGCGCTACCTGGGACAGCGGGAGGCCCAGCGCTTCGACGAACTGCTGATGAGCAGCAAGCATGGGTTCTCAATCGACCAGCTCATGGAGCTAGCGGGGCTCAGCGTGGCTGCGGCCGTGGGCAAGCACTTCCCCAGCGCTGCATCCTCCAAAAACTTCAAGCGTGTGCTAGTGGTGGCTGGACCGGGCAACAACGGGTGCGCAGAAATCCCAGAGAAGGCGTTTGAAGAGGGTGGTCGAGTGAATTGATGAACATTTTGTGTGGAATTGTTTTAGAGGCGACGCGTTGGTGGCAGCTCGCCATTTTGTGGTATGGCGCACAGCTTTTGCAATGCAGTGGATTGTGAGCAGTTGGTTGTTGAACTGACGGGTGGGGTGGAATTCTACTTCCAGCACTTCGGCTACTCGCCCAGTATTTTGTATCCGAAGCGCAGTGCCAAGCCACTTTTCCAGGTGGGGAAGTGATTGCATGGATGGGTGGAAGTGGGAAATAGTGGTCAAGGTGTTTACTTGCATTGGGATTGCAACAATTAGGGCCTGGTGACGCAGTGCGAGCAGCTGAAGATCCCGTTCATCGACCAAATCCAGGACGCGTACGTGTCGATCGCGCACTTGGTTGACACAGTTCCAGGGTGCTGACGAATGCGGCTAATGCTTCCTTCTCTTTTGTGCAATTCACAGGTCTGCGGTGGACGCTGCGTACGACCTGATCCTCGATGGCATCTTCGGATTCAGCTTCTCGGGGTCAATCCGCCCGCCGTTCGACCACGTCGTTGGAACGCTCCAGAAATGCCAAACGCCAATCGTGTCGATCGACATTCCGTCCGGGTGGCATGTTGAGGATGGTGAGATTGAGGGCGGCGATGGAAGTCTTGGGACGGTTGCTTACTTAGGTATGAAAATGATATTGTGCATGGACAGGAAATAACGCCGGCGTGGGCTTGGAGCCGCAGATGCTGATCTCGCTCACAGCACCGAAGCTCTGCGCAAAGCACTTTACCGGACCGGGCAAGGTGCACTACGTTGGCGGACGCTTCGTGCCCAAGTAAGTCGCTCTTTTTGTTTGCTGCTTGGCTGCATCATCTGCAGATGAGCAGCTCAATCGACGCAATGCTAACGATCTCGTTTGTGTGCTAGGTCGCTGGCGGAGGAGTTCAATCTCGAGCTGCCTGAATACCCCGGCGTGGAGCAGTGCGTTGAGGTGCCGATTCCGTATTGAAGCCAGGAAGGAGGCTTAATGTGTCGAGTTTGATCGAAGTTGGTCGAGCCTCCGCAGTGATTGTATCGAGTTAACATTGTGAATGCCCGCTCATCCAGTTTGGGCAGAGTTGGAGCTGAGCGAGTGGATCACATCATCTCGTTGTTCATCGTGCTTTATCGTCTGCTGCGTACAACACAGCGCTCGTCTCAAAAAACGAAGTGGAAGGGATCTGTGCAGTCAATAGATGCCCGACTTATCACCCCTATGGCGGTGGTAAGACCATTGGTCGCGTGCGCGTGTCTGCTATAAGTTAATTGGTTATCGGTAGGTCATCCGCGCGCCTTCGCTTAGTCGATAGGGTTGATACCCACGCGCTCACTTGGCCCAGCTCACCTGCCCACCTCTCTGCTTCCAGATACCAGCGACGGCGCCATGATCCTCCACCTCGAAGCATGGTTGCTGTGAGCATGTTGTGTCGCTGCTTGCAGTCGCATACTGTCCCAAGCACTTCGAGAGGATCAAGTTGACAAGTCATGCGTAGCTGGAACCGACGAGAACTGAGACCGAAGATGTCAATTCGTCTACAACTTTGGCGACCTGGCTCACGAGCGACAACCGAATGTCACCTGACATGCGTGTCATCTGACACTTCAAGGTAGCGCAACTCGGGACCATTCTTCACCAGTCAGTCTGCACCACCGACCGGTTTTGGCCTCATTGATCAATTTCCCCCGTCCTGCACAACTGACAAGACCACGATGGCACACCCACCCAAGAAGGCTGAGGCGGCAGTGCGCTTATCGATGCTCAGTGCCAGCTCTCAACCGAAAGACCTCGAGGAAGGAGACTACATCGGCGCCAAGACTCCGGAGCAGAGTGGGTACTCAGATCAAGGTGCGCTCCGTCCTGGAGGTGAACCGGTGATGACCAACAGAGCAACCATCGGGCTGCTGTACCAGTACGCGGTTGTCGGCTTCATCGCTGGGGTGCTGCCATCCACGATCTACCCCTTTCTTCAGATGTACCTCAACTGCAGCGGTGCTCAAGTGGCTACTGCGACGACTCTGGTGTCACTCCCGTCGAGTTTCAAGGTTTTCTTCGGAATCATCTCCGACTGCTTCCCCGTGCTCGGGTACCGTCGTCGTCCGTACATGGTGATCGGCTGGACCATCTCGGTGGCCATGCTGTTGGTGATGGCGTGCCTGCCGATCGGAGACCCGTACTACACCGACGCGTCTGATCGAGATGTCGATGTCTCAGAGTACACGCCCGAAATCGAGGCTCGAATCAACTACGACGCTCCGTCGGAGGGTGGGAAGTACGTCATGCTCATGTTCTTCACGGCTGTGGGCTACGTGCTGTCCGACGCTTGTGCAGACGCCATCATGGCAGGGCTGGCCCAGCAGGAGTCTTACGCGAGGCGAGGCAAGCTCCAGACGATGACGTACACGGTGCAGACGTTCGTGACTGTGATCAGCTACCTACTCGTTGGTTTCTGCTTCAACGGGGAGGAATACGGCGGCAACTTCGACTTCTCCTTGAGTTTCCCCGAATTGATGGCGATTCTCACGGTCCTAACGGCGCCAATGATCCCGATAACTTGGTTCTTTATCCAGGAGGAGCGACTACCGGTCGCCCCGAACTTCAAGCTCTACATGGTGGACTTGTGGCGGCAGATCTCTAAGCGCGCCGTGTTCCAAGTGATCGCGGCCCTGTTCTTCTACAGCTTGATCTGCGATATCTCGTACACGGCCTACTCGCCCATCCAGTCGTACATGGTGAGCGTGACGCCAGTCAACAGCACAATGGGGGACGCGCTCAGCTACCTGTTCTACATGTTCGGGATGATGGCGACTTCCAAGTGGGGTCTGCATTGGAACTGGCGCTGGATGATTGTCATCACAGGGATCATCCTGATCGTGATCGACGGCGCCTGCAACCTCATCATCGTCTGGAACGTCTACCGCAGTCAGTGGTTTTGGCTCGGACCCCCCATTGTCGCTCAACTGCCCAATGGTATCAGCTTCATGATCAGCACTCTTGTCATTGTGGAGCTCGTCGGTGAAGGCAACGAAGGAGCCATGTATGGGCTCATGAGCACCATATCGGGTATCGCGTCGCCCTTTGCTACGTCTCTGACTGTGATCATCGACAACCCGTTCAACATCACGAACGACAGAGTGCAAGCGGATGACTACTCGATCCACATGGACATCACCTACACGATGATCATCGCGTACGGCGCAATGGTAGTGTCCTGGGTCTTCCTGCTGCTGCCACCCAAGCAAAAGAGAGAGACCCAAGAGCTCCTGCGCACAGGTGGATCGAACAAACTGCTGGGTGGAGTGACGATCTTCTACTTGTCCTTCTCGCTCGTTTGGTCGGTGATGGTCAACATCATGTCCATCTTCGATAGCACGTCGTGTCTCGTCATAGCTGGTGGCGACGGATGCTAGCACCAACAGAGGCGTACGTAAAATGAAAGACCTGGTCGTTGCAGTGATATACATGTAGGGATACAATTCTACACCTTTTGCCGCCCATTCTTGGGTTAATCCCCGGCCAAATTTGGCATGACCATTTTTTGGGTACACCAAAAGTATCCAAAATCAGAAGTACCACTGTATTATCTCAATCAAAGTTGGCTAATCCCCAATCAAAACAGGGTAGTTCCTTAACAGGGTAGTTCCTTACGCTCCGTACTGCATGTCTTCCATGCGGATCGCGGCGTTCACGAACTTGGACGCATGCAGCTCCATCTTCTGCACCATGCACTGAGTGATGCGGGGCATCGAGACGTGAGCAGCGCGCTCGAAAAGACGCATGCGCGCTTCCTTCTTCGAGATCTGGACACCGCCGCCGAGCTGCGTCATGGGCGTGGACATCTCGTCCCTCGCCAGCGCGAGGTATTGCTTGATGTTGGCTTTGAGAGAACTGAAACAGTTCTCAATCGGGTTGCACATGGGGCTGTACGGCCCCAGGCGCAGCAAGACCAGGTCGTCGTGCTTGGGGACGAGCGTCTCTGTCTGCGAGTGCGCAGGAGCGTTGTCGAATACCACGACAATCTTCTTGTCGCGGTATTCCTCCTTGTACACGTCCAGCTCCTTGATCTCGTCGTAGAGTAGCTCCACGAAGTCGGCGTTGGTCTGCATGGTGATGCTGCCGCGGTGGTTTCGGTACGCGACCACACCAATCGCCGACGAAACCGCGCACTGGATCTGCAAGTTGGCTCCCTTGGAAGGTGGCAACTTTTCGATGGCGCGCTTGCCCTTCTTCGCGCGCCCACGCGTGCGCTTCGTGTACAGATTGAAGTTAGTTTCATCAAAATACACAATGAAATCACCTTCTTCTTGGTGCTCGACAAGAGCTTCGGCGAACACTTTGCGCTTCTCTTTGTTCGTGAGGCTGTTGCAGGTGGTCGGCTCAATACGCGTCTGTACACAATAGCAATGTGTTAATCGTAAATACATAGAGAACGATAGCAATTATAACATCTCACCTGCTTCACCGTGAAGAGCATGCCTTTAAGGTGGCGAGAGATGGTCGTCTCGGAGAGGCGCACTCCGAAGTCCTCGTACACCATAGCCCGCAACGTGTCCAGCGTATACGAGCAGCACTCGTTGAGCCAGAGCTCAAGGGCCGTCTTGATCTCCGTGGTCACCTTCGTGACCCGCGCGCCCCCACGGGGAAGATGGTCGACTCGGCCGTGCTGCACGAGGTACTCGGCCGTGGACCGCGCGAACCCGTTGTGCTGGGCGATGGTGCGCCAGTCGCCGCCGCTCTGGAAGGCGTCCAAGACGCGGCGGCGTTCCTCGGGGGTGTGGCGGGCGAAGGTTGCTTGAGTGGACATCTGTGAGCTGAGGGAAGAATGAGGAATGAGACCATGAAGCGCGCTTCATTCAACGCGTCGGTAGGCCATTTCGCGCGCGCGCGAAAGCGTTTGCGCAGCGCGCCGATGAATGGTCAGAATCTCGTCAATTTTAACGACATCGAATGGGGATTAGCCAACTTTGATTGAGATAATACAGTGGTACTTCTGATTTTGGATACTTTTGGTGTACCCAAAAAATGGTGACGCCAAATTTGGCCGGGGATTAACCCAAGAATGGGCGGCAAAAGGTGTAGTCATTCGTCAGTTCACTACGCACAAGCACAACATGCAAAAACTACTGTACAACTTCACCAAAGATCAGACTTGCTGGAAGTTGGCAACAGCCTGGGACACCGCGAAGTCGCCCGAGTGGCTGATCGACACGCTCAGCTTCGACAAGCCCAGACGGTTGAACACCTGCAGCGGGTAGCCCGACAGCAGCACGGACGGAGCGCCCGACGCCGTCATGAAGATCTCGATCTCGCGCAGCGGGGCACCAGCTCCCTTCCACAGGTTCGGCTCTGTAGGCGAAGAGCTCGAGATGGCCTTGATCACAGCCTCCTTGGCAGCCCAGCGACCCGCGAAGCTCGCGGCCGGGTGCGGCGCGCTGTAGCAGTACGCCATCTCCTGGTCCGTGAAGTTACGCCGGATGAAGTCCTCGCGGCCGTTCAGGTTCTCGAACGTAGCCACCGGCTCCACGTCCACACCCATGCCCATGTTCTTGGACGCCAGACCCAGGTCGGTCGCCGCTTGGTTGATGGCAGTCAACAGCGTCGACGACGAGTCGGCCGAGTGCGTCTCCGTGGTCTTCTTCGAGGCCGCCGCCGCCGCATCCGCAGCAGCCTTCGCCTTCTTCGCGCGTTTCTCCGCGCGCTGGCGGCGGTTCTCCTCCGCAGTGAGCGAGTCCGCGCCGCCAAAACGCCACGTCTTGGACGTCGCGTCGTACTCCGCGCGGGCCGTCGGGTCCAGGTACACGTTGCTCTCCTGCGCCGACGAGTACGGCGCCTCGTTCTTCACCTGGATGTGCGCCTGCTTGCCCGTGATCACGCCCTGCGCGTGCGTGTTCATCTTGATCAGACGCTGTTCGCGACGAGCAGAGTAGTGCTGGAACTCCTCCGCAGCCAGCGTCGACAGCAGGTAGTCCGGGTGCACCAGCACCACCTCGCCACCGGCCTGGCCGAAGCCGAAACTCTTCATCAGCACGGCCTTGACGCCCACGGTCTGGTAGCTACGGTTCGGGTACACGAGGTGGTCGTACTTGCGCAGCGTCTCGCACGTGTTGTCCAGCTGACGGTTGCCCGGGATCAAGCCCGTGTTCAGCACCTGCAGCAGGCCGTTCAGCATCCACGCAGCAGCGGCACCCTTCGGGTGGCCCGTCAGGTTCTTCTGGCAGATCACCGGAAGCGGGTTGCCCGCAGAGCGGCCCAAGTGAGCCATCTGCTTGTGCGTCACCTCGCTCTCGTTCTTGTCGTTGGCCTTGGTACCCGTGCCGTGGAAGCTGGCAGCGCCCAGGTCGTCGATGTCCAGGTTCCACACGCTCAGCGCACCACGCAGAGGAGCAATATCCGTCTCACCATAATAGAAATCCTGGCCCCATGTAGCTTGTGCGGCTCGCACCTTCCGCAACCTTCTCCTTTCAATCAATGCAATGCGAGAATGGTCACCGTTAGAGCCTGACTTCTCACGCGCATACCACTTCTCAATGCTCTCCAGCTCGTCGTCGAACTGGCGGCGACGGAACTCCACGTCCAGCAGCGGGGAAGGCTTCGAGTTGTCCGACGTAGCCTCGCGCGCCGTCGTCAGAATGCCCTGACCAGGAGCAGGCACCGAGCGGCCGTTCTTGTCCGTCGCCGTGTTCGTCAGTGCCACGATACCATAGATCGGCAGACCCATTTCAAGTGCGAGCTGGGCATCCATCAGCAGCTGAATACCAGCACCGTGACTCTCCATGAAGCCACCACGCGTCGTCGAGCACGGACGGCACATTTCCTTGGGCTCACGACCCATTCCAGTCTCCTTCACCGAGTCGCTCGTCGCCTTCATTTGTGCAAACTCATTTGACGTTTCCTCGCCGAAGTCGTCATAACCACCGACGATACAAACGCGAGCCTTGCCGCTCTTGATGGTCTCCGCACCAATGTCCACAGACTCAGCAGCCGTGGCGCACGCACCCAGGGGAGTCTTGATCGGGCCAGATGAACTCAAGAGCAGCATGTTCACCCATGCCGGGGGAGTGTTAATGAAGCACTCCTGCAGAGCGTCACTCGGGGCCGCCTTGCCCAGAAGACGGTTCTTGTAGATTTGCGTGAAAGCACGCATACCACCCATGCCACCACCAGACGTGTTACCGACCTCCGACACGTGCACGTACTGGTAGAACTCATACGGATCCGTCACACCAGCAGCAACAAACGCATCCATCGTTGACGCAAGCACGTACAGCGTAATAGGGTCCACGGCATCAGCAAGGTCCTTCGACAGACCAAGACGCTCCGCGCTCCAACCCGTCGGGATCTGGCCAGCAACAAAGCGGTCGAAGTTGAGCGCACGAGGAATGTTCAGCACAGAGCCCTTGCGCAGGCGAATCATCCACGCGCCGGACGCGTTCTGGAACATGTCCACGTTCTCCTTGCCCAGCTCCTTGCGGAACTGCAGAGCCTCCTCGCGGTCGGCCACCTCGATGGGAGACATCTTCTTGTCGATGGCCACCTGGTGCAGCACCATCTTGTTCTTCGGATCGTACCCGTCGAACAGCTCAGGCTCAACGATGCGGATGCCCGAGTGCTTCAGGATGTCCTCCTCGTAGCGCGGCTTCACCTGGTGGTCCGGCACGATCTCTTTCGTCTTCGCGTCCACCCAGTTGCCCTTGTCGAACACGATGTGGCCCGTCAACCACGCCAGCTCAATGCAGCCTTCCAGCGAGAACTCGCCGTACGACTCCATCTCCCAGCGCGTGCGCGAGTTGCCCCACGGACTCACCTCGCCGAACCCAGTCACCACAACCACCTGGCGCAGATCCAGCATGCCGCGCAGCAGCGCCTGCTTCGTCGACGCCGACAGTCCAGCCACACCACCCAGCTTCGGGAACGAGTTGCAGTAGTAGCTCGACATGTTCGCGCGAGGAGCGAAGTTCTTCGGGCTCGGAGCAGCCTGTTTCTGCGACGAAGGCAGAGCCAGCATCTTCTTGTCGCTCTCAAGGGCAGCATGCATAGCTGCCTGCAGCATTGATCTCTTGTTAACGTCGGCACGAATGGCGTCAACCTGGTCCTTCAGGTCGCTAACCTGGGCCATGCCACCAGTGAGGTCTGCGATGATCGGAGATTTCGACGCCTGCCTCACAATTTTAGGGTGCATCAGCGCACTCAGGTTGAAGCCCATTTCCGTCGTGCTGAACGTACGCATTCCCATCTTCTCCACGCCCGCAGCAACCACATTGTTGCCAGACATGAGGCCCGTGCCACGGGTCCAACCGATAATCGCACCAACGATCGAAAGCTGGTCATCCCAGCCCTCCGAGTACCACTTGCCCATGAGACTCTCCACGCCCAGCTTCGACTCGGCGTACAGACCATCACCGCCGAAGCTGCCGTGGTTCGGCGACATCGGGAGAATTACGAGCGCGGGGCGAGTCGTGATATCACGAGCCTTCTTTGCCGTAACAACCTCTCCCAGCAAACGCATCGTGTTCGTAAGCATGATGCGGTGTGCCAACTCCGAGCGCGAGTCGATGTCCGTGATCGTGCGACCCACCTCCGATAGAGCCGCGAACGGGATCACAAAGTCCAGGTCCAGCTTGTGCACGTTGTAAATGTGCGCCACCAGGCTGTGCACATCCACCTTGGACGCCTGGTTGAATGGCAGCACGATGAGACGGCTACCGCGACTGCCGTGCTGCTCGTAGATCTCGCGGAATAGCGCCGTCGTCTTCATACTGAAGCTGCTCGTCGTCACGAACACGGTCGCACCACCCTCCAACAGCGCCTTCACGATCTCGGCACCAATGGAGTTCTTGCCGCAGCCCGTCAGCAGAGCAACCTTGCCAGCAAAGGAGATACCAGTCGAGGCCATCTCACGCATGCACGACAGCAGCACGCAGGTCGACTCGACGTCGTACAGACGGATCGTCGGGTCCACATCGGACGGCTTGCGGACGTGCACGTGCGGCAGCACGATCTTCTTCAGGTTCTCGTTCAGGCCATAGGATGAGCGAAGAACCGGGGCCCATTCAGACTCTCGTTGGGCGCGTCGGTGAAGAGCATCACGTAGGGAATCGATCTTGGTGTCTGCAGGTGATGGCCTGCTGGGGCCATTATTTGATGAAGAATCATCGTCCTCACCGCTGTCAACCTCGTCACTGTCAAGGTCTTCGCTCGTCGTGCTTCCGCTGTCAGTTGGCGACGCCTCTAACTCAAGTCCGTTTGAGCTAACATTTTTCCCACAGTTGATAATCATCTTGTACTCCAGACCACGGGACATCTCGTCGACGTAGCTGATAACGTCGTGAACACCTTCACGAGAGACTTCGGCATACTCAAGCTTGCCAGTCTCAAGAATGCTTAGCTCTGGCTGCGTTGGCTTCAAGCTTGGCATGCTCACAGGTTTCGAGTCCAGCCACGCATCCATTTTCGTCACCATCAGCTTGAGTGCCTCAACCAACTCAGGGCACTCCACCTCCTCCGCACGCGATACCAAGAAGTGCATACATCTCAGAAGTTCCGGCGTAGCACGATTGCAATAATGAGTGTTCAAAGCACTGCTCAAATCCAGCTGAGAGCTCGAGGCGCCCTTCGCAGCAGCGGCAGCGCGGTGGTACAGCTCCATCGCATCCTGAACAGCCCAGTTCCAGTAGCTGTCGTACTGACGCTCCTTCTTCGCATCGAACTTGCCAGCAATACCAGCACCGTAGAACTCGCCGTGCTCCGTCACCCACTGCGACACCGACGACTCCAGGTCCTCACGCAAGTCCACCTCCGTCTCGATCTTGCGGTGCCAGTCCAACTGGTCATCGCCCAGGTACGAGCTCAACGCCTCCACCTGGTCCGCGATCATCGACTTCAGACGCTTCTCGAAGTCACTCGGCAGCGAACTTGACTGCATCGCCGGCTGGCCCATGGCCGGACCAGCCATCATACCGCCCAGCTTCGACAGGTACGGGATGTCAATGCCAGCATACTTCGCGTAGTCGTCCACGACGCCATCCAGCCACTTCTTCGCCGTAGCATCGTCCGTCAGGCGCTGCTTCGGGTTCTGCGTCAGGCCGTGCAGCAGCACGCTTTCGATGCGGCCGCTCGGCAGGCACCGCTCGCTCGACAAGTACTCCTTGATAGCCGAAAGACCGAAACCACCAGGCATCTTGCTCGCGAGCATCTTGGCGATCAGAGCGCTCGTCACCTTGCCGGGCGACGCGTAGTCGGGGAACTTACCCGCCAGCTCGACCAGCTTCATCTCCGCCGCATCATCCGGACCCGAGCCGAACTCCTTCTCCAGGTCGCCAACGATCTCGTTCTGCACCGCAGACTTGCCAGCGGACAGCTCCTTGATCGTGGCCGTCTCAGGGACCTCCGTGAACGCCTTGCCGAACTTCGCCGCGAGCATCACCAGCAGAGCGTGCTTCGCCTCCACCGGCTTGTCAGCCACCGTAGGGATCGACACCGGGGCCGGGTTGAACGACATGCCCACCGCGCCAGGCGCAGCGGCCATCGTCGGGCGGGTCAGCGAAATGCCCGCGAACGAAGCGTAGCCATTCACGCTGTCATCCAGCCACTTGCGCGCGTCCGCATCGCTCTTGAAACGAGCCTGCGGCGCAAGAAGCAGCGAGTGCGCCAGGACGCTCTCCATGCGACCAGCTCCCAGGCCCTTCTCGCCGCTCAGGTACTCCTTGATGCTCGACATCGTGAAGCCACCGGGCATCTTGCTAGCCACCACCTTGTTGATCAGGCCGTTCGTCACCTTGCCCAGCGTCTTGTAGCCCAAGAACTTCGACGCCATCTCCTTCAGCGGCACCTCGCCGGCACCCTCGGGGACACCACCACCGAACTCCTTCTCCAGGTCGCCCAGGATTTCGTTCTGCACCGCAGACTTGCCGGCGCAAAGCGTCTTCACGTCCGTGTCTTCCTTGATCTCGCCCAGATCCTTGTTCAGGCGCACAGCAAGAAGCACACGCAGAACGTGCAGAGCAGCGACTGGCGCGTCTTCGGCGGCAGGGGCCGACGCTGCGGGGGCAGGAGCAGCCTGCACCGGAGCCGCCGGGGCGACAACAACCGGAGCAGCAACCGGGGCCGGCGCCGCGGGAGCCGCTTCCGCCTTCGGAGCAGACGCAGCAGCAGCCTTCGCAGCGGCGGCGGCGGCCTCAGCCGCAGCCTCGGCAGCCAAACCACGCGCGTACTCGGACGCAGAGATGTTCAACGTCTCCTCCTCGAAGTGGACAACCTCGCGGTCACGCTGGTACCACAGAATCTCACGCGGCACCGACGGGAAGTCGCCAACCTGCAGAGTGCGCAGCGCCATGTTCGTCAACGTGGGAGCAGGACCAATTTCCACAAAGCGGCGAACGCCGCCCTCCGAGAACAGCAGCGCCTGCGTCTTGATCCACTGCACGGGCGACGCAAACTGGTACGCCAGCAGCTCCACCACCAGAAGGTGCGCGAGCTGGGCCTTCGTCGTCAACTGCCACTGCATCGGGTCCAGCACCTCCGCCAAGAACGGGCTCTTCGTAGCCTCGTACACCTCCTCGAAGTACGAGCGCTCCAGCGAGAACGGAGTGGCCACCAGGTTCGGGATGTACCGGTTCACCAGAAGCGGCAGCTGGCGCTCCAGCACCTGCGGGTCGAACTTCGTGCGCAGCAGCGCGCGGAACGACGGCACGCCGCCCAGCAGCTCGCGCGAGTGGAACGGCACGTCAATACCAACCAGCGGGATCGTCGCCAGGCCTCTGGCCAGCGTAAACGGACGCCCGCTCTGCTCGCACTTCTCCTTGCGAGCGCGAGCCTGCGCCAGCGACTCCGCGATCACCTTCTCCACCTCCTCCGGAGAGGTCGACTTCACCGTCTTGAACGCAGACAACGCCAGCGACAGTGTTTCCAGGTTCACGTTCTCACCAGCAACCACGTACTGGCGCTGCTGGATGTTGAAGTTCACCACCTGCAGGAGCTTGCCCGAAGCGGCCTCAATGCCGTCCACGACCTTGTACATAACCTCCTCCGTGAAGTGGGGGCCAACACGAGTGGGGTTCGTCGCAACCATACCGTAGTCCGAGCGTCCCTCAGCATCACGCTTCACAGCCTTTTGCATGATCATTCCACGCAAGAATACTAGATCCATGAGTGCTTCCACAGATAACGCTTCCGCGAAGGAGATCAAACCAGCGTACTCGCCCAGGGAATGGCCAGCAAAATAGGCATCATCAGGAATCAGCTGCGCCGCCTCAATCTCAGAGAACATTGCCTTCTCCAGAAGTACTAGCGCAGGCTGGCTGAACTGGGTTGCGAACAGCAGGCCTTCCGTTGCCGAAAAACTGTAGCTCTCAGTATCTTCATCAATCTCTGGTAGGAGCGGGGTAACTTCACCAGTGACAGGGTCTTCACATTTCAGGTTCATGTAGTGTTCGCGAATCTTGCAGCCCTTCTTACCACCAAAGTGCACCGTAATGGACTTCGGGTTCTTGCGCACCATCTCGAGGATGGAGAAACCGAACGTGTTGCGCAAGTGAACATCACCACGGTTCCAGATCTCGCGAGCAACCGAGGATTCCTGGTAGCGGTCCATGCCCATGTTCACCGCAGCAGAGCCCTGGCCAGTGAACACAAACGCCATCGGCGCTTGCTTCACCACAGCACGCGCGCTAACCACGCGCTCGCCAGAACCGTTCACAACCTCCACCGACAAAATCTTCTTGCCGTTGTCGAGGCCGATGTGGCGCGCCTGCATGAACAGCTTGTCGCCCGGGTACACCATGCCGTCAAAGTTCACGTCGTAGTCCACCACGTTGCTGTCGAAACCCAGGCCGAAGCTCTCGATGACCAGGTCGCGGACCTTCGTCGCAGTCCACAGACCGTGCATGATCGGCTTGCCCTTCGGCAGGTGGCCCAGGATGGCGGCGTACTTCGAGCGGTGAATCGGGTTCAGGTCGCGCGAAGCCACGGCGTACGCCAGCGCGTTCGTCGGCACATTGATCTCCAGCGGCTTCTCCAGCATGTGCGAGCCACCGTTCGCAAACATGCCACCGGCATTCGCGTCCGCCGGCTGCACCTGGCGCAGGAACGCCACCACGGGGCTCTCGTTCACCTCGTTGCTCTTGAACTCGACCATGCCGATCTCCACCTTCGAGCCAGCCTCCTCGCGGCACAGCACGCCCGACACTTCCACAGAGCTCAGCGAGTTGATCGACGCGTACTGCTTCTTCGTCGTCAGCTTGAACGACAGGTGGTCACCGACGCTCACCGAGGCCTCGGCAGCCAGCTTCAGCCACGACTTCGCCTTCAGGATTTCCACGTCCTCCTGGCGCTTGGGCACGAAATCGTCCGTCGACTTGTCGATCGAGAACGTCGACTCGAAGTCATTGAACGACCCACGGATCAGGAACTCGCTGTGCAGCTCCACCAGCGGCTCCAGCACCTCCTCCATCTGCTCGTCCACCGTCTTGCGCGAGATGATGGCCACACCGTGCACAATCTTGCCGCTGTCGATGATGCGCAGACTGCCGACGTTCGACGTGCTCACGATGTCGTCGCCAGGCAGGAACGTCGCCGACGCCTTGCGCGACGACAGCAGCTTGTACGAGTGCTTCAGGTGCACCAGGTCCAGCAGGTTGCCCTTCACCTCCTTCGTGAACACCGACTGGATCAGCGGACGCCACGACACGATCGTCGAGAAATCAGCCGGGGCGCCCACCTCGTCCGAGCTAAGACCCAGTGCGGCGCGGTACGCCACGATGTCCTCCTTCGTGATGCTGAAGTCGGCCGTGAAAGGAGACATCACGCTCTCCGCACACGCAGCCTCGCACGACTCCTCTTCCTTGCCCTCGATGGCCACCCAGAAGCGGGCATAGAACGCCTTCACCTTGTCGATGAAGCCGCTGCCCTCAGCGTGGATCGAGCACGACAGCTCTGGGTGGTGCTGGAACGTCATCTCCAGCGCCACGACGCCGGACTTCAGCTCGGTCACCGCCGGGCGAACCTCGTTCACCACAACGGCAATCGCCGCGTCCTTCTTCGTGATCTCGATCACGGGGCCCGAAATGTCGATCGAGCTGTCGAACACGCGAACGCCGGCGGCATCGATCACGTACTTCTGGCCCACCTGGGGGACAAGAAGCTGGCGCACCGGGTTCGCAAGCCACTTCTTCTCCTCCACGACGTGCGTCGACGAGATGAGCGCCTTCAGCCAGTCCTTGTCGCTCACGGACGCGGCGAGCGCAGCAAGCCACTCGTCAGCAGACGGAACGGCGCTCTCCTCCGTGGAGATTGACACCTCCACGGTGTCGTCGCTCTCCGTGACCTCAACTCCAGCGATGTCCACAGTCTGCTTGGTGGCCGCAACCGGCGCAGCAGCAATCGCACCGCTCTCCTTAACAACGTTGATGAAGCCCGAGTTGATGCCTCCCAGGATGTCAGCCACGGGCTCATCCACCACCGTGCTGTAGCGCACAGCCACGGGGCCCTGCAGGATGAACACGCGCTGCTCGTCGCGCTCCGGCACCGCGTCCAAGTCCTCCGAGTACCACAGAGAATCCTTCTTGAACCACGTCTTGAAATCCGTGTCGATCGCAGGCACGAAGTTCACCGGCTTGCCACCCGTGCGGCACAGCTCCAGGAAGAAGTCGCAGTCCGGCACCGACAGCAGCGTCGACACCGTCGCAGGGTACTTCGCGATAAACGCGCTCAGCGTTCCGCGCGGGTTCGACTTGAGCTCCGACTGGTCGAACAGCGCGCCAGAGCTTTCGCGGCGGAAACGTTCCTCCGTGCGCGTGATGAACTTGCTCACGCGCGAGAAGTACGTGTCGTGCACCCAGCGTTGCGGCTTGCCTTCCACCTCCACGTACGTCAAGTCGACCAAGCGCGTCAGCACGTCTCCGTACGACATCTCCTCCAGCTCCGCCGGGACAACCTCGCCCGTCTCGACGTTGCGCTTGCAGCCGAAGTACGGCTTCTGGTAGTCCGCGTTCAGGCGCGCGATGATGTCCTGCTTGTTCAGGCGCAGCGCCAGCTCCACCTGCTCGCGCGGGATCGAGAAGTACTTGTCGTCAAACTCCTTCCACAGCACAGCGCAGCGGTTGGCCACCACGTGGATCGGCTCGCCCAGCTCCGACGTCACCGTGACAACGCCGCCCACGACGCCCGTGTAGCTCGTCTCCCACTCCAGCTCCGACTCGATACCAGGCGTGTCCACCAGCAGCTTCTTCACTGCCGGCGCGGTCGCGGCCTCCTTCGCGACCATCACGCGAGAGCCCATCAGGATGCCATCCGCTGGCATCTTGTGCAGGTGGCCGCGCGCCAGGCTCCACTCGCCCGTGAGGTACTGCTTCGAGTCCTCCCAGTTGCCGAAGCCAGAGCCCACCACCAGCAACACGTTCGACACGCGACGGATGGCGGCGTACGTCTCCTCCATCGGCTGGTGGAAGTCCTCGAAGCTGTGGTGGCCACCAGCGCGGCCGCCGGTCCACTGCAGCATCACGGTCATCGACGGCATCGCCGCGGCAATCTCCAGCACCGCGTGGATACCGTCCACCGAACCGGGCTTGAAGCACACCACCTTGATGCCAACGGCCTCCAGCTGCGACATCATCTCAAGCGCACGCTCCTGCGTCGGGATACCGGCGCCAATCGTGATGCTCTCGATAGGCACGCCGCTGCGGCGCATACGAAGCACCATCGGGAACTGGAAGCCCCACTGCTTCGCGTTCAGGTACAGCATGTTGATCGCGATGCCGAGGCCAGGCTTGATCTTCGACACCAGCTCGTTCACCTCGTCCTCGAAGATGTTCGGGCGCGACAGACCACCCGCCGCAAGCTCACCGTGGAAACCCGCGTTCTGGATAGCCGCAACGAGGTCGATACCTTCCAGGCTCGTCGTGGGCGTCATACCCGCGACCATGATGGGAGGCTTGTTCAGCGCGCGCGTGAATCTGTTGTAGATCTTGCCCGACGTCGTCACCTGAGGGCCGAACTTCTTCGCCCACGTCGCCTCGGCCGGGGTGAAGCTCGGTGCAGCGTCGATGAACTGCTGCAGGCCAATGTGAGGGGCGTACTTCGTAGACGTGCTCATAATCGGGTGCTTGGCAGTCGCAATAACTACGTCAACGCCCAGGCCTTCCGCGAACTTGTCGCTCAGTTTCGCCACGCCAAGGTCGGGTCCAAACTCCAGCACGTGCGTCGCGCTCGAGTGGTGCTCCGCGATCTTCGCCCACGTCGCCGTCCAGTCCACGAGCTGCAGCAACTGCATGTTAATAAGTTCATCGACAACGTCGTCCACCGTCTGCAGGTTGGTCGCCTCCGCGTTCGTAGCGTACACAGGCACCTGCAGCTGGCTGCCCTTGATGGCGCACTTGACGCGCGCAACGTCCTGGACCAGCTTGGGCTTGGCCTCAGTCAGCAGCGGTGTGTGGAAAGGAGCCGACAGCGGCAAGAACGACAGCGAGCCCGTGGGCTTCCGCTGCGAGTGCGGGATGCGCGTCTGGTTGGCGTCGGGCTTGGCGAACAGGCCCTCCAGCGCCTGCTTCAGCAGCATCAGCGTGGCGGGGAAGCCCGTCACGTTCATCATGTCCGACGCGTTGATGAGCGACAGCTGCAGGTCGGGCGTCTTGGTGCGGCGCTTGGCCACCTCGATGGCCTTGACCACGTGCTCCTTCTTGAGGCCGCGCACGGCCAGCATCGGGCCGGCGTCCGCGACCTTCTTGCCGTCCTGCTTGTACTGCGTCAGGAGCTGGTCGTACGTCTCCTGAGCGCGCAGTCCCTGCCAGAACATGTAGCGCAGGACGGAGACGCCGACCTCGACGAACTCCTCGGCCGTCTTGGCCGCCGAGAAGATGACGGCGCTCACCACGCCCTGGCTGTGGCCCACAGCCGTGGCGGAGCTCTTGACCACGCTCTCGTGGCTCACGCCCGCCGTCTCGAGGAAGTTGAGGTAGTTGGCGCACTGCGTGAGCACCAGCAGCGGCATGCTGAAGTACACGCGGTCGAGCGCCAAGTCTGCGGGCGCGTCGCCGACCTCCAGGCTCTGCAGCCAGCTGTGCACGTCGATGACCGCCTCGAAGGCGACGGAGGCCTTGGCCTCGTCGGTGCTGGACTCCACCAGCAGCGCCTGCGCCGCGCAGTCGATGAACGCGGACGCGGCGCTGGTCTTGGATGCAACGTAGAGCTTCTGCAGCTCGGTCCAGTAGGAAGTGCCTTGGCCGCCGAACTCGGGGATGAATTTATACTTGTCCGCGCTCATGGCGGCGGCCACCTTGGTCACTGGAGTTGTAGCGGCCGTAGTGATCGGCGTCGGTGTGGATGTTGAAGTGGACGAGGTGGTCACCACCCTCCTGGTGCGCTTGCCCGCCTTGGTCGTCCTGGTAACGACGGTCTTCTTGGTCTGCGCGGGGCTGGTCATGGTAATGCGTGGCTTCTTCTTGGCTTGGACGGAGAGAGGACGGAGACCAGAAGCGTAGATCCGGCGACGCTGCTGCTGCTGCTGCTTCAGCGTCGGCGGCAAATTGGATTCTGATCCCGTCAGCGCGGCGCCAAGCGCTCGGGGAGCTCCTGGTCTTCAACGACGGCCTGCCGCGCCGCGCCGAGCCGAGCTGCGCTTGCTGAGGGCCGGCCCTCAGCAAGCCCGGTCGCCTCGCGGCTCGTCTTCCGCAGCTAGGCACGCACAGCGCCATCTGGGTGACGCGGGTCTTGCCAACTTGTTGCATTGGCCGCTACGCTCGCGACCGCTTTGCACGCCGTCGCGTGAGCTCCTCGCCCGCGAGTACTCTGCCAACGCAAGCGGGGGATCACCCAGGCCGGGAGCGAGACAGGACGCGCGGGTGGCTCACGCGCTGTCGACGACCTGCGTAGCGCGCAACGCTGGCCAGCGGAGGCCCTTGAGGCTTGAGTCGAGCCGCCGCATTGTCGATTGTCGATTGTAAGGATCTTCTGCGGCCGCGAGATTTGGCCCGCGTCGAGGTATCCATCAGAGCGGGCGGGCGGGACTGTATCGATAGCGTTGCACCCATCGGCAGGGATTGATAGTAACGTGGTTAGGGGTTACTATTCTACTAATAGCTACTGTAAATTACTGTTGAAACTACTACTACTGCTAGTAGTTTGCGACGGGGGTGCAAACTACTACTGCTAGTGACCCAGTAACTCAAATTGCGAGCTAATATTACCGTCGAGCTACTGCCAATTACTGTCGGCGCAGCTGAAGAAATCCAGGAACATCTTACCTTTTGATCAACGTAGACTCTGGCTACAGGCCTTTACAACCTGGCAAAGCCACCCGCTGTCTGCGCTTTAGCTATGATGGTCGCAACAGCGGGTTGTCGAACGCTTGCGCAAAAGCCTCGTTGACTGCGCGACTCGCGATCTAGCGTTCATTCTGCAATTTGCCAGCGCCTCCGAGCCAGCTCGCTACCAGGCCGACGAAGTGCGCGAACCCCGACTCTACCTTCCCTGAGCTGACGAGTACGGACCCTTGCCTGGTGCGTGGGCTCGGGGCTCACCGGCGGTGAAGCAATGAACTCCACGACGTGCTCCGATCAAGCCAAGCACGTATGCTGTCTCAGTCAACGCTAGCGGGTGAAGCCGAAGATGCCCTGCGGGGGGGGGGGGGGGGGGGGCGACTACAATTGTGGACTGGGTCCATGTCTGCGCAGCAACAAGCAACAGTGGAGCTACGTGGGACGACTTCACACGACTACTGGTCCACCGCAACGGCGTCGTCTGTTGGAGAGTGGAGGGGCCCTGTGCGCACGTCAACATCCTTCGCTGATTATGTGCAACCAGCAGCGTCTTGTATCTGTCCATTGCTGCGTTGGCGCGAGTTTGGTTGGGCAGAAGCCCGGCAAATGCATCGTGTTTTTCTTTGTCATGAGCAACCTCCGAGCCAGAACCGGCAACCGACGAGCAGAGATGCAGGTGCTACTCAGGCACAACCGAGAGAAGATTCGTCGGATGGAGCACGGCAGCGATGTATCCAAGTAGGACTTGAGGTCGACTACTAGCTACTACTAGGAAATTACTGTAGTAATTTTACTGTAGTAGTTCTGACCGCATAAACTACTAGTACTGGTCGAGTAGTAGCTTAATTTTCGCTACTGGAAAGTTACCGTAGCAATATAGACGAAAATCACGTTACATGTACTATCAATCCCTGCCCATCGGGCCAGCCTGGCCGCCAGGTGCCCAACCCGCTGTTGTATTTTTGCGACAGGAAAGCTGGCAAACCCGAAAAGGCAGCAAACCTGAGTATTTTTGCATGTGTGCCTCCATGAGCGTGCAATGCACGGTGCATGCAGGGCGGCGATTAGTGTGTTCGCGCGGGAACGAGCCCCATTGAGCGTGGTATGAACGAAGCTGAGGAAGCGCGCTGGCTGCATATTGGGCCTGATCGGGAGATGCCACTGCAACGAGCTAACTACAACTACAGTCACTGTAGTGCAGTGTTGCAGTTTGTTAAGACCAGCTACGCCTTTCGTACATGTATTCGCATGCACGAATGATCCGTGCACTATGGTGTCGAAGCTCGGTGTGAAAGCTAAACCTTGATGAGATGGGAAAGAAGGATCACGTGCGATAAATTAGCGTGGTTTGGTACAGTACTCCTCGAGCGACGAGTCTACATGTACATTTTGGCATCTGCCGTGAAGGTAGGTGCATTGTGGGATAAGTGCATGAAGACAGCAATGCAAAATTCTCAAGCCTGGTGGCCGCCTCAATCTAAGGCGGTTGTTTATCTTCACCAAAAGTCGAGCTTGATGATGTTTAGAATCTGTGCCTTGCCAGATACGTGCTGCAACAGCACGAGGCTTGGTGGCTGCTGCCCAAAAAAGCAAACCTGCAGTCAGCTAATTACACAAGATTCAGCGGCTCATGCTGCTATTATTAATAATAACGAGTTGTTGGTCATCTCTCACCATCCACTTCAGTCAACTATAATAATGCCGTGACGTCATGGTTAGCTCGCTGGTGGTAAGGTGCAGAGGCACATGCAGCCTAGCTAAAGCAACATAGCAAAGCTCCATTATCTTGATGCCAACTTCATTCGCGCTGACGTAAGCGTCCCCAAGAGCAATCTTTTTGCCTGTGCCTAAAAACGTATCGAGTGCTGAAGTATTACATGTATAATAGTTGTTGCGTTAAAACGTATCCAACCAAACACCGCAGCCACGCGGACGCAACCACAGGGCCCACCCCGTGCCACCAGACTCTGGTCCAGAGAGGGATCCATAGTTGCAATCCAGTCGCGCAGCCACGCATCCCCAAAATGACAAAATGACAACGATACGTGTTTCTCGCAGGCCGAAGTTTTGAGACAAAAGCCTTGCAAGGTCAACTCTCAGGGAAGATCAGTGCAAGCTTTCAAGAAACCGCCTATGTTGTCCTTTCGCCTCCGCTTATTAGTATTCGATGCCATCGAATCCTTCGTGCTGAGTCAGCACTGCTGACAAGATGTCGATGAAGCCAGCCAGGATGCAAACGAACACGGGCTTTCAATGACAATGCAAAGAGATGCAATTCCTGTTCAAAAGTTAATTACTTCTCTGGGCCACCTGAGAAACAACACTCTCCTTAAAACCTCAATTTGATGTGGCCCACACATCTGCTTTAATTGGACATAATCATGGTTTAAAATCATTGATTGGACAAAAGTATTAGCAGTGCGCGAGCGAAACGAAAATCACCTCAAAAACCTCAAATTTCAGCGAGCTATATCAACGTCTCTAGTATCTCTACAAACCCACCAGCTACATATCCGTGAAGAGCCCTATTAAGGCTTCATGTACATATATTTTTGTGTAATATCGCTGAAAATTAAAAAAGTTACGCAAAAAAACCTAATCGTACCCAATTTAGCGAATTGAAACAGAGCTCTATTATCTTTATTTTTGCCGTTTAGAGGCAGCCAATAGGAGTGCTGGAACAGGCAAAAGCTCAGCTTTATTTTGCACTATTGCTCATTCTAAACAAAAAATTGCTCCTCGAGTTATGCCCTGAAAACCGAGGTGTTGTTTCTTAGGTGGCCCAGAGAAGTACGCAGCGGTACAGCAGGAAACATGCAAAATGAAAACTATCTATGTCATGAGAACTTACTCCTGCTGGAAGCTGGCAACAGCCTGGGACACCGCGAAGTCGCCCGAGTGGCTGATCGACACGCTCAGCTTCGACAAGCCCAGACGGTTGAACACCTGCAGCGGGTAGCCCGACAGCAGCACGGACGGAGCGCCCGACGCCGTCATGAAGATCTCGATCTCGCGCAGCGGGGCACCAGCTCCCTTCCACAGGTTCGGCTCTGTAGGCGAAGAGCTCGAGATGGCCTTGATCACAGCCTCCTTGGCAGCCCAGCGACCCGCGAAGCTCGCGGCCGGGTGCGGCGCGCTGTAGCAGTACGCCATCTCCTGGTCCGTGAAGTTACGCCGGATGAAGTCCTCGCGGCCGTTCAGGTTCTCGAACGTAGCCACCGGCTCCACGTCCACACCCATGCCCATGTTCTTGGACGCCAGACCCAGGTCGGTCGCCGCTTGGTTGATGGCAGTCAACAGCGTCGACGACGAGTCGGCCGAGTGCGTCTCCGTGGTCTTCTTCGAGGCCGCCGCCGCCGCATCCGCAGCAGCCTTCGCCTTCTTCGCGCGTTTCTCCGCGCGCTGGCGGCGGTTCTCCTCCGCAGTGAGCGAGTCCGCGCCGCCAAAACGCCACGTCTTGGACGTCGCGTCGTACTCCGCGCGGGCCGTCGGGTCCAGGTACACGTTGCTCTCCTGCGCCGACGAGTACGGCGCCTCGTTCTTCACCTGGATGTGCGCCTGCTTGCCCGTGATCACGCCCTGCGCGTGCGTGTTCATCTTGATCAGACGCTGTTCGCGACGAGCAGAGTAGTGCTGGAACTCCTCCGCAGCCAGCGTCGACAGCAGGTAGTCCGGGTGCACCAGCACCACCTCGCCACCGGCCTGGCCGAAGCCGAAACTCTTCATCAGCACGGCCTTGACGCCCACGGTCTGGTAGCTACGGTTCGGGTACACGAGGTGGTCGTACTTGCGCAGCGTCTCGCACGTGTTGTCCAGCTGACGGTTGCCCGGGATCAAGCCCGTGTTCAGCACCTGCAGCAGGCCGTTCAGCATCCACGCAGCAGCGGCACCCTTCGGGTGGCCCGTCAGGTTCTTCTGGCAGATCACCGGAAGCGGGTTGCCCGCAGAGCGGCCCAAGTGAGCCATCTGCTTGTGCGTCACCTCGCTCTCGTTCTTGTCGTTGGCCTTGGTACCCGTGCCGTGGAAGCTGGCAGCGCCCAGGTCGTCAATGTCCAGGTTCCACACGCTCAGCGCACCACGCAGAGGGGCGATGTCCGTGCGGCCATGGTAGAAACCTTCTCCCCACATAGCCTGAGCGGCCTGCACCTTGCGCACCTTCATCTCATCCAGGAACGCAACGCGAGACTCGTCGCCGTCGATCAGCGTCTTCTCACGCGCATACCACTTCTCAATGCTCTCCAGCTCGTCGTCGAACTGGCGGCGACGGAACTCCACGTCCAGCAGCGGGGAAGGCTTCGAGTTGTCCGACGTAGCCTCGCGCGCCGTCGTCAGAATGCCCTGACCAGGAGCAGGCACCGAGCGGCCGTTCTTGTCCGTCGCCGTGTTCGTCAGTGCCACGATACCATAGATCGGCAGACCCATTTCAAGTGCGAGCTGGGCATCCATCAGCAGCTGAATACCAGCACCGTGACTCTCCATGAAGCCACCACGCGTCGTCGAGCACGGACGGCACATTTCCTTGGGCTCACGACCCATTCCAGTCTCCTTCACCGAGTCGCTCGTCGCCTTCATCTGAGCGAACTCAAATGCACCCTCCTCACCGAAGTCATCGTATCCACCAACAATGCAAATGCGCGCCTTGCCGCTCTTGATGGTCTCCGCACCAATGTCCACAGATTCGGCAGCCGTGGCGCAAGCGCCCACGGGAGTCTTGATCGGGCCAGATGAACTCAAGAGCAGCATGTTCACCCATGCCGGGGGAGTGTTAATGAAGCACTCCTGCAGAGCGTCACTCGGGGCCGCCTTGCCCAGAAGACGGTTCTTGTAGATTTGCGTGAAAGCACGCATACCACCCATGCCACCACCAGACGTGTTACCGACCTCCGACACGTGCACGTACTGGTAGAACTCATACGGATCCGTCACACCAGCAGCAACAAACGCATCCATCGTTGACGCAAGCACGTACAGCGTAATAGGGTCCACGGCATCAGCAAGGTCCTTCGACAGACCAAGACGCTCCGCGCTCCAACCCGTCGGGATCTGGCCAGCAACAAAGCGGTCGAAGTTGAGCGCACGAGGAATGTTCAGCACAGAGCCCTTGCGCAGGCGAATCATCCACGCGCCGGACGCGTTCTGGAACACGTCCACGTTCTCCTTGCCCAGCTCCTTGCGGAACTGCAGAGCCTCCTCGCGGTCGGCCACCTCGATGGGAGACATCTTCTTGTCGATGGCCACCTGGTGCAGCACCATCTTGTTCTTCGGATCGTACCCGTCGAACAGCTCAGGCTCAACGATGCGGATGCCCGAGTGCTTCAGGATGTCCTCCTCGTAGCGCGGCTTCACCTGGTGGTCCGGCACGATCTCTTTCGTCTTCGCGTCCACCCAGTTGCCCTTGTCGAACACGATGCGGCCCGTCAACCATGCCAGCTCAATGCAGCCTTCCAGCGAGAACTCGCCGTACGACTCCATCTCCCAGCGCGTGCGCGAGTTGCCCCACGGACTCACCTCGCCGAACCCAGTCACCACAACCACCTGGCGCAGATCCAGCATGCCGCGCAGCAGCGCCTGCTTCGTCGACGCCGACAGTCCGGCCACACCACCCAGCTTCGGGAACGAGTTGCAGTAGTAGCTCGACATGTTCGCGCGAGGAGCGAACTTCTTCGAGCTCGGAGCAGCCTGCTTCTGCGACGAAGGCAGAGCCAGCATCTTCTTGTCGCTCTCAAGGGCGGCATGGATAGATGCCTGCAGCTTAGCCTTCTTCATGATGTCAGCGCGAATGGCATCCACCTGATCCTTCAGGTCGCTAACCTGGGCCATGCCACCAGTGAGGTCTGCAAAGATCGGCGATTCGGCAGCGCGGTCGACAATGCTCGGGTGCATCAGTGCACTCAGGTTGAAGCCCATTTCCGTCGTACTGAACGTACGCATTCCCATCTTCTCCACGCCCGCAGCAACCACATTGTTGCCAGACATGAGGCCCGTGCCACGGGTCCAACCGATAATCGCACCAACGATCGAAAGCTGGTCATCCCAGCCCTCCGAGTACCACTTGCCCATGAGACTCTCCACGCCCAGCTTCGACTCGGCGTACAGACCATCACCGCCGAAGCTGCCGTGGTTCGGCGACATCGGGAGAATTACGAGCGCGGGGCGAGTCGTGATATCACGAGCCTTCTTCGCCGTAACAACCTCTCCCAGCAAACGCATCGTGTTCGTAAGCATGATGCGGTGTGCCAACTCCGAGCGCGAGTCGATGTCCGTGATCGTGCGACCCACCTCCGATAGAGCCGCGAACGGGATCACAAAGTCCAGGTCCAGCTTGTGCACGTTGTAAATGTGCGCCACCAGGTTCTGCACATCCACCTTGGACGCCTGGTTGAATGGCAGCACGATGAGACGGCTACCGCGACTGCCGTGCTGCTCGTAGATCTCGCGGAACAGCGCCGTCGTCTTCATACTGAAGCTGCTCGTCGTCACGAACACGGTCGCACCACCCTCCAACAGCGCCTTCACGATCTCAGCACCAATGGAGTTCTTGCCGCAGCCCGTCAGCAGAGCAACCTTGCCAGCAAACGAGATACCAGTCGAGGCCATCTCACGCATGCACGACAGCAGCACGCAGGTCGACTCGACGTCGTACAGACGGATCGTCGGGTCCACATCGGACGGCTTGCGGACGTGCACGTGCGGCAGCACGATCTTCTTCAGGTTCTCGTTCAGGCCGTAGCGCAACGAGGACGAGCGAGCGACCAGAGACTTCTCAGACTCCCTCTTAGCGCGCTTACGAAGAGAGTCACGCAGTGCAGTAAGCTTGGCGCCTTCCGCAGTAGCCACCTTCTTGGTCTTAGTAGACTGCTTGTCGGCCATAGATGAGGCCTTCTCATCCTCCTCCTCCTCGTCGTCGTCATCGCTGTCAGGCTCATCGCTGCTCATGCTACCATTGTCGTTCAAGGTCGACTCAAATCCGACAGCGCTGGTCATGCCCGCCGTAACATCAGTGCCAGCAACCTTTCCGGTCTCGATGGCGTCGTTGTACTCCAGTCCACGTGCCACCTCGTCAACATAGTTGATGGAGTCGGACACACCTTCACGAGGCACCTCAGCATACTCCAGCTCACCGTTCTCCAGAATGCGGAGCTGCGGCTGCGTCGGCTTAAAGATCTGCATGTTGACTGGGTTCGTGTTCAGCCATTCTTCCACTTGCTCCACCAGCAGCTGAACAGCCTGGGCCAATTCCGGGCTGCTTTCCTCCTCGGCACGAGACACGAAGAACTGCGTGCACTGCAAAAGCTCCGGTGTAGCACGGTTGCACAGGTACGGCTTAAACCACTCGAGGGGCGGAAGAGCAGACTCGTCCGCAATCGTGTCGACGTTCTTGTTGATGAAGCGCGTCATCGCCTCGAAGTGCGTGTTAAGACCATCGTTCACAGCCAACTTGGGGCTCACAGCGACGCCCTTCGCAGCAGCCGCTGTGCGGTAGTACAGCTCCATCGCATCCTGAACAGCCCAGTTCCAGTAGCTGTCGTACTGACGCTCCTTCTTCGCATCGAACTTGCCAGCAATACCAGCACCGTAGAACTCGCCGTGCTCCGTCACCCACTGCGACACCGACGACTCCAGGTCCTCACGCAAGTCCACCTCCGTCTCGATCTTGCGGTGCCAGTCCAACTGGTCATCGCCCAGGTACGAGCTCAACGCCTCCACCTGGTCCGCGATCATCGACTTCAGACGCTTCTCGAAGTCACTCGGCAGCGAACTTGACTGCATCGCCGGCTGGCCCATGGCCGGACCAGCCATCATACCGCCCAGCTTCGACAGGTACGGGATGTCAATGCCAGCATACTTCGCGTAGTCGTCCACGACGCCATCCAGCCACTTCTTCGCCGTAGCATCGTCCGTCAGGCGCTGCTTCGGGTTCTGCGTCAGGCCGTGCAGCAGCACGCTTTCGATGCGGCCGCTCGGCAGGCACCGCTCGCTCGACAAGTACTCCTTGATAGCCGAAAGACCGAAACCACCAGGCATCTTGCTCGCGAGCATCTTGGCGATCAGAGCGCTCGTCACCTTGCCGGGCGACGCGTAGTCGGGGAACTTACCCGCCAGCTCGACCAGCTTCATCTCCGCCGCATCATCCGGACCCGAGCCGAACTCCTTCTCCAGGTCGCCAACGATCTCGTTCTGCACCGCAGACTTGCCAGCGGACAGCTCCTTGATCGTGGCCGTCTCAGGGACCTCCGTGAACGCCTTGCCGAACTTCGCCGCGAGCATCACCAGCAGAGCGTGCTTCGCCTCCACCGGCTTGTCAGCCACCGTAGGGATCGACACCGGGGCCGGGTTGAACGACATGCCCACCGCGCCAGGCGCAGCGGCCATCGTCGGGCGGGTCAGCGAAATGCCCGCGAACGAAGCGTAGCCATTCACGCTGTCATCCAGCCACTTGCGCGCGTCCGCATCGCTCTTGAAACGAGCCTGCGGCGCAAGAAGCAGCGAGTGCGCCAGGACGCTCTCCATGCGACCAGCTCCCAGGCCCTTCTCGCCGCTCAGGTACTCCTTGATGCTCGACATCGTGAAGCCACCGGGCATCTTGCTAGCCACCACCTTGTTGATCAGGCCGTTCGTCACCTTGCCCAGCGTCTTGTAGCCCAAGAACTTCGACGCCATCTCCTTCAGCGGCACCTCGCCGGCACCCTCGGGGACACCACCACCGAACTCCTTCTCCAGGTCGCCCAGGATTTCGTTCTGCACCGCAGACTTGCCGGCGCAAAGCGTCTTCACGTCCGTGTCTTCCTTGATCTCGCCCAGATCCTTGTTCAGGCGCACAGCAAGAAGCACACGCAGAACGTGCAGAGCAGCGACTGGCGCGTCTTCGGCGGCAGGGGCCGACGCTGCGGGGGCAGGAGCAGCCTGCACCGGAGCCGCCGGGGCGACAACAACCGGAGCAGCAACCGGGGCCGGCGCCGCGGGAGCCGCTTCCGCCTTCGGAGCAGCGGCGGCGGCGGCCTCAGCCGCAGCCTCGGCAGCCAAACCACGCGCGTACTCGGACGCAGAGATGTTCAACGTCTCCTCCTCGAAGTGGACAACCTCGCGGTCACGCTGGTACCACAGAATCTCACGCGGCACCGACGGGAAGTCGCCAACCTGCAGAGTGCGCAGCGCCATGTTCGTCAACGTGGGAGCAGGACCAATTTCCACAAAGCGGCGAACGCCGCCCTCCGAGAACAGCAGCGCCTGCGTCTTGATCCACTGCACGGGCGACGCAAACTGGTACGCCAGCAGCTCCACCACCAGAAGGTGCGCGAGCTGGGCCTTCGTCGTCAACTGCCACTGCATCGGGTCCAGCACCTCCGCCAAGAACGGGCTCTTCGTAGCCTCGTACACCTCCTCGAAGTACGAGCGCTCCAGCGAGAACGGAGTGGCCACCAGGTTCGGGATGTACCGGTTCACCAGAAGCGGCAGCTGGCGCTCCAGCACCTGCGGGTCGAACTTCGTGCGCAGCAGCGCGCGGAACGACGGCACGCCGCCCAGCAGCTCGCGCGAGTGGAACGGCACGTCAATACCAACCAGCGGGATCGTCGCCAGGCCTCTGGCCAGCGTAAACGGACGCCCGCTCTGCTCGCACTTCTCCTTGCGAGCGCGAGCCTGCGCCAGCGACTCCGCGATCACCTTCTCCACCTCCTCTGGAGAGGTCGACTTCACCGTCTTGAACGCAGACAACGCCAGCGACAGTGTTTCCAGGTTCACGTTCTCACCAGCAACCACGTACTGGCGCTGCTGGATGTTGAAGTTCACCACCTGCAGGAGCTTGCCCGAAGCGGCCTCAATGCCGTCCACGACCTTGTACATAACCTCCTCTGCGAAGTGGGGGCCAACACGAGTGGGGTTCGTCGCAACCATACCGTAGTCCGAGCGTCCCTCAGCGTCACGCTTCACAGCCTTTTGCATGATCAGACCACGGAGGAACACAACCTCGACAACGTCTTCAACTGCGAGAGCACCAGCAAAAGAACTTAGGCCGGCGTACTCACCAAGAGAGTGACCAGCGAAGTGAGCATCGTCGGGAATCAACTGCGCGGCCTCAATCTCAGAGAACATAGCCTTCTCCAGCAGCACCAGCGCAGGCTGGCTGAACTGTGTCGCGAACAGCAGACCTTCAGGGGCGGAGAAGCTGAAGCTCTGCGTACGGGCGTTGATCTCCGGCAGCAACGGAGCAACTTCGCCAGTAACCGGGTCCTCGCAGGTCAAGCTCATGTACTTTTCACGAATCTTGCGGCCCTTCTTACCACCAAAGTGCACCGTAATGGACTTCGGGTTCTTGCGCACCATCTCGAGGATGGAGAAACCGAACGTGTTGCGCAAGTGAACATCACCACGGTTCCAGATCTCGCGAGCAACCGAGGATTCCTGGTAGCGGTCCATGCCCATGTTCACCGCAGCAGAGCCCTGGCCAGTGAACACAAACGCCATCGGCGCTTGCTTCACCACAGCACGCGCGCTAACCACGCGCTCGCCAGAACCGTTCACAACCTCCACCGACAAAATCTTCTTGCCGTTGTCGAGGCCGATGTGGCGCGCCTGCATGAACAGCTTGTCGCCCGGGTACACCATGCCGTCAAAGTTCACGTCGTAGTCCACCACGTTGCTGTCGAAACCCAGGCCGAAGCTCTCGATGACCAGGTCGCGGACCTTCGTCGCAGTCCACAGACCGTGCATGATCGGCTTGCCCTTCGGCAGGTGGCCCAGGATGGCGGCGTACTTCGAGCGGTGAATCGGGTTCAGGTCGCGCGAAGCCACGGCGTACGCCAGCGCGTTCGTCGGCACATTGATCTCCAGCGGCTTCTCCAGCATGTGCGAGCCACCGTTCGCAAACATGCCACCGGCATTCGCGTCCGCCGGCTGCACCTGGCGCAGGAACGCCACCACGGGGCTCTCGTTCACCTCGTTGCTCTTGAACTCGACCGTGCCGATCTCCACCTTCGAGCCAGCCTCCTCGCGGCACAGCACGCCCGACACTTCCACAGAGCTCAGCGAGTTGATCGACGCGTACTGCTTCTTCGTCGTCAGCTTGAACGACAGGTGGTCACCGACGCTCACCGAGGCCTCGGCAGCCAGCTTCAGCCACGACTTCGCCTTCAGGATTTCCACGTCCTCCTGGCGCTTGGGCACGAAATCGTCCGTCGACTTGTCGATCGAGAACGTCGACTCGAAGTCATTGAACGACCCACGGATCAGGAACTCGCTGTGCAGCTCCACCAGCGGCTCCAGCACCTCCTCCATCTGCTCGTCCACCGTCTTGCGCGAGATGATGGCCACACCGTGCACAATCTTGCCGCTGTCGATGATGCGCAGACTGCCGACGTTCGACGTGCTCACGATGTCGTCGCCAGGCAGGAACGTCGCCGACGCCTTGCGCGACGACAGCAGCTTGTACGAGTGCTTCAGGTGCACCAGGTCCAGCAGGTTGCCCTTCACCTCCTTCGTGAACACCGACTGGATCAGCGGACGCCACGACACGATCGTCGAGAAATCGGCGGGGGCGCCCACCTCGTCCGAGCTAAGACCCAGTGCGGCGCGGTACGCCACGATGTCCTCCTTCGTGATGCTGAAGTCGGCCGTGAAAGGAGACATCACGCTCTCCGCACACGCAGCCTCGCACGACTCCTCTTCCTTGCCCTCGATGGCCACCCAGAAGCGGGCGTAGAACGCCTTCACCTTGTCGATGAAGCCGCTGCCCTCAGCGTGGATCGAGCACGACAGCTCTGGGTGGTGCTGGAACGTCATCTCCAGCGCCACGACGCCGGACTTCAGCTCGGTCACCGCCGGGCGAACCTCGTTCACCACAACGGCAATCGCCGCGTCCTTCTTCGTGATCTCGATCACGGGGCCCGAAATGTCGATCGAGCTGTCGAACACGCGAACGCCGGCGGCATCGATCACGTACTTCTGGCCCACCTGGGGGACAAGAAGCTGGCGCACCGGGTTCGCAAGCCACTTCTTCTCCTCCACGACGTGCGTCGACGAGATGAGCGCCTTCAGCCAGTCCTTGTCGCTCACGGACGCGGCGAGCGCAGCAAGCCACTCGTCAGCAGACGGAACGGCGCTCTCCTCCGTGGAGATTGACACCTCCACGGTGTCGTCGCTCTCCGTGACCTCAACTCCAGCGATGTCCACAGTCTGCTTGGTGGCCGCAACCGGCGCAGCAGCAATCGCACCGCTCGCTTTCACAACGTTGATGAAGCCCGAGTTGATGCCTCCCAGGATGTCAGCCACGGGCTCATCCACCACCGTGCTGTAGCGCACAGCCACGGGGCCCTGCAGGATGAACACGCGCTGCTCGTCGCGCTCCGGCACCGCGTCCAAGTCCTCCGAGTACCACAGAGAATCCTTCTTGAACCACGTCTTGAAATCCGTGTCGATCGCAGGCACGAAGTTCACCGGCTTGCCACCCGTGCGGCACAGCTCCAGGAAGAAGTCGCAGTCCGGCACCGACAGCAGCGTCGACACCGTCGCAGGGTACTTCGCGATAAACGCGCTCAGCGTTCCGCGCGGGTTCGACTTGAGCTCCGACTGGTCGAACAGCGCGCCAGAGCTTTCGCGGCGGAAACGTTCCTCTGTGCGCGTGATGAACTTGCTCACGCGCGAGAAGTACGTGTCGTGCACCCAGCGCTGCGGCTTGCCTTCCACCTCCACGTACGTCAAGTCGACCAAGCGCGTCAGCACGTCTCCGTACGACATCTCCTCCAGCTCCGCCGGGACAACCTCGCCCGTCTCGACGTTGCGCTTGCAGCCGAAGTACGGCTTCTGGTAGTCCGCGTTCAGGCGCGCGATGATGTCCTGCTTGTTCAGGCGCAGCGCCAGCTCCACCTGCTCGCGCGGGATCGAGAAGTACTTGTCGTCAAACTCCTTCCACAGCACAGCGCAGCGGTTGGCCACCACGTGGATCGGCTCGCCCAGCTCCGACGTCACCGTGACAACGCCGCCCACGACGCCCGTGTAGCTCGTCTCCCACTCCAGCTCCGACTCGATACCAGGCGTGTCCACCAGCAGCTTCTTCACTGCCGGCGCGGTCGCGGCCTCCTTCGCGACCATCACGCGAGAGCCCATCAGGATGCCATCCGCTGGCATCTTGTGCAGGTGGCCGCGCGCCAGGCTCCACTCGCCCGTGAGGTACTGCTTCGAGTCCTCCCAGTTGCCGAAGCCAGAGCCCACCACCAGCAACACGTTCGACACGCGACGGATGGCGGCGTACGTCTCCTCCATCGGCTGGTGGAAGTCCTCGAAGCTGTGGTGGCCACCAGCGCGGCCGCCGGTCCACTGCAGCATCACGGTCATCGACGGCATCGCCGCGGCAATCTCCAGCACCGCGTGGATACCGTCCACCGAACCGGGCTTGAAGCACACCACCTTGATGCCAACGGCCTCCAGCTGCGACATCATCTCAAGCGCACGCTCCTGCGTCGGGATACCGGCGCCAATCGTGATGCTCTCGATAGGCACGCCGCTGCGGCGCATACGAAGCACCATCGGGAACTGGAAGCCCCACTGCTTCGCGTTCAGGTACAGCATGTTGATCGCGATGCCGAGGCCAGGCTTGATCTTCGACACCAGCTCGTTCACCTCGTCCTCGAAGATGTTCGGGCGCGACAGACCACCCGCCGCAAGCTCACCGTGGAAACCCGCGTTCTGGATAGCCGCAACGAGGTCGATACCTTCCAGGCTCGTCGTGGGCGTCATACCCGCGACCATGATGGGAGGCTTGTTCAGCGCGCGCGTGAATCTGTTGTAGATCTTGCCCGACGTCGTCACCTGAGGGCCGAACTTCTTCGCCCACGTCGCCTCGGCCGGGGTGAAGCTCGGTGCAGCGTCGATGAACTGCTGCAGGCCAATGTGAGGGGCGTACTTCGTAGACGTGCTCATAATCGGGTGCTTGGCAGTCGCAATAACTACGTCAACGCCCAGGCCTTCCGCGAACTTGTCGCTCAGTTTCGCCACGCCAAGGTCGGGTCCAAACTCCAGCACGTGCGTCGCGCTCGAGTGGTGCTCCGCGATCTTCGCCCACGTCGCCGTCCAGTCCACGAGCTGCAGCAACTGCATGTTAATAAGTTCATCGACAACGTCGTCCACCGTCTGCAGGTTGGTCGCCTCCGCGTTCGTAGCGTACACAGGCACCTGCAGCTGGCTGCCCTTGATGGCGCACTTGACGCGCGCAACGTCCTGGACCAGCTTGGGCTTGGCCTCAGTCAGCAGCGGTGTGTGGAAAGGAGCCGACAGCGGCAAGAACGACAGCGAGACCGTGGGCTTCCGCTGCGAGTGCGGGATGCGCGTCTGGTTGGCGTCGGGCTTGGCGAACAGGCCCTCCAGCGCCTGCTTCAGCAGCATCAGCGTGGCGGGGAAGCCCGTCACGTTCATCATGTCCGACGCGTTGATGAGCGACAGCTGCAGGTCGGGCGTCTTGGTGCGGCGCTTGGCCACCTCGATGGCCTTGACCACGTGCTCCTTCTTGAGGCCGCGCACGGCCAGCATCGGGCCGGCGTCCGCGACCTTCTTGCCGTCCTGCTTGTACTGCGTCAGGAGCTGGTCGTACGTCTCCTGAGCGCGCAGTCCCTGCCAGAACATGTAGCGCAGGACGGAGACGCCGACCTCGACGAACTCCTCGGCCGTCTTGGCCGCCGAGAAGATGACGGCGCTCACCACGCCCTGGCTGTGGCCCACAGCCGTGGCGGAGCTCTTGACCACGCTCTCGTGGCTCACGCCCGCCGTCTCGAGGAAGTTGAGGTAGTTGGCGCACTGCGTGAGCACCAGCAGCGGCATGCTGAAGTACACGCGGTCGAGCGCCAAGTCTGCGGGCGCGTCGCCGACCTCCAGGCTCTGCAGCCAGCTGTGCACGTCGATGACCGCCTCGAAGGCGACGGAGGCCTTGGCCTCGTCGGTGCTGGACTCCTCCAGCAGCGCCTGCGCCGCGCTGTTGATGAACGCGCGCGCGGCGCTGGTCTGAGACGCGGCGTAGAGCCGCTGCAGCTCGGTCCAGTAGGAGATGCCCTGGCCGCCAAACTCCGGGATGAAAGTGTACTTGCCCGTATCCATTGCGCCTGCCAACGCGGACACGGACGTCGTCTCCTCCGTCGTCGTGGTAGTTGTGGTGGTGGTGGTCGTCGTCGTCTTGACGACCGTCTCCGACTGCTCGCCCGCCGTCGAGGTGGTTGTGGTGGTCGTCGTGTGGGTTTCCTCGCTCATGATGATCTACTAGTGGTGTCGGAGAGAAGAGAGGGGGATGGGGGTGGCGTCCGTAGCTGCGTCTGGAGGCCCTTTTTGCCTCTTTCTTCTTCTTCTTCCGAGCGCGGTGGGCTTCCTGCGCGTGCACGTGCGGGTGCGGGCGAGTGAGCTGCGAAAGGGAAATGCTCCAGTGAGCGGGAAGCCGGCTGAGCGCGCTGGGCCTGTCGATTCCCCTTGTACTGACTATGATTCCTGGACCGCCATGCTGTGGAGACACCAGGCAGAATTGCGCGCAAAACAGAGGTGGCGCCGTTTTACTGGAAGAAAATGCTCGTTCTTTGGACAAAAATCGGTTTTTAGGAGCGTGACGCGCTTCAGCCTGAGTGGAAGTGGTCGTCGACGTCACTGGGTTAAAGTTGCCTTTTGTATCGAGACCGTCTCACCCCCAGCCGGTGCACCTCCTTCCTTCTTCTTCAACCCGAACGCGCGCGCTGCTGCTGGGCGAGGCGATGCCGCGGCCAGCGGCCCGAGGCAAGGGGTCGGCGGCGAGGATGGCCTGCCTAACGCGTGTCAAGGTGCCTGCGTGCCAAGATGTCTGCCGCAGCGGGGTTCGTCTCCGCTGCAACTTGTCTGTCTAACCGTTTACTGTAGCGAGCACCGAAGCGCTGACTGCCCGCCGAGCCAAAAGCTGAAGTGGAACCCCCGAGATGATGCAGTGACGTCATGTGTAGCCATGCCCAAAAGAGGAAGACAATCGCGCTCGCGCCGAGCTACGCCTCTACGGCGAATGTATCGCCAAGCGCTGGGTGGAAGTGCGCTTTTTGTCAGCTTCGTCGGACCGGAGCCCGTGCGTCATTTCCGGAGCCGCGTGACAGCGGAACCTGTGGCTGCGACTCGCAGCCCCACCCGCATTCTGGCGGTATTTAGCCGAGCGATTTGCATGTGGCAGGCGCGCCACCACTGCTGAGGCTCAGCCTGAGCGAGCAGCCCCGACATTGCGATTCAAGACGCCGCGCACGCACGAAGAAGTACCGGTAGAATCATCTCTTTGGCAGGCGGGCAGGTAGCAACGGCAACCCCAGATCGGTAAGGCAGAGGTGCTGCACACGGAACCTCACGCCCCATCCCTTCCGTGTTTGCCTCCTTTGCTCGCCTCGGTCGCCAGCGTTCCGCGGAGCGTGCGCCACCGTCCCCGCTTGCTTGATTGCTGCGATTGCCCGCCGCTGGGCTCGCCAGCCACCGTCCCCGCTTGCTTGCTTGCTGCGATTGCCCGCCGCTGGGCTCGCCAGCTAATGGTGAGCGTATCTGCCACGCCGCGCTGCAAGAAAGCTGGGCGTGGGCGGACGCTGTGGAGCTCCACGGAATCCGGTGGTCATGCGCCGGGCTTTTCATGCCAATCAATGGGGCTCGCCACGCACTTCGCGCTCCAGCACGGCGGATCCTGGCGATCCTGCGAGCGTCGATTTAACGTGGATGGCTACGTCACTCAATGTCGCACGAAGGATATCGATGCCGCCGCATCGATACAAGCGACCTTCGCGATACGTACACCCGTCAGAATCGGTATACATATGTACACACACCCCTCTCGATTTTTACAGCATGGGGGGTATATTCCGGGGGCCAGTGCAAGATTGGATCCCGTTGATTTCTAGGCGGTCGGGACACGTTTATCCGTACACAAAGATGAGCTTACTTACGAGTGCATATGGCTAAGAAAACAAGTTGCTTGATCGGACACCTTCGGTACTAAGCTTACTACTAACGGATTTTACCGAATACAAGCCCTGTATTTATTAAAAGCCCGGTGGTGAAAATGACTTTGCAGTCTAGAAATAGAAGCCCTGTATCAATAGAAGCCCCGATTATTAAATAATTTAATACAAACCCGGGCTACTACCGTTAAATAGAAAAATGCTGACTAAAACGTTCGAAGGAAATACCTCTTGTACTAAGAATGCGCATGGCCTACAGCGGCGTGTGCCACTCGGACGTGCTCATCTGGGAAGGCGCCGGCGCTCCGGAGGGCAAGAAGATGCGGCTGGTCGGCGGCCACGAAGGCACGGGCTACGTGGCCGCCATCGGCCAGAACACCAGGACCAACCTCAAGGTCGGCGACCCGGTGGGTGTCAAGTGGCTGGCCAACTCGTGTCTCGGGTGCGAGGACTGCCGCAAGGGCCACGAGACCACGTGCGAGAGCGTCATCATGCACGGCTACACGATGGACGGGTCCTTCCAGCAGTGGTGCGTGTCGTACGCGGACCATGTCACGCCGATCCCGAGGGGCTACGACATGGCTGTGGCCGCACCGTTGCTGTGTGCCGGTGTGACGGTGTACTCTGCTCTCAAGGAGATCAATGGAGCTCCTGGTGAGTACGTCGTGATCCCTGGTGCAGGCGGCGGTCTCGGCCACTTGGCCTGCCAGTACGCGCGTACTATGGGCTACAAGGTGATCGCGATCGACTCGGGAGACGACAAGCGCAAGCTGCTGGAGGGCAACGGGGTCAAGCACTACATCGACTTCAAGGACGGCGACGTGGTGGCGCAGGTCAAGGCCATCACGGGTCGGGGCGCTCACTGCGCGTGCGTTGTGGCCGGCACGGAGTCGTCGTACATTGACGCCTTGCAGTACATCCGTCCGCATGGTACAGTGCTGATGGTGGGCGTGCCCAAGGGCGGCGTCGTGCCTGTTTCAGTTGAGGTCACAGCGGCGTTCGCGCACCGCACCACCGGTACGAACGTGGGGAACCGCCAAGACTCGATCGAGACGGTGAACATCGCCGCGGATGGAGCGGTGGAGACGTTCTACAACGTCGAGCCCCTCACCAACCTGCCCGACGTCTTCAAGCGCATGAAAGCCGGCACGCTCTTCGGCCGCACAGTGCTCGACTGCGAGTAAGTATCGCTGTTCCTACAGTAGTGACGTGAAGATGGAAAGTAGAACGAATCAATGCAAGTTTGTACGTAGCTGTTTTGATAAATCTTCAAGTTGAAGGCTCAAATCTGGTGATCCTTTCTCCAAGCAGAACCGCTGCGGCGCCAATCTGCCACGCACGTGGTTGAAGCTTTGGCAGAGCTTATTTACCACAATCTGGGGGACGGGCGTCACCTTGCTTCAAATCATGAAAGTTGGAGGCGCCAGCAGCAAACTGTTCCCCAGCCTAAACCCAAAAACCCTTCCAACGGGCCGAGCGAGATGTTCTACACCTTTTGCCGCCCATTCTTGGGTTAATCCCCGGCCAAATTTGGCGTCACCATTTTTTGGGTACACCAAAAGTATCCAAAATCAGAAGTACCACTGTATTATCTCAATCAAAGTTGGCTAATCCCCATTCGATGTCGTTAAAATTGACGAGATTCTGACCATTCATCGGCGCGCTGCGCAAACGCTTTCGCGCGCGCGCGAAATGGCCTACCGACGCGTTGAATGAAGCGCGCTTCATGGTCTCATTCCTCATTCTTCTCTCAGCTCCACAGATGTCCACTCAAGCAACCTTCGCCCGCCACACCCCCGAGGAACGCCGCCGCGTCTTGGACGCCTTCCAGAGCGGCGGCGACTGGCGCACCATCGCCCAGCACAACGGGTTCGCGCGGTCCACGGCCGAGTACCTCGTGCAGCACGGCCGAGTCGACCATCTTCCCCGTGGGGGCGCGCGGGTCACGAAGGTGACCACGGAGATCAAGACGGCCCTTGAGCTCTGGCTCAACGAGTGCTGCTCGTATACGCTGGGCACGTTGCGGGCTATGGTGTACGAGGACTTCGGAGTGCGCCTCTCCGAGACGACCATCTCTCGCCACCTTAAAGGCATGCTCTTCACGGTGAAGCAGGTGAGATGTTATAATTGCTATCGTTCTCTATGTATTTACGATTAACACATTGCTATTGTGTACAGACGCGTATTGAGCCGACCACCTGCAACAGCCTCACGAACAAAGAGAAGCGCAAAGTGTTCGCCGAAGCTCTTGTCGAGCACCAAGAAGAAGGTGATTTCATTGTGTATTTTGATGAAACTAACTTCAATCTGTACACGAAGCGCACGCGTGGGCGCGCGAAGAAGGGCAAGCGCGCCATCGAAAAGTTGCCACCTTCCAAGGGAGCCAACTTGCAGATCCAGTGCGCGGTTTCGTCGGCGATTGGTGTGGTCGCGTACCGAACCCACCGCGGCAGCATCACCATGCAGACCAACGCCGACTTCGTGGAGCTACTTTACGACGAGATCAAGGAGCTGGACGTGTACAAGGAGGAATACCACGACAAGAAGATTGTCGTGGTATTCGACAACGCTCCTGCGCACTCGCAGACAGAGACGCTCGTCCCCAAGCACGACGACCTGGTCTTGCTGCGCCTGGGGCCGTACAGCCCCATGTGCAACCCGATTGAGAACTGTTTCAGTTCTCTCAAAGCCAACATCAAGCAATACCTCGCGCTGGCGAGGGACGAGATGTCCACGCCCATGACGCAGCTCGGCGGCGGTGTCCAGATCTCGAAGACGGAAGCGCGCATGCGTCTTCTCGAGCGCGCTGCTCACGTCTCGATGCCCCGCATCACTCAGTGCATGGTGCAGAAGATGGAGCTGCATGCGTCCAAGTTCGTGAACGCCGCGATCCGCATGGAAGACATGCAGTACGGAGCGTAAGGAACTACCCTGTTAAGGAACTACCCTGTTTTGATTGGGGATTAGCCAACTTTGATTGAGATAATACAGTGGTACTTCTGATTTTGGATACTTTTGGTGTACCCAAAAAATGGTGACGCCAAATTTGGCCGGGGATTAACCCAAGAATGGGCGGCAAAAGGTGTAGAACATCTCGCTCGGCCCGTTGGAAGGGTTTTTGGGTTTAGGCTGGGGAACAGTTTGCTGCTGGCGCCTCCAACTTTCATGATTTGAAGCAAGGTGACGCCCGTCCCCCAGATTGTGGTAAATAAGCTCTGCCAAAGCTTCAACCACGTGCGTGGCAGATTGGCGCCGCAGCGGTTCTGCTTGGAGAAAGGATCACCAGATTTGAGCCTTCAACTTGAAGATTTATCAAAACAGCTACGTACAAACTTGCATTGATTCGTTCTACTTTCCATCTTCACGTCACTACTGTAGGAACAGCGATACTTACTCGCAGTCGAGCACTGTGCGGCCGAAGAGCGTGCCGGCTTTCATGCGCTTGAAGACGTCGGGCAGGTTGGTGAGGGGCTCGACGTTGTAGAACGTCTCCACCGCTCCATCCGCGGCGATGTTCACCGTCTCGATCGAGTCTTGGCGGTTCCCCACGTTCGTACCGGTGATGCGGTGCGCGAACGCCGCTGTGACCTCAACTGAAACAGGCACGACGCCGCCCTTGGGCACGCCCACCATCAGCACTGTACCATGCGGACGGATGTACTGCAAGGCGTCAATGTACGACGACTCCGTGCCGGCCACAACGCACGCGCAGTGAGCGCCCCGACCCGTGATGGCCTTGACCTGCGCCACCACGTCGCCGTCCTTGAAGTCGATGTAGTGCTTGACCCCGTTGCCCTCCAGCAGCTTGCGCTTGTCGTCTCCCGAGTCGATCGCGATCACCTTGTAGCCCATAGTACGCGCGTACTGGCAGGCCAAGTGGCCGAGACCGCCGCCTGCACCAGGGATCACGACGTACTCACCAGGAGCTCCATTGATCTCCTTGAGAGCAGAGTACACCGTCACACCGGCACACAGCAACGGTGCGGCCACAGCCATGTCGTAGCCCCTCGGGATCGGCGTGACATGGTCCGCGTACGACACGCACCACTGCTGGAAGGACCCGTCCATCGTGTAGCCGTGCATGATGACGCTCTCGCACGTGGTCTCGTGGCCCTTGCGGCAGTCCTCGCACCCGAGACACGAGTTGGCCAGCCACTTGACACCCACCGGGTCGCCGACCTTGAGGTTGGTCCTGGTGTTCTGGCCGATGGCGGCCACGTAGCCCGTGCCTTCGTGGCCGCCGACCAGCCGCATCTTCTTGCCCTCCGGAGCGCCGGCGCCTTCCCAGATGAGCACGTCCGAGTGGCACACGCCGCTGTAGGCCATGCGCATTCTTAGTACAAGAGGTATTTCCTTCGAACGTTTTAGTCAGCATTTTTCTATTTAACGGTAGTAGCCCGGGTTTGTATTAAATTATTTAATAATCGGGGCTTCTATTGATACAGGGCTTCTATTTCTAGACTGCAAAGTCATTTTCACCACCGGGCTTTTAATAAATACAGGGCTTGTATTCGGTAAAATCCGTTAGTAGTAAGCTTAGTACCGAAGGTGTCCGATCAAGCAACTTGTTTTCTTAGCCATATGCACTCGTAAGTAAGCTCATCTTTGTGTACGGATAAACGTGTCCCGACCGCCTAGAAATCAACGGGATCCAATCTTGCACTGGCCCCCGGAATATACCCCCCATGCTGTAAAAATCGAGAGGGGTGTGTGTACATATGTATACCGATTCTGACGGGTGTACGTATCGCGAAGGTCGCTTGTATCGATGCGGCGGCATCGATATCCTTCGTGCGACATTGAGTGACGTAGCCATCCACGTTAAATCGACGCTCGCAGGATCGCCAGGATCCGCCGTGCTGGAGCGCGAAGTGCGTGGCGAGCCCCATTGATTGGCATGAAAAGCCCGGCGCATGACCACCGGATTCCGTGGAGCTCCACAGCGTCCGCCCACGCCCAGCTTTCTTGCAGCGCGGCGTGGCAGATACGCTCACCATTAGCTGGCGAGCCCAGCGGCGGGCAATCGCAGCAAGCAAGCAAGCGGGGACGGTGGCTGGCGAGCCCAGCGGCGGGCAATCGCAGCAAGCAAGCAAGCGGGGACGGTGGCTGGCGAGCCCAGCGGCGGGCAATCGCAGCAATCAAGCAAGCGGGGACGGTGGCGCACGCTCCGCGGAACGCTGGCGACCGAGGCGAGCAAAGGAGGCAAACACGGAAGGGATGGGGCGTGAGGTTTGTCGGAGGTTCCCTCGATGTTCTTATGCTCACGTCTCACTAGAGGATCCCAACTTAGATAAGATGCAGAAGCGTAGACTATTTATAATGCACGTAGGATCAGTGAGGGCACGGTGCTTGCTAGCGAGGAGAGACTGAATCACTTGTGAAAGCTTCATCTCCTCGCCAAGCTACGAACCCAAGATCCCGGAGGCGTTTGCCCCGCCTGACAGCGTTCTAGTCTTCCATCTACGTCCTAAAGGATGCTAAGAACTCGACAGGTTATGAGCCCAAACAGGGTGACACCACGTCTCCGCGATCGGTCTCCCGTGGCAGATGAAGAAGGTAACTCAGACCAGCAGTCTGAGTCAGGTGTGAACAATGGAGACTCGTCCGACGACGACTCGGAGGTTTCTGCAGCTTCATCGTCGTCGACCAGCTCCAGCTCGTCGAGCTCGAGCAGCGGGGACTCCGACTCAGAAGACTCTGTGTCGTCCGAGCGCCCTCGTAGGAAGTCAAGCCGCTCAAAGAAGAAAAATGACTCCAAGCGGAAGCGCTCTAGTAAGAGGAAGTCGTCCCGCCACAAACGAAGCCGCTCAACCAGACATGATGGGCCAAGTTTGGAAGTTCCCAAGCTCTCTGGGGCCGACGACTACGAGTTATGGAGAACGATGATCGAACTTAAGCTGAAAGTGATGAAACTCTGGTCGTTGGTGGCTCAGGATGATGTATGCCAAGCATCATGGTCATCGGCGAAGAAGAAGCGCTGGGAGGAGCGCTGGCTGAAAGCCCAGGCTGTCATTGCTGGCTCCCTAGGACCTCGACTGGCCGGGCGGTACAAGCGACTGTTGCTCAAGTGTGACCCGGTGGAGCTCTTTCAGGAACTCGAGCGAGAGTACAATGCTGGGAGTGCCGCTAAAAACGACATCCTGATCAAAGCAGCCATGTTTGCTCGCAAGTTGGTAAAGGGGGAGCGCGTAGACACGTTTATCGATGAGATCATGAAGCTACAAGAAGATTTGGTGACACTTGGCTACGCTATTGATGACTCTGAGCTCGCTCGGCTGTTGCTGACCAACTCGCTGGAGGTGTTTCCTGATCTCAGTAACGAGTTGGTGGCAGCTAGGATGAAGGGCGAAGTCTTAGAAGTCGGAAAGGTTCGTGGACGACTCTTGGCCCGCGAGCAAGAGGAGACCATGCGCTCAGGGTCTTCTGGCAACGGAGGCTCGCAACCGCGACATGGAGGAAGTAGCGGTCGGCGTCATGCAAGTCCAGGTCCCTCAGCTCTAATGGCAACTGTACAAGGAGCACACAATCAAGTTAAGTCCGACGTGGTCGAGTGGTGCCTCGATAGTGCAGCGACCATCAACGTCTGCAATGATCTTACTTGTTTCTCGGATATTGCAACAGTAAGCGACGGCCCTACGATGCCCTGCGCAAGTGGCAGTCTGGTCAGTCTCAATCAAGTTGGATCAGTGGAGCTTTGTATCGTCAACGAGCTGACAGGTCAGCAGGAGAAGCGCTTACTTTCCGATGTGTATTATCTCCCTGATGCCCCCGCCAATTTGCTGTCGCAAGATTACATGCAGACCGAGCTCAAGTACTTCGTAAAGATGCCTGGAGACCAGTCAACGTGCATCCTGAGCAAGCCTGGAATGCGGATTAAGTTTGTGAAGGTGAATGGTCTCTACCGGCTTTGGTCAGTGCGTCGACAGCAGACGCAGCACCTCGCGGTGTTCAGTGCGCTGACTAAGCGGACTGGAGATGTCCCGCTGTCCGTCTGGCACAATCGCTTCGCTCATGCAAGTGAAGCGACGATTCTCGAGATGACCAGAAAAAGTATTGTGCAGGGGCTGCATGTCAATCGTGAAGGAGCTGGCTGCACCGCATCGTGTCTGCCGTGTATATATGGAAAGCGGGTGCGGATGTCTTACAATGAGCGGGTGCGTTATGCTGAAAAACCTCTCCAGCGGCTTCAAGTCGACGTGTGTACTGTGAACGAGCTTTCGGTTGATGGCAGTATCTCATTTTTGCTAGTGGTTGACGAGTTCAGTCGCTACAAGTGGATATTCCTTCTGAGGCACAAGAGCGAAGCTAAGGAGCACCTCATCCCGTTGATAAACCGACTGCATAACAAGTACCGAGCCAAGAAGTGGCGAATCGAAGAAATCCACTCGGATAAAGGGGGAGAATTCGACAATAACAGCATTCGGGACTTCAGTGACAAAGAAGGCATTGAACTCAGACGAACGGCTATACGCCGCAGGAGAATGGAATAGTCGAGCGCGCAAATGGGATCGTGCTGCCTAAGGTCAGAGCGCTACTGCACATGACGAATATGCCGGACTTGCTGTGGGGTGAGGCCGCACAGCATGTAGTCTACACGCTCAACGTCACGGCAACGCGTTGGCTGAACGGACTCACTCCTCATGAGAAGTTGTCGGGTGAGAAGCCTGACGTTTCCTGCCTGCGGACCTGGGGCTGCTTGTGCTACTACCACATACCGAGCGAATCACGGTCCAAGAAATAGAAGTTATCCTCCAGGATGGCCACTTCGATTCTCGTAGGGTATTCACCAGCGACGCATGGCTACAAAGTTTTGGGTCTGTCTACAGGAGCTGTATCCACGCATCGCGGCGGTAATTTGGTTTTCGCTGAAGATTATACTGTGGGTCGTTTGTATGTGGAGCAATTGCTATCCAATGCGTACCAACACGGCGATCACGCTCTTCCCCCTCGGGCACCATTAGTTCCGATGCTGATGCAGATTGACGATGTGGTCAAGCTCGACTCAATCAATGAGAGTGTGTTGGTGCAGCCTGCACCGATCTCTGATACTGCACTTGTACCAGACAGCGCCCGCTGCACTCCAAGTGCGGCAGTTGTGGATGTTAATGGGGCTGAAAAACCGGCTGGGGTTAGCTCAAGTTCCCAGAGCCCTGCAGTAGCCGATAGTGATACTGTTCGTCGGCATCCAGTGTCCAGATCAGGTCGAAAACGGAAGCGAAGTTCTCGTCTCGATGGTTGTGAGGTGTTCTGTGCGTCAAACAAGTTGGTTAAAGCGTGGCTAGCTGAGCTAAAAGTACCTTGTCGTCTACATGCACGTGATGTACCCATCCCTGCAACGTACAAGCAAGCTATCAGGTCTCTACTTGCGGCTTACTGGCAGGCCGCAATGGATGAAGAGCTGGAATCCTTGCGGCGGCACGGTGTTTGGCAAGTTGTTGAGCGCCGAGCTGCTGGTACATCAGGGGTCATATCCAACAAGTGGGTGTTCTCTGTGAAGAAGGACGAGCACGGGTATGTGAAGCGTTTTAAGGCCCGGCTTGTAATTCACGGGTTCAAGCAGCGTTTTGGAGTCAACTACAACGAAACGTTTGCCCCCGTCATTCGATTTGATACGATTCGACTGGCGATTTATTTTGCTGTGCAGCGAAAGTGGTCAATTTTGCAGTACGACGTGAAAACTGCTTTTCTTCACGGTAAACTGTCTGAAGTGGTGTTTATGGAGCTACCGCAAGGGTGCGGATCGCCTGGAAATCAGCAGATTTGTCGGCTCATTAAATCGCTTTACGGGTTGAAGCAGGCCCCGCACGTCTGGAACAAGACGTTGCACAGCCACCTTGTTGGTCTCGGGTTTACACGGGTGGAAAGTGATCATGGCCTTTATGCTCTGCACGAGAAGGGGGAGATAGTCATGCTCCTCACCGTGTACGTAGATGATCTCCTGCTCATGGGTGAGAAGCTTCGCTGTGAAGACGTTGCCCGCAAACTGGCTGTGAGTTTTGAGCTGGTGGAACTCGGCCCCGTTAAATATCTCCTAGGTGTTGAGGTTAGCATTGATTGGAACAAACGGCGAGTTTTCTACAGCCAGACCAGCTACATCGAAGAAGTTCTGCGGAGATTTCACATGCATGAGTGTCACGGGTCAGCTACACCAGAGGCCACAACTGCTGAACCTGATGCAGCAGGTGATCCTGAAGCAGAAGTAGCTGACGCCCCTTATCGTGAAATTATCGGAGCACTCCAATACCTCGTGTCAGGCTCAAGGCCAGATATTGCGCATGTCGTGAGGCGACTTGGCCAGTTCCTATCCTGTTTTACTGCGGCCCACTTTGGACAAGCGAAGCGCGTGTTGCGCTACTTGCAGTCGACCAAGCACTATGGGCTGAGCATGGTCGTTGGAGATCCAGGAGAGGCGAAATTGGTGTGGCTTGAGGCGTATAGTGATGCTGACTACGCCAACGACAAAGCCGACCGTCAATCTGTCAGCGGGTATGTTACCATGATAAACGGGAGTGTCATCTCGTATGGTTCCCGTACACAAGGTCTCAACGCTCAGAGTACTATGGAGGCTGAATACATTGCGATGAATGAAGGCGCCCGCGACGTAATGTGGCTCAGCGGGCTTTGTGACGAACTCAAATGGAAGTACAGCACGCCAACGCTTTGGTGCGACAACACGGCCGCCATCGCACTGTCAAAGAAACCGGGCAAGCACAACGGAAGCAAGCATATTGAAAACCGCTTCCATTATGTCCGCAATCTCGAGGATCGAGAAAATTATCGGTGAAGCACTGCGGCACTGAGCACATGATAGCGGACATCCTGACGAAGCCACTCGCCCGAGTCAAATTCCAGTATTTCCGATCCCTACTTGGCGTTGTTCCGCGCGATGAACAAGGAGGAGCAGAGGACGAGATCAAGCAACCAGCTGAAGCTGCTACAGCTTGGGTGATGATCAAGGTCACGTCTGACGAGCGCGAGCATCTCGCGTAAGGTTCCTCGCAAAGCTATGGCACGCCGCGAGGTTCGTGAGAGTGTCATGGATACCACGAAGTTCGTGGTCACCCGGGAAGTAAAGTGCACGATGGTCGTGTAACGAGCGATGAAGTTCATCGCCGATAACGCGACGTTCGCGTATCCAAACTCGAGTATTGTGCTACGATGTTCGTAGTAGTGACGTGAGCAAGGGGGAGTGTCGGAGGTTCCCTCGATGTTCTTATGCTCACGTCTCACTAGAGGATCCCAACTTAGATAAGATGCAGAAGCGTAGACTATTTATAATGCACGTAGGATCAGTGAGGGCACGGTGCTTGCTAGCGAGGAGGACTGAATCACTTGTGAAAGCTTCATCTCCTCGCCAAGCTACGAACCCAAGATCCCGGAGGCGTTTGCCCCGCCTGACAGCGTTCTAGTCTTCCATCTACGTCCTAAAGGATGCTAAGAACTCGACAAGGTTCCGTGTGCAGCACCTCTGCCTTACCGATCTGGGGTTGCCGTTGCTACCTGCCTGCCTGCCAAAGAGATGATTCTACCGGTACTTCTTCGTGCGTGCGCGGCGTCTTGAATCGCAATGTCGGGGCTGCTCGCTCAGGCTGAGCCTCAGCGGTGGTGGCGCGCCTGCCACATGCAAATCGCTCGGCTAAATACCGCCAGAATGCGCGTGGGGCTGCGAGTCGCAGCCACAGGTTCCGCTGTCACGCGGCTCCGGAAATGACGCACGGGCTCCGGTCCGACGAAGCTGACAAAAAGCGCACTTCCACCCAGCGCTTGGCGATACATTCGCCGTGGAGGCGTAGCTCGGCGCGAGCGCGATTGTCTTCCTCTTTTGGGCATGGCTACACATGACGTCACTGCATCATCTCTCGGGGGTTCCACTTTAGCTTTTGGCTCGGCGGGCAGTCAGCGCTTCGGTGCTCGCTACAGTAAACGGTTAGACAGACAAGTTGCAGCGGAGACGAACCCCGCTGCGGCGGACATCTTGGCACGCAGGCACCTTGACACGCGTTAGGCAGGCCATCCTCGCCGCCGACCCCTTGCCTCGGGCCGCTGGCCGCGGCATCGCCTCGCCCAGCAGCAGCGCGCGCGTTCGGGTTGAAGAAGAAGGAAGGAGAAGGAAGGAGGACTTCTCCGAGGAGCACCGACCCCGAACTCCAAATCGGTCCATGTGTCTGGGGCTCAGCCCAACTTCAAGGCTACTGTAGTGTATTAATTTCTCATGTTGCAACTCGCCAAAATGAAGAACAGCGTGGTGCTGATGACTTGCCAAACTGCGCTTTAGACAAGGTAGGTTCTGCCAGCTCAACATACCAGCAATGTTGCCTTGGAAAAACTATCCATCCGAGATGCACAGATCGAGGGGTTCGATGCTAACTGACGATTGCCGGGCCGCCAACGTAGAGATCGACTGCGGATCCCCCCACCAGCAAAAGCATTCGCAACGAGATCGCAGAGGGTGCTCGTTAAAATTAGCATTGCTCCGCAAGAGCATCCACACCCTACACACAGGCTGTGGCACAGCAGCAGTCACCATTGCGTCACCTGCCACATGAGCAGAACATTGAATTTGGCAACAGGCACACAGTGCTTCGGTGGCCTGCTTGCAGCTTGCAACAGAAATTTGGTTGTCGAGAGAGCCATTCTACATGCTTGGTTCAGGTTGAAGTTTCATTTTTGGTGTAAAGTTGGTGTAGATCGTAGTACAAAAGTGAAATTTTGTGTCATCCAATTGCAAATTGCAAATGTGTCAATAAGCGCACTCCCCCTTCAAACCGTCGTTCAACCGCAGCGCCGAGCATGGAGAAGGACGAGCTGCTCAAGGGGCTGTCGCTCCACGAGAAACTGGCGTACTTCTACTGCTCGTACGTGCATGAGGAGACTGTGGACCCCGAGGTGGACGGCGATGCTGCGCGCCGCTGGGAGAAGATCATGGCGTCTCGCCGCAAGTCGCGCGAACGTGTGTGCACGCTGCTGAACCAGATGGAGAACACGTCGGCGGTGAACGTGCGCACGCTGGACAAGAGCTACCGCGCCAAGCGCGAGCTGCTGCTGCTCTCAGAGGGTACACTGCGCTCAGCAGCAAGCAGCGGCGTGTCCTCGTCCGGGCGCGGCAGCATCCTGGCGCAGGTGGAGATCGCTCGGGCGAACAACGAGCTGCTGCAGGAGTGTGGCGCCCTCTCGGTGTTCACGGAGCGACTACAGCGCTCCATCCACGCGTTCCGCGGACTCAACTTCCAGCACTTGGACCTGGACCAGGTGGACGCGCTCATCACGGACTTGCAGCAGGACATGGTGCTCGTGTACCTGCTCATCGTCTTCAACGCGCACAAGAAGAACGCTGTGTTTGACCGCCAGCTCATGATGATCGGCATCATGGGTCCGTCGTACTCGCTGGTATCCATCCTGGACTGCCTTAGCCAGCTGAACGTACTGCCCGGCTTCCCAATCAAGAGGCTGCTGCTGCTCTTCCACGAGTGGTTCTCGGCCGTGATGGGCGACTTTGACGAGCTAAACGCGCTGAAACGACTGCGTCGCGAACGGAGCGACATCGACCCATCCATTCTGAAAGACGACGCTGAGGGCGTGCTGCACTGCAAGACGTTCAAGCCGTACTACGATACGATTCAGCTCGATTCGCAGGACCCATACTATCTACAGAAGAAGAAGTTCGCGAAGAAGCGCGAGGCCATTCACAACAAGTATCTGCACAAGGCCAACTACGAGCTCAAGTGTCAACAGTCTAGCGAAGCTGATCTAGCGACGAGGCCCCTAGATGCTCTGGATGACGAGTGGGAAGAACGTGTGGAAACGCTATACCAACTCTTCCTTCCCTGCATGCGCGACTACACGACGTTTCTGGGGAACCTCGTGACGCTTTCTTGCGGTAGCGCGCTCAATGCGCGCGATAAGAAGACATTCTACTCCCGACGACCATCCGGAGCCGATCAATACGGCATGGCGGACTTCTCTGCTCCTGCAGGCGAGAACAGCAACGACAACTTATTTTGGAAGTGGATCCTACGCGAGAAGGCCATTGTGCTCGATGTGTCCAACCTGATCATTTTGTTGATCTACAAGCACTTCCGAGCCAGTCATGCGTGCAAGGCGGAGTACTTTATGCAGTTCTTCTTGGAGGCCAACGTGCTTGCGACGCTCACCAAATTCATGAACAAGGACATTGGCACCTACCTCCAGGTGCCCCGGCAAGAGTCAGATGAAGCGAAAACGGGATTTTACGCGCTTGAGAAGGAGCTGGAGAAGCGCACCATCCGCTTTGAGGAGGATATGAACGAGTACTCCATCCAGTCTACTCGGACAATCACGAGCATTTTGAGGATTCTGCAAAAGCTGACCAAGAGAAAGCCCAACATTATCAAGAATGCTCTTTGCCGAGGACAAACAATTGTCTGGCTTAAGGTATGTTGGGCTATGAGATATGAGATTAGCGCGGGTTGGTTCACTCTAACTGACTGTCTCATTCTTGTGTGTTTGTGCTAAACAGCGTGTGGTAGCTTTGCAAATCCCACTGCCGCGGTTGTACGCTTTGAAACTGGTCAAGTCACAGGCAAAGTATTTAGGCCACCAGGTTCGTGCTACTGCTTGTTAATAGCGTTCGCATTGATTTCACGCAACGTCTAATCGTAACTTTGTTGTTACCGTTACCAATCAGTGGGTGAAGAAGTATACGTGCTTTAGCCTGCTCACGGAGGTGTATCTGCACGTGCGACCGGAGCTTGATGACGATTGGTTGCACTACGAAGACGAAGACTTGAACAAGCCACCGTCGCAGGATTCCGTGGAGAGGATCATTTTTGGCGAGATGCAAGCGTACCACCATAAACACTACTTCGACTCTCCGTTTGGAGGTGGCAAGCCGCTTCCCGGAGGAGCTTCGCTAATCTGCGAAGACCGTAAGGAGCTCAGCTCCGACTTGTTCATTGCAGATGGCGGACGCTTGACGAAAATGTACGGCGGCATTAAGCTGGACCCCATCAACTTCTGCAAACAGTACGAGAAGTGGCTCGACGCGGAGAACCTCACTCATGACCCGAAGGCGGATGCGGCTCCACTTCCCATCTCCTTCTAATGAAGAAGTTGGTCTCGAAAGTGGATGGCGTCGTGCGTTGCATGGTGCTTGTTTTCAAACGAAAATGAACCTTGTCCTCCACGCAAACATTGATTCCCATTATTTTCTGTTTTCTTCTTGTACACAAATACTAACTAGGTCTTGAGATGGCGAAGCAAGTGTTCACACTTGCTTGCATGGTGCACTCATTGAGCTGAGCGCTGTGTATTGGAGATCTGGTAGACGAGCATCATAGTCGAGTACTTTGCGCGTCGGAAGCTGTCGAACTGGTAGTGGTGCTCTTCACAATTCTTTAGCATGTTCGGACGGTAGTCGAGGAACGGGCAAGACATCTCTGGCTCCTCTGTTTCGCTAATGCAGCAGGTCTCAGCAAAATTGGGCGGGGATACTTCAGTGAGTGGCGTATCCTGAGCAGCAGCAGTAGCAGTAGCAGTAGCAGCGGCGACTGCTAGTGCTGCTGCACCCTGGCACTTGGAGCAGTAGTACGTGTCTACGGCCGGTACGCTGGCCACGTGCCAATACGCAGCATTGACTATCAGCTGCTTGCAGGCGGCGCATGTCGGTTGCAAGGCGATGACAAACAACGATTCGCGGGCTGACTTCACCGACTCGCTGACTCGCTTGCGGAACTTCGCACTGCTTGCACTCGCAGCGTTAGCTTCCTTTCTTCCTCGCTTTGGAGGCGATGCGGCAACTCGCTCAGCTTCACTGGGCCAGTAGTCGCCATCAAAATATGGAGGAAGCCGCGAGTCAAGGGTGTCTTCCAGGAATTCAAATTCGCGGGCGAACAAATCGTCGCATGCAAAGACGACCCCCAACTCTTTCGCCTTTTTGGCCATGCTCAGGTACCACTGAAGAAGGCGCTCTTTGCCAGGGTTCTTTTGAAAAGAAGGATGGCACCAATAAATAAAATCGCCCCCACGCGTGGTAGGGCATGCCCAGATATGCGCGTATTCGTACCCCTTGGCTTTGCAGGATGCCAGGTACGAGATGAGAATCTGGTGGAACAAACTCGTCCGCACATGGCGCGGGCGCATGTACACCAGACTGTCGAGGTACGCAATGTACGTCCGGTTGCGGTTGGCGGGCAACTGGCAATGCTTGTCGTACTCCTGAACATACCTGCGTTCGCATACACAAACGGGGAAGTTAGGTTATCTGAGCCACGTAGCCAGACGTATCAATGCGAGCAACTTACATAGAAAAGATGCAGACTTCGACACCATTGATCATCTGGAATACAAAGATGACCTTTGAGGTATAGTCGACGACTTGTGGGTACTGTCAAGGCAACAAAATTAGAGTTAGCCACTGAGCACATTAGTAAACCAACACGGTAAAAGTAGCTTACCTCTTGCGACTTCGTTCGAAAGTTTTCTCGCACCACTGAGCTTACGTGGCACGCGCTTTTGATCGCAGACACCACTTTCACGACAATGGACTGCGCTGCATCATGTTCGCCGAGATTCTCCAGGTGCTGCTGCACCCACTTTTGCATAAAGCGCGACAAATGACATGACTGTAGATCTTGGCTCTTCACAAAGCTCGACGTAGTGCTCGCATCCACGGCGTCTAAGTCTACTTGCGTCAAATAGTCGAACACTTTTTCTTCAATCTCATCGCCAAACCCGAGCGCTCGAGTGAAGTCTTTCGTGTACGGCCTGCGCTTCAAAGCGGGGCTATGAGATCGCAAAAAATCTTTCTCCACCTTCACAGGAAAATCCTCGACCGAGGTTTCAATTGGAGACATACCCAACTCTTCGGCCTTCTCTTCACCATCCAGCTCCTTGAGACGGCACAGCGGACATGTGTACATCACTTCTTCTTCTTCATCCGCGTTCTCACAGGCATTGAATAGTGCACAGATCTGATGCACCCACCCGTTGCACTGGTCGCATTGCACCCACGGCTCCGTTAGCTCGTCCATAAATTTAGCTTTCAGCAAGGTGAGCTTCGACACGGTATATTCTGTTGCAGATGCGTCTGTTGCGCCGTTCTCTGAAGTCGAGGAAGGCGCTGCCTTGAGCGTCAACGTCTTGGGCAGCGAACTGAAGCACTTGGAGCACCAATGATACTGTCCATCGGGCGTCTTGTAGTACACTGCATGCCGTTTTATCCGCTGGCGACACGCGCCTGAGCACACCACGAATGGTGGCTCAAAGTTGATGCATTTTTCGTTGCAGATGCCGCACACATTGTCAAGACAGAACGGGCACGAGTGCTCATTTCTGCGCTTGGTCATCGCCTCCGCCTTCGCCTTGTACTTGGCGTAGTCCGCCTCAAACTCCTTGCGCAGCATCGCCGCCGCCTCGTGCACAATGTGCCCAGGCGGATTGAACAGACACGCGTTGCTAAACACGAGGCGGATGTCCTCCGCGCACGCGTCGGCTGTGGGGTACTCGAGGTTGAGACACTTGTTCTTGACCAGCGCCAAGTCCATCGGGTGCTTCACCACCTCCAAGTAGTGCGGAATGTTCCACGCCACCGGGTCCACCCGCACATTGAAGAAGCCGTGGTTGCCTTTGTGGAACATGAGCTTGGACACGATGGCCAGCAGCGGCCGCAGGAACAGCTCGCGCCGCACGTCGCGCAGGTGCTGCCGGATCTGCTCGGCCGACGCGGCGTTCAGCGGCGACAGCGCCGCGCTGCGGTTGCGCACGACGGGGCGCCTCTGCCGGCGGATCACGGCGGCGTCGGGTTCAGCCTCCTCGGCGTCAGCGTCGGCGTCCATATCCTCTGCGTCGCCGTTACTCGCCGACACGCCGTCGCCCTCCGCGCGCTTGGCCTTCTTCCCGCGTGGAGAGTCCGTGGGCGCGTCGTCCTGCGCGCGCTTGAGGCCGCGTGGCTGCTCGGCGTGCGCAGCAGCGGCGGCGGCGCTGGGCCCTGCAGATTTCCCGCGCTCCAGCGGCAAAGCTGGTGTGTTCAAACCCATGCGGGGGCAGGTAGGAATGTTGGTTTTGTCTTGCCGTTTGTATACCGCGGCGGGTTTCACGCGTTGGACCGCCACTTGCTTCAATGGGTTGGCATCCAAATTACTGTTTGAGGCGCGGGAAAAGGCGGGAGCTCGGTGGCCAACGCAAGAGAGAAACCGATTCTTCTCGAAGATCTCACTGCGCCACGATTGGCTAAAAAGGCGCCGCAAGTGGACGAAACTCACTGAGCCCAGTTTTGGGTACACTTTTGCATGTATTGCTCGCAGGCCAGTTCTGAAAATGTAAATGCTTGGACATCTTTAGTGCTACGAGTGCCCAGAACCAAGTCGATCTCACTTCCTCTTGAAGTGGTGTAATTCATTGTGGTATTTCTATGATGGACGGTCTGTAAGTCAATATACGCATATTCAAACTTAAAACATAATTCTAAGGGTACATGTAATAAAGTAGCTAACCAACTAAATATTTTAATACTGTTGGTATTAAAATAATCAGAAATAAAAAAATGTCCTTGAAGAATTTCACGAGCGGTGGCCTTTCTCAACAATCTTGACTCGACAAGCTTGGCATGACGCCACATTAGACTAAACCAGTTGCCGGTGACCAAATCAAATATACGGATATATTTTAGGTTAGGTCTCTTCAAATCCAGTAAAATTCGCAGTTCGAAGAACTGTCGTTAGGCGGCCCAGGCGAGTTGACCGACATTCTCGCGACATCCACCGCCTGGGCGGGCCAGTGTATCATCGAGCGACATTCGCATGACCTAAGCGGGTTAGGCAGTTTATCATCGAGCGACATTCGCATGACTTAAGCGCGACATCCAATTTGCCTCATTCGAGATTGAACGGAGTACCAGTTAACAAGGTGCACTTGTCGTCGTTTGCTACATCGGCACTGCACGAACTGTCGGAAATAACAAACAGCATTCTTTTCTGTGGTTTATCATTTGAAGTATGATACCAGGGCAGATGCTGCGGCTGCGAAGCAGGCGCAGGAGATGCTTACCGATAAGATTCTAACACAGATATAATAAATAATGCTATTTAAAAAAGTATGCTGCTATCCCAGTCTCCAGTGTGCGTGTCAAGCAAACACAATATTTGTTTGAAAGTCAGATGAGCTCAAAATCCGTACGGTATAATTTTGGCGGTTGTGTCCTTGCTGCCGGCAGGAATCTTATTGCTTCGAGAACTGTAACGGGGTTACACGCACAAGTGGCTACAGCCACTTGTAACTATAACAGACGCGATGTCTGTTATAGGTACAAACACTTCCTCGGCCTTGATGTACGTTACATCAAGTGCCACAGTCATTTACGGTCACCACGACGGGTGACCCATAGACATTTAGGATTCCTATTGGTTGAAAGCAGCATCTTTTAACCAATGAGCGACATGCATAGCAGTGGAATTCTGCCAACCAGCCGTTGGCAGATTCCTAACTTAGAATATTACATTTAGAGGAAGTCAGAAAACATAAAACAAAAATAGCAGTTCTCATTTTAACCCAAAAACATTATTTGGATCGTTTATTTAGATTAATCTATACTCGGAGGCCCGAGTATAATTAACTCTAGTTTAAACTAAGCTGCGCTTCCTCATACACGTGCGCATACGTGTAAGCTGTTGTAGTGGGCCAAGGTAGGCCCATTACACCTGGTAGCACTTTGTAGTCCGTCCAACGACCGACTAAGTTGAGTTCGTACGTTACCGCACGAACACGGAGCCGAGAACCTTCCCATGGATACCGAGGTGCCCATGGAAAGCTCCACGACGCCTGCAACCCATGTTGCACGCGCTGACTGCCCCCACCTGTCAGACCCAGAGTGGGAGGCCCTCCAACGACTGTCAACAGTCATTGGTGAGGCGGCTGTAGCTACGATGCTGCGTACGCTAACGCCGACAGAGCAACACGGTGTTGCTCTGGGCTTCATCTTGAAGGAGCAGCGAGATGTTGCTGCCACTACCGCGGTGTCGTCGGGGACGACACCACGCGCGCAATCACTGAAGCTCAACGTGAGTAACTACGTAGGAAGAGAGGGTGAGCCTCTCCTCCGTTGGCTTGTCGAACTCGACACTGCCATTGCGGCTCGACGTATCGTCGACCCGTTGTCGAAGGTCGCGTTCGCCATGTCCTGTCTTGGCGGACGTGCGAGGAGTTGGGCGTACGGACGCCGACTCTCAGACCCTACGTGCTTCAGCACGTACGAGGTGTTCAAGGAGGAGCTCAGACAAGCGTTTGAGCCCCCGCAGAATGAGTTCCGGTCGAGGGCGGAGTTCCTCGACCTGCAGCAGGGCAAGCATGACGTCCATGCTTACGCTCAGAGAGCACGGTACTTGGTCTCGAACATCGTGACCAACCCGATTGACGAGGCGACCAAGGTCGTCACGTTCATGAAGGGACTGAGAGATGGGCCTGTGAAGACCTATCTCTTCCGTGAGTACCCGAGTACTCTCGAAGCTGCGATCACTCTTGCCATGCAAGAGGAGTTTAGCCTGCGGCAGGCTAAACTACATGCACACGTACCGAGGCCGCAACCGCGCCCGGTAGTGAGGACGGGAGGGCCAGAACCAATGGACCTCTCGAGCGCTGCGACTGCTGGACCCCAGCAGTCGCAGGGAAACAATGTGCGATGCTACCGTTGCGGTAGGATCGGTCACTTTGCTCGAGAGTGCACGGCTCCCGTGCACCAGCAGGGTGGCTATCGCGGTGGTGCCGGGCACCGTCGCAACCAAACAAAAAACACTGGACGCCAGTAGGCGCGGGGCGCCCTACTGGTAATGCAGTTCCGCGTGTCAACCTTGGACACGCGACACTGAGGACTGCAGCCCCCAGTGAGGTTGACTCTCACTGCAAGAACCAAGATGACAAGCATGACCCTGTCATCCTGAAAGTGATGTCGACGAGAGCAAGAGACTCGTCGTGCTTTGGTAGATTCCGGCGCGTCGAAGAACTTTGTTCGACTGCGAAGTCTATCAATGCTTGACTTCGAGGATTTGAAGAAACCTCGAAGTATGTTGGAAGTACGCTTGGCGACAGGTGTCGTCGTCAAGACCGAGAAGCGCATGGTACGCGTGCGCTTCACATACAAAGGTCGAGTGTTTGTCGAAACCTTTATCGTCCTGGACCTGGACGATAAGTTCGACATGGTATTGGGCATGCCGTGGCTCGCACGGCATGATCCGGTAATCGATTGGGAGAAGCGCACTCTTGTGCGCTTCGGTCGCGAAAGCGGAACAGAGAGCGATGGCCCTGTTACCGCCCCACACGCACCAACCGGTGCGCGCGATTCCCCAGTCGAGACAGCACCTAACGCTGCTGTCCCGGAGCACCCTGGACGCGCGCGAGCGCGCGCGCAGGAACACGTAGCGTCGGCGTTGCCGCCGACGGCTAGCGAAGAAAAAGTGTTGACCTCGGAGGTCGACACTCGCTTTTCAGCGAATCAAGGACAGTCTCCGGCCTCAAGCGGCGCGGATGACGTAAGCGAGTCACACGCTTCGGCTGAAGAGGCCGATGCGAACCTGATTGGGCAGGACCTGGCCAATAACATTGGCCAGGGAGAGAGAACGCCGCCGACTCCGGGAGTCGATGGCATGGATGAATTCGATTCGTCGGCTCTGGGAGCCGACGCACCCTCCATATTGGGGGTCTCCGCCAATGGAAGGCGTCGAGGTGTTGAAGTCACGTCGGTTCCGGGAACCGACGCTGCGAGAAGAAATTCCGCGTCGACTCCCAGAGTCGACACACCCTTTGTAACGAAGGGCTCCGCCAATAACAGGCGTCGAGGTGCAGATGGCGTGTCGGCTCCGGGAGTCGACGCTGCAGGCGGTGCGGACGGTTGCAAACGTCCCGCACCGGAAAAACTTGCATGCTGTCGTGCAGCTGGGCTGCACGACGAAGCGCCGGGCGACCAAGCCGGGCTTGAAGTCGCTCGCCCGCGGGATGAACCCGCCGGCGGTATTAAAGAAGAACACCCGTCCACGGCTGGGCCTGGACGAGGTCAAGAGTCTAGCGGAGCCGGGCTCCGCAAGACGAGAAGACGGCGCATGCGAAGGTCGCTGCGCAAGTCTCGGCCAGGGGCCGAGACGCTACAAGAAATGTCTGCCGGGCAGACGGAGGCAGAGAAGCCGGACGTCGAGACGTTGAACGTCTTGACGCGTACCTGTGCCGGATTCCGGTACAGGGAGATGACTCTCGCTAATCCTCCGACACAAGCGTCGGAGTTGACTTCGCTTCCAGTCATGAGCTGGAAGCGCTTCGCGCGTGACTTGCACGATGGACGCATCGAGCAAATATGCATTCTCTCGGACGCCGAGAGAACGAAGAGCGAGAATGAAGAACTGAGGCAGTTCTTCATGGAGAGCACCACTGAGAGTGAAGACACTCTCAGTGCCAAGACGAAGAAGGAACGCTTTGAAGAACAGAGCTGGGACTCGCTGAAGTCGAGTCCCTACTACGAGATTCTACGGGAGTACGCGGACGTACTTCCGGAAGAGATCCCTGCGGAGCTTCCGCAGGACAAGGGCATTCAGCACGAGATTGATCTCGTGCCGGGCACGAAATACTGTATCACGCGGCAGTGGCCACTGCCGCGAGAGCAGGTCAAGGCGATCGACGACTTCTTCGAAAGTCGTCGCAAAGCTGGACAAGTGCGGGAATCGAAGTCCCCGCACAGTGCTCCGACGTTCTGTGTCAAGAAGCCACAGGGCGGCTGGCGCATCGTTCATGCGTACAATAAGCTGAACGATGCGACGATACCGGCGCAGACACCGATACCGCGAAAAGATGTTATCATCGATTCGATGGCCAGGAGCACCGTCTACAGTGCTCTTGATCTGCGCGATGGGTTCTATCAGATCCTAATGCGTGAGAGCGATATCCCGCTCACGGCTGTGAGCACGCCGAGTGGCATGCTCTGGGAGTGGCTAGTGATACCGCAGGGTCTGAAGAACGCCCCTGCGACCTTCAACAGGTGCGTGACGCACTTGTTGCGCTCGGTGCGCGACTTCGCACCGAGCTACTTCGATGACGTGTTCGTCCACAGCCGTGCTGCGGACGGGATGAGCGACGTTGAGATGCACAAGGTGCATCTCCGGAAGCTGCTTGCGCTCATGCGCAAGCACAAGCTCTACGCGAACCTGAAGAAGTGCATCTTCGGGGCGAGCGAGATACCCGTGCTCGGGTGTCTCGTTGGGAAACATGGTGTCCGCCCTGACCCTGAAAAGGTCAGAGTGATCAACGAGTGGCCGACTCCGTCGAACGTCAAGGAACTGCGGCAGTTCCTTGGCTTGGCCATGTACTTGTGCAAGTACGTGAAGGACTACGCGGGCACAATACGCCCGCTGTCACAGCTCCTGAAGAAGGATGCCGAGTGGAATTGGACTGCTGACTGTCAGCAGGCCTTCGTTGCAGTCAAGCGGGGCTTGACTGAGGCGCCGATCTTGGCGGTGGCCGACCAAGATCGCCCATTCCACGTAGTGTGCGACGCATCCGACTTTGCGATCGGATGTGCGTTGATGCAGCACGATCACGAGGGCCGTGATCGTGTCGTCTACTACCAATCGCGTCAGCTGAAGCCAGCTGAACGCAACTACCCGGTGCATGACAAGGAACTCCTTGCCATGAAGTATGCACTCGCGAAGTTCCGAGTGTACTTACTCGGAAGCAAACCGTTCGTGGTCTATACGGACCACGCGTCACTGCGGACGGCTGTGAAGTCGCCGCACATCTCGCAAAGGATGGCGAGATGGTTATCCTTCTTCGCGGAGTATAACTTCTGGGTCGAGTACAAACCCGGAAGACTCAATGTGGTGGCCGACGCGTTATCGCGTCGACCTGACTACGCTGCAGGCGAAGCCGACGTCAATACCATTGACGCCATGCAATCGAGCACTCCCACGTCGTCATTACTAGACGACGTGAAGACCGCGTACGCGCACGACGCGGACGCGAAGCTCTTGCTGGCCTACGGCTCAGCACCTTCTGACAACGCTCGTCAGAAGCTGCCGAAGCATCTTCGTGCTCGTGCACACCGTTATCGGGTGCACGATGGGTTGCTACTCTACAGTGCAGTCGACGACAACGCGGACCGCGTTGTCGTGCCCAACGATCATGACCTGCGCCTCATGATCATGTATGAGTATCATGATGCACCGACTGCGGGGCATCCGGGCCGTGAGAAGACGTATGTCCTTCTCACGCGCGACTTCTACTGGGCCCACCAGTACAAGTGGGTGCGCAAGTACGTCCGTGCTTGCGAGGTATGCCAACGTGTGAAGCCTGCGCCGTTCGCGCAGGCTCCCTTGCAGTCACTACCGACTCCGTCGGAGTGTTGGCAGTCCATGTCTTTGGACTTCGTGTTCGGTCTTCCCCCGGACAGCCAGGGGAACACGGGAGTTGTGGTCTTTGTTGACCGCTTCAGCAAGATGGTACATCTTGCTGCGGTACCCGTTGAAGTGACTGCGAAGCAGACGGCACGTCTGTTCGTTGACATGGTGTTCAAACACCATGGCATGCCGATCGACATTGTGTCGGATCGAGACCCGCGTTTCACAGCACACCTGTGGCAAGAAGTGTTCACACTTCTTGGGAGCCAGCTTTCAATGTCGACTGCGGACCATCCGCAGGTGGATGGGCAGACCGAGCGCGTGAATCGCGTGCTCGTCGACATACTCAAGAGCTACGCTCACTCGTTCCAACATTGGAGCGAGTGCCTGTCGATGGCAGAGTTCGCCATCAACAACTCGGTGCATGCCTCGACCGGGCATACACCGTTCTACGTGAATGCCTTGCGGCACCCACGCCTCCCGAGCCTGCTCGGGATGGTGGCTCCTTCCTTAAGTAGGGGAGGATCTACGGCCGCAACACAGAATGCCGCTGGCACTTGCACAGTGTCAGCCGCGACTACGCGTAAGAAGCAGAAGCATGCGTCTGTGCAGGGCACAGACGCCGACAAGAAAAAGAAGAGCAACAAGAACAACGTGTCTGTGCGGGGCACAGACACCGCGAAGACCAACGCGGAGGCCGAGCCTACTGCTACAGGCGAGCTGAACGAGTTCAGCTCGGACGCAATTGCATTCGTGCAGCGCAGACAAGCCGTCATTCGGTTTGTCCAGGACGCTATTGCAGCTTCTGTCGATCGACAGAAGCTAAACGCAGACAACAGTGAGGCGAGGCGGGTGAATGCCTGACCGCCCAGGTGTATAGTTAGCGCGCCCTGGATGTAGACTCCCGAATGGGGTGCACCCAGAACAGACCCTAGCCGGAAGTGATACACCTAGATGTATACTCCAACCGGGGTGGCGTGTGTCCTTGTGAACAATCCCTGTGGGTTCGTTTGTCTTCGTAACCAGGGGTCTTCAACCGTGGATGAGTTGTCTTGATACTTGTAGGTCGCTAGGCAGCAGGGCAGAACGTAACCTTCTTGGACGTCGCCTCTGACAGCTCTCAGATAACCAAACAAAACAAACAGATACAGAGTTATATACAAACACGTAGTCCTTCCTTATTCTTTTGGACCGTGAAAGGGTCGGTCACTACTCCGGGGCCCGAGACACTGGTCAATCCCGGCCGGCTTAGCTCACGCGCACCACCCTCAAGTACTGAGGGAAAACTAACACAATCAAGTACGTCCTACCACACAATAGCACTTAAATCAATACTTCCCACCTGGGGCTACTCCAACCAGGTGACAAGGTAATCGGTAATATGAAATGCGGGGCCTTCCTGTGAGGGACGAGCTCAACCGCAACTAGGAAATGAAATGGAAGTGAATCAACCTCGGGTTGGTACCCGGTACTCACCCCAACTTGGACTGGACTCTGTTGCGGGAGCTCAACCCAGATGTCACAGTTGCTGGGCCCTCACGCGTAGCCCTAGTCGGTCCTCCGGGAATGCTCGTCCGGTAGGCTGCTCCAACTCACTTGCGCGATCCTTGGTAAAACGAACTCTGTTTATCTGTTGTCTCTCTTCTTTGTCTGTCTGGCTATCTTCTGTCGATCTTTATATGCACGCCATCTTGACTTGTCTTCACTATGGTCTTGTCGTCGTAATCGTCCGCGGTCCCTCGTAGCATACTTCCAGCAAGTATAATCATCACTGGGTACGCAAGCGAAGTTCAACGTTCCACGGAATCCGAACAGATCTTGGTCGGTCGACTTGGTCGGTCGTGAACATCTTGGGTTTCGTATACTGGAACCTTGACATCCGGGATGGTCCATCCGGAATTCACAGTCATCTCCAATCGACATTCTCAGTCGGGTTTCTCATTCAGGGTATCTTGGACATCTGCATGGCTCTTGGGTCTTCACTTGATCCAGTCGGGCTCTCATTGCGTTGTACAGCGCACCAAGAGCAGGCGGCCTCCACTCAGAGGCACTTCTACGCTCCCTTGGGCTTTGCCTCTCGTGCGGTACTTGGTTACAGCCGGGGTCCGCTCTTGGGGACATCTCCATCCGGGGTCACCAAACCTTGTACGCTGTCAACGCGAGTCCGGCCGGGGTCAGTTTCCCTCCAATACGCCACGTGTCGCTATCCCCCTGTCCCATGACACATTCTTGACCAACCAATCGTGGGTGCGAGCCGGGGGGGGGGTCTGGAAAATTGCAGATCCCATCGTGTCGACAGTGGCAGAGGTAACACAAATGAATTCAAGAAGGGTTCATTGGTTTTGTTAGCTACTCAAAACCTGCCTAAACATACAGTCTCTGACTTCGGGGCGAGTAAGCTCGCTCCGCCCTTCATCGGGCCGTTCAAAGTGTTGGCACGGCATGGCAACGCTTACACACTAGACATCCCGTCTAGCATGCGCCTCCATCCGACCTTTTACGTCGGGCGGCTGAAGCCATACCGGCGGCACGAGCCAGCTAGCTCGGCTGACCCGAAGCGGGAGCCGAACCCTTCTCCAGCGCGCGGACGCGCTGGACCAAACGCTCGACACGACCTCCAATGTCGACGGAGACGTCCGACGCGGTCTGCGAGACCTGAGCAACTTGAGCCCTCAGGATTGCAATCTCCTGCTTCAGAGCAGCGACTTCGCTGCTCTGAAGCCGCTCCACGGCAGAAACTCGGTCCTCGAGAGACAGAGGCCCAAAGTCAACCCCAGGTTGACCGTACCCGGGGCGTGTTCCCACCACCGCCGCCTCCGATCCGTGACGCCCACGGCTCAACACGTTGGATTGTTGAGCGTATTGTCGACCATAGTATCCCGAAAACGAACAGGCGCCCGGTTCGTTATCGTATTCGTTGGAGAGGGTTTCCGCCCCACCAAGATACATGGGAGCCGCGGGACGTCCTGCTGCAGGACGTTCCGGAAATGATGAGGGCGTACGAAGCCCACCACGCACTGCCGGCGCGAAGGTAGTGCGAGCGCTGTGGTCACCCGCAGCGCTCGAAGCACCACGCTCGTCGCGTTCCTCGCGTGCCATGAACTTGGCACGGAGATCCTTGAGACTCGCAGGTACACGGATCGTCGTGTACCCGTTTAGGCCGCGGTCGCTCAAGCGCGCCGCACCCGGAAGACACAGCGTACACTGTTGGCCTTCGGGCACAGCGCACGGAACACCAGCGTCCACAGAAGATCTGTGGAGCTGCTCCAGCCTCCCACGCGTCGAGAATGTCTCGAAGCGCTCACGGGCATGCCTAACCCGCTCACGGTAAGCTGCCGGATTCTTGTTGAAGTTTTCAACAAAGGCATTCCAACTTTGCCTGCCACTCAGGCACTTTGCTGCGAGAAGAGGTCTCCTTGCTGGAGTAATATCGGAGCTCATGGAAGAGTCCGATATAGTAGTCGCGCCTTTGATCCGTCATCGGATCAAAGTGCTGCCCCTCAGCCACGGCATCATCTACAATCGCGCTGCATACGTACAGCGGGATAGTGTTCGGTGGCACTGAGTTGCCCACCCGCGCCGCGATCTCCGTCGCGGACGGCATCCACGGATCGCGCGCTGCATGAGCGCGGGGAGAACTTGGAGTCGCCACGGCACGTGGTGAACTCAACGCCCCAGCAGCAGAGAGCGGAGTCTCACCTGCGCTACGCGAACGCTTCGAGCTCGAAGCGTCCGAGTCGTCTTCTTCGCGAGGACGTCTCGACCCGGCATGCGGGTCGAGACTATCACTGTCGATAGACTCCTTTCGCTTGGACGGAGAGCTCTCGCCCTCCTCCATCTCCACGTCGCCTTCCTCGTAGTCAACGACGTCGTTGACTACGGACGAGCCTTGGAGGACAATCTCAGGCTGGGTTGTCCCCGCCGCATGCTTCGCTTGCTGGCGCTCGTGGTAGTCCACGACAGAGAGCTCACCCTCTGCCGTGTCGGCGGTCTTCACCTTTGGCGAGCTCATTGCGGAATGAGCTCGAGATTTTTCTTTCTCCCACGTGAAGAATTGACGAATGGTCAATTGCCTGATTGACGTGCAGTGACCGGCGCGTCTAACCTTAACCCCCCAGTCACTAAGGCTTGATATAAGCAGCATGTGAAAATTACCATATGGCGGCCATATGTTCCCACATGCTTGATATCAAGCATGTGAAGAGTCCATAAACTGGTCGATTGGTCCAATTTGGTACTCGATGCACAGGGCTTGGGGTGCCAACGGCAGAAAGAAAGGTCGATGTATCCACCCCGACCATGGCCAGTACATAAGCTTTCCCTCGCGCTGGGTGGCATGTGGAGGCCACCGGAGCCATTCAATAATTTGCCGCGCGCGCCAAGTCAAGATGCCTCCGTGCTATATACTGTCTTTGTAATGGAAAATGTGCCCGCCGCTGCTGTAGAAGGCGCAGTCAAGAAAGAGTTGACCGTGTCCGTAGTCGTGGAGAGGAAAGTGTCCATGGCGACTGCCGAAGCCATATCATGAGGATGAAGGAGTGTTGAAAAATGCGTACGCTACACTACGTACAGGTAGAGCAGACACGGCGTAACTACGTAAGCAGGTGCTTGCGTGTCACGCGTTTCACTCTCTAGTTCAAGACACAATTTCGCATTCGTAGCCGTTTTGCACGCGTCTTGCAGCAAAGAAAACCCACTCCCAGTAAAAGGGCCACATTCATATCCGCTACATCAAGCATGGGCTCCACGGGTTTCCTGAACAACGCTTGATAAGCAGCATGTGGTCTCATAAACTGGTAAGCCGAATCGACTTTGTTCCGAGATACGGTTGAGAGACGGTTTGCGTACTTTTTTCACCTATACAAATTTCAAGTACAGTCTTTCTTTAACATGCTTGATATCAAGCATGTGAAAAAATAGTCCGTGCATAGGAATCCGGGCCTCGTGACGGAGGGGTTAAGGGGGGGATGGTGTAACGGGCTTACACGCACAAGTGGCTACAGCCACTTGTAACTATAACAGACGCGATGTCTGTTAAAGGTACAAACACTTCCTCGGCCTTGATGTACGTTACATCAAGTGCCACAGTCATTTACGGTCACCACGACGGGTGGCCCATAGACATTTAGGATTCCTATTGGTTGAAAGCAGCATCTTTTAACCAATGAGCGACATGCATAACAGTGGAATTCTGCCAACCAGCCGTTGGCAGATTCCTAACTTAGAATATTACATTTAGAGGAAGTCAGGAAAAATAGCAGTTCTCATTTTAACCCAAAAACATTATTTGGATTGTTTATTTAGATTAATCTATACTCGGAGGCCCGAGTATAATTAACTCTAGTTTAAACTAAGCTACGCTTCCTCATCCACGTGCGCATACGTGTAAGCTGTTTTAGTGGGCCAAGGTAGGCTCATTATACCAGGTAGCACTTTGTAGTCCGTCCAACGACCGACTAAGTTGAGTTCGTACGTTACCGCACGAACACGGAGCCGAGAACCTCTGCCGTCAGCAGGGCTTCATATCATCGGCTATTTTGACGATATGCATGATACCGATACAGGTTCAAAAATCAGCGGGGCTGGATCAACTGATCTTGATACACGTACACTGTCGTATCAATATCATATCCATATCATATCAAAAATCAAATACTCAATCAATGAAGGTGGTTGTGGTAAATTTTACGATTTGATTGGTTAAAATACCTATGTCGGTACATAATATGTACTACTTGCGCGGGCACCACCCTACCTCTAAGCTACTTATATTTTCGAGAGCCTAGTTCTGAGATCGAAAGAGAACGAAAGAGCGCAGCTCCATCGAATTGGGCGCAGTTGGACAGCTTCAGTTATTAGCGTAAGGAAGCGAGGGCAGCATGACCGCAAGGAAACTGTGCTAGTTATTGACTTTTTGTAGATAATTTGAGATAATTTTAAGACTGGCAAAGCGGCATGCTTCTGAAAACGAGGCCTGGGAGCGAGTAGGCATTTTGGCGTAGACCTCATGCTAAAGGTAACCCACGTGTAGAACTTCTATCACGGAAGTTAACAGTTCTGAGCAAGCTACTATGGTATCGGATATAATATTACCGGATACCAATCTGTTTGTGTAGGCGGATCAATGATCCTGATCCCAAGCTTCTAGTGATATCACCTGATATTGATACAAGGGCTATATGCGTATAGTATCATCGTATCAATCGGTATCACCGGTTGCTATTAAGCCCTGGCCGTCAGGCGTTCCAGCAGTCGCTGGCTCAGCACGTCATTGGGCCTGCGGCCCGTACTCCAGAGGAGCTCGCTCTTCGAACGTCTCTACGAGAGTGACTCTTGACCCCACAGTCTACGACTGTCTCCGAGTACCGCGAGCGGTTGCGGCGGCAAGCCAAGGGGACGTCTGTGCCCGCCATGCGGACGTACCCTGTGATGCTCAGCCCGGGCGAAAGCTCGATCGAGTACGAGGCTCAATTCGAGCTCTGGGCCGAGAAGAAGAAAAAGCTTAGCTCGATGGACGCTCTCCGAGCTAGCTTCAGCGAAGTGGATGTTCGTGTTGAACGCAGGCTCTGCTTCGACTTTGCGAAGATCCGAGCCAAACGCAGCCTCTCGGCTAACGCTCAGCCGCAGACCCATTCTAGCGCTACGCTCCTTTGAGCACTCCAGCCACTCCTTCCCGTGAGGGGGTGAGTGCTGTGGCTCAGGGCCAGCCGCGGAGCAAAGAAGCTGACCCAGCAGCTCCCCAGCCTATTGCCGGGAAGCGCGGGAATGCCTCCATCGACATCGCCCGTCACTCCATTCACGAGTGTGTAGAGCTGCTCGCTCTCGCGTGGAGCCTCACCGCTCGACACGCCCGTCTCGCCTCCTGAGACCGCAGACGCCTTGCGGCGCTGCCTCCTCTTCATGGACACCGTCCGCCCAGAAGAGCTCCGTGATTTCGCGTGCTTCTTGACGCCAGGTGTCACCACCTCATTCAGCTCCAGACGAGCTCCAGTGTCTTTACCGACACTCAGCGAAGGGCTGCACGACCCGCAGCCTCCACTCAGTGGATTACGTGCCACTCCACGATCTTCATCCGGGCAAAGCCCCTTGTCCTTCGGCATCATGCCGACCGCGCCGTCGCTGGCACGCAGCAGGGCGTCGCCCTCAGACGCACGCCCGCTCAGCGGAATTAGTGCCGCTCCACATCCTTGATCCGGGCAACGCCCATCCTCACTCGACTTCCTGTCGACCGCGCCCTCACCGGCACGCAGCAGGGCGTCGCCCTCAGACGCACACCCGCTCAGCGGAATTAGTGCCGCTCCACATCCTTCATCAGCCGGGCCTCGCCCATGGCTCCTCGGCTCCATGCCGACCTTGTCTTTACTTGAATACAGCAGGGCGTCGCCCTCGGACACACACCCGCTCAGCGGAATCCGTGCCGCTCCACCTACCGCCCACGAGCCACGCTCGGAACGTTCGTTCTCGCAGTGTCCACCAACTCGGAAACTCCGATGTCCAGCACATTGACCGACTCGGTCCAGTGCTCGCGCCAAAAGCGCTTCTGCTTCCTAGCAGAGGTGGGTTCATGACTCGCCAATGCTCCGCCAGGAGAGAAGTGCGTAGCACCAAGGGTCTTCGACCTCCAATCGATCCAAGGCTCGTGGCGCTCAAGCCATGCCATCCCTCATATCTCGAATCGAGGTCTAAGACCAGACAGCGTTCCACGCTATCAAAATCCAAAAACTTCACGCCCAGGTCCACAGGGACTTTAGGCACCGTGACACGAGTGCCCGTTGCGAGACGAACAGTGACGATGTCACTCCCACGCACTATCAGCGCCTCAGCATAAAGCTGCCTTCCGTCCATCGCCTCGTCCGATTCGGAATCTGCAAATAACATGCCTACCATTGGTGTGAAGCAGTCCGATCACAGGCGGCAGATGCGAAACTCACCCACGGATATGAGCGTAGCGCGGCGAGAGAGCTCAGCGGTGAGGCGCTTGATGGGCGCGTTCATGTAGCCTGAAACTCCCTTGTGCTGATTCCAGTTGCCGAGACAGACGCATGCGTCGCGGTCGATAGTCGCCACGATTCTCTTAGCTAGTTCGCAACCGGCTTGGCGCTTGAACCGAGACATGATAAAGCGCCACTTGCGGAACCCCATGGAGGCACTGAACAGCAGAATGTCGTCCATGTGGCGCTACATGTACTTGTAGCCCTCGAGTAGTTGTGATGATGAGGTTGTCTTCAGCGACAGCATGTTGTCGCTAAACTCTCCATAGCCCATGTGTCTTTTTTTTAGATTTTGGAACCAGTGCGCGTGGTGCTCAATTCGCGCCATGTGTCGATACTCAGCCGAAGAGGTTTGGAAGACATGTCTCTCAAGAAGTGCGTTCTGCGGCGGACGCCGTGTTTTCGGGGGTGGAGCTTCGACTGGGTCTTGTGGCAGATATCGCACCAGCCGACTACGTCGCACACGGCTTGGCTTCGGCGTTTGCGACGACGCCGACGCCGTCTGTGACCTCGCCAACGCTTCTTACCATGACGTTTGCCCCCATTGTGTTCGCGGCATACACTGCACCAGCCAGGCATTGGGCAAGGTTCGTCCGGTAGGTTGACGTAGGTACCGGGGACCGGACGGCTGTAGCAGGTGAGGGGCATTCGCTCCCCCGGGTCGATTCCAATGAGAGTGTGGGGCTTGTACAGTCCGGGCTGCACCGTTCGTTGCAGCTCATGAGGTATAGATGTCAGAATACACACAGCGTATCCATTGGTCCGGATCATGTACTCGAACTTGCGACGGCCTCTACCGATCTGAGGATCGATGTCTGGATTCCCATCAGAACTGACACAACGGCTTAAATCGAGCACAGTTTTCCACATTCGCTCGCACACTGTGTGGAACTCAGCCGAAACAGCGTAGCGTTTGCGACCCTGGTCATCGATAGCAGTGTACGGGTTGAAAATGTCTTCGTCGCACGAGCTTATGATGTCCTTCGCGATCTGGTACAGATGGGAGGTCTCCACAGAGTAGTAAGCCGACATGCACGTAGTAGGCTGAGGGGGCAGAGAGAATAGACGACACCCTTTTGGCACCCCATCGCCCAGCGCTAGCGGCTCCACAAACTCCAAATGTCGTGCAATTTTGCAAGGAAGAGCACGAGGCGATTCTTGATATTCGCTGCGGTCGGGGGCAGCTCTAGCCAAGCCAGCAGAGCGATCTCGTCGTCCATGTGGTGCGTGTTCGTGTTCTTCAGTCTGGTCACTAACTGCTGTGCATCGGACCATTGTATATCCATATCGTAGAACGACGTATTGCACGAGGCGCGCTTCAAAGTTGTAGCGGATGTGGTTACTCGCCGCGGTAGCCATCTCCTTCGACAAAGTGTTGAGAAACAGGCTCAGATGGGCGATATCCGGGGAGGGGGGGAGGTGTCAAAGCGACTGCGATGTTCCGTGAAGATGGCCAGGGAAGTTTCGAGCGGCCCAAGTCGTTCTGAAGTGGACATTCTCGCGTGGCCGTTAGCTGCTAGTACAGAGCAACATCGATAGAAGAACCCCGAGTCGAGCTTCAACACTGTCTCCAACACGCGAGAGCTAGCTGGTACAGCAGGATAGTCAGGATAAATCGACCTGTGATACTCGAACAGCCTCGCGCAATGGAAGTTCACCAGCTTCCACACTTCCACCCGGATGCTCTGCAAGGCGACCGCATTCTTCTCCAGTACTCCACGCACAAGTCGATTTGAACAAACAGCGTTCAGCAGGCATGCCGAGAGTTGAATACACGAGTGGGCTTCGTTTTCCTTTCAGCAGCGACTTGCGAGGATCAGTGGCCACGCGCAACCTCTCAGCTTCCTGGTCTGGGCAAATCGAAGAATGGAAACCCCACACGGAGCATTGAGGACAGACCGAAGCCAGTAGGATCTTGGGTTCGGTACTGAAGGCCGAGCCCCCATCTCGTGGCAGCCAGTATCTAAGTTACAATCATTGAAACCCGGCTGCAAAATCGAAGGCCCTGCCAAGAGACAGTTTTCGTTTTTTTGACAGTGTTCCTTTTTCTGGTAAAAAGACACAATGGTCCTTTTCTAAAACAAAAACTTGTTCCTTTTTTTGAAAAAAAGTAGCATTGATTACCAGAATGGAATACGACACTGCGCGAAGTCCCAGGCGTCGTATTCATCCGACATGTTTACCCTGTAGTCGCGATGAGCCTCTTGCCCCTCACCGCCAGGGTACGAGATTAGAGCCTTCCATGAAGTCGCAGTCGCGGTTGGAAACAGGGACCGAAACACTGGTCCCGTCTTAGCCGATAACAGCTCAGCAAGCTCGGGAGACAGCGCCACTTGCACTTGATACTCATCCATGACGTCAGCGTCTTTGAAAATGGGGCCGCCATGCATCTCCCCGTTATGGGCAGGCACCACCACTTGCTCGTCCAGCACCTGTAGCAACTCTGGGCTCAAGCACTGCCGGAGGTGCAAGAACCCAGCACGACTCAACTTCTCGTTTTGTTTCATCGTGGCAGATTGGGTTATGGCCGCCACTTCGATGGATGCCAGCACTTTTAGGCCTACGTCTCACAGGCGGCAGGTGCGAAACTCATCCACGGATATGAGCGTAGCGCGGCGAGAGAGCTCAGCGGTGAGGCGCTTGATGGGCGCGTTCATGTAGCCTGAAACTCCCTTGTGCTGATTCCAGTTGCCGAGACAGACGCATGCGTCGCGGTCGATAGTCGCCACGATTCTCTTAGCTAGTTCGCAACCGGCTTGGCGCTTGAACCGAGACATGATAAAGCGCCACTTGCGGAACCCCATGGAGGCACTGAACAGCAGAATGTCGTCCATGTGGCGCTACATGTACTTGTAGCCCTCGAGTAGTTGTGATGATGAGGTTGTCTTCAGCGACAGCATGTTGTCGCTAAACTCTCCATAGCCCATGTGTCTTTTTTTCAGATTTTGAAACCAGTGCGCGTGGTGCTCAATTCGCGCCATGTGTCGATACTCAGCCGAAGAGGTTTGGAAGACATGTCTCTCAAGAAGTGCGTTCTGCGGCGGACGCCGTGTTTTCGGGGGTGGAGCTTCGACTGGGTCTTGTGGCAGATATCGCACCAGCCGACTACGTCGCACACGGCTTGGCTTCGGCGTTTGCGACGACGCCGACGCCGTCTGTGACCTCGCCAACGCTTCTTACCATGACGTTTGCCCCCATTGTGTTCGCGGCATACACTGCACCAGCCAGGCATTGGGCAAGGTTCGTCCGGTAGGTTGACGTAGGTACCGGGGACCGGACGGCTGTAGCAGGTGAGGGGCATTCGCTCCCCCGGGTCGATTCCAATGAGAGTGTGGGGCTTGTACAGTCCGGGCTGCACCGTTCGTTGCAGCTCATGAGGTATAGATGTCAGAATACACACAGCGTATCCATTGGTCCGGATCATGTACTCGAACTTGCGACGGCCTCTACCGATCTGAGGATCGATGTCTGGATTCCCATCAGAACTGACACAACGGCTTAAATCGAGCACAGTTTTCCACATTCGCTCACACACTGTGTGGAACTCAGCCGAAACAGCGTAGCGTTTGCGACCCTGGTCATCGATAGCAGTGTACGGGTTGAAAATGTCTTCGTCGCGCGAGCTTATGATGTCCTTCGCGATCTGGTACAGATGGGAGGTCTCCACAGAGTAGTAAGCCGACATGCACGTAGTAGGCTGAGGGGGCAGAGAGAATAGACGACACCCTTTTGGCACCCCATCGCCCAGCGCTAGCGGCTCCACAAACTCCAAATGTCGTGCAATTTTGCAAGGAAGAGCACGAGGCGATTCTTGATATTCGCTGCGGTCGGGGGCAGCTCTAGCCAAGCCAGCAGAGCGATCTCGTCGTCCATGTGGTGCGTGTTCGTGTTCTTCAGTCTGGTCACTAACTGCTGTGCATCGGACCATTGTATATCCATATCGTAGAACGACGTATTGCACGAGGCGCGCTTCAAAGTTGTAGCGGATGTGGTTACTCGCCGCGGTAGCCATCTCCTTCGACAAAGTGTTGAGAAACAGGCTCAGATGGGCGATATCCGGGGAGGGGGGGAGGTGTCAAAGCGACTGCGATGTTCCGTGAAGATGGCCAGGGAAGTTTCGAGCGGCCCAAGTCGTTCTGAAGTGGACATTCTCGCGTGGCCGTTAGCTGCTAGTACAGAGCAACATCGATAGAAGAACCGAGAGTTGAATACACGAGTGGGCTTCGTTTTCCTTTCAGCAGCGACTTGCGAGGATCAGTGGCCACGCGCAACCTCTCAGCTTCCTGGTCTGGGCAAATCGAAGAATGGAAACCCCACACGGAGCGTTGAGGACAGACCGAAGCCAGTAGGATCTTGGGTTCGGTACTGAAGGCCGAGCCCCATCTCGTGGCAGCCAGTATCTAAGTTACAATCATTGAAACCCGGCTGCAAAATCGAAGGCCCTGCCAAGAGACAGTTTTCGTTTTTTTGACAGTGTTCCTTTTTCTGGTAAAAAGACACAATGGTCCTTTTCTAAAACAAAAACTTGTTCCTTTTTTTTAAAAAAAGTAGCATTGATTACCAGAATGGAATACGACACTGCGCGAAGTCCCAGGCGTCGTATTCATCCGACATGTTTACCCTGTAGTCGCGATGAGCCTCTTGCCCCTCACCGCCAGGGTACGAGATTAGAGCCTTCCATGAAGTCGCAGTCGCGGTTGGAAACAGGGACCGAAACACTGGTCCCGTCTTAGCCGATAACAGCTCAGCAAGCTCGGGAGACAGCGCCACTTGCACTTGATACTCATCCATGACGTCAGCGTCTTTGAAAATGGGGCCGCCATGCATCTCCCCGTTATGGGCAGGCACCACCACTTGCTCGTCCAGCACCTGTAGCAACTCTGGGCTCAAGCACTGCCGGAGGTGCAAGAACCCAGCACGACTCAACTTCTCGTTTTGTTTCATCGTGGCAGATTGGGTTATGGCCGCCACTTCGATGGATGCCAGCACTTTTAGGCCTACGTCTCACAGGCGGCAGGTGCGAAACTCATCCACGGATATGAGCGTAGCGCGGCGAGAGAGCTCAGCGGTGAGGCGCTTGATGGGCGCGTTTATGTAGCCTGAAACTCCCTTGTGCTGATTCCAGTTGCCGAGACAGACGCATGCGTCGCGGTCGATAGTCGCCACGATTCTCTTAGCTAGTTCGCAACCGGCTTGGCGCTTGAACCGAGACATGATAAAGCGCCACTTGCGGAACCCCATGGAGGCACTGAACAGCAGAATGTCGTCCATGTGGCGCTACATGTACTTGTAGCCCTCGAGTAGTTGTGATGATGAGGTTGTCTTCAGCGACAGCATGTTGTCGCTAAACTCTCCATAGCCCATGTGTCTTTTTTTTAGATTTTGGAACCAGTGCGCGTGGTGCTCAATTCGCGCCATGTGTCGATACTCAGCCGAAGAGGTTTGGAAGACATGTCTCTCAAGAAGTGCGTTCTGCGGCGGACGCCGTGTTTTCGGGGGTGGAGCTTCGACTGGGTCTTGTGGCAGATATCGCACCAGCCGACTACGTCGCACACGGCTTGGCTTCGGCGTTTGCGACGACGCCGACGCCGTCTGTGACCTCGCCAACGCTTCTTACCATGACGTTTGCCCCCATTGTGTTCGCGGCATACACTGCACCAGCCAGGCATTGGGCAAGGTTCGTCCGGTAGGTTGACGTAGGTACCGGGGACCGGACGGCTGTAGCAGGTGAGGGGCATTCGCTCCCCCGGGTCGATTCCAATGAGAGTGTGGGGCTTGTACAGTCCGGGCTGCACCGTTCGTTGCAGCTCATGAGGTATAGATGTCAGAATACACACAGCGTATCCATTGGTCCGGATCATGTACTCGAACTTGCGACGGCCTCTACCGATCTGAGGATCGATGTCTGGATTCCCATCAGAACTGACACAACGGCTTAAATCGAGCACAGTTTTCCACATTCGCTCACACACTGTGTGGAACTCAGCCGAAACAGCGTAGCGTTTGCGACCCTGGTCATCGATAGCAGTGTACGGGTTGAAAATGTCTTCGTCGCGCGAGCTTATGATGTCCTTCGCGATCTGGTACAGATGGGAGGTCTCCACAGAGTAGTAAGCCGACATGCACGTAGTAGGCTGTGGGGGCAGAGAGAATAGACGACACCCTTTTGGCACCCCATCGCCCAGCGCTAGCGGCTCCACAAACTCCAAATGTCGTGCAATTTTGCAAGGAAGAGCACGAGGCGATTCTTGATATTCGCTGCGGTCGGGGGCAGCTCTAGCCAAGCCAGCAGAGCGATCTCGTCGTCCATGTGGTGCGTGTTCGTGTTCTTCAGTCTGGTCACTAACTGCTGTGCATCGGACCATTGTATATCCATATCGTAGAACGACGTATTGCACGAGGCGCGCTTCAAAGTTGTAGCGGATGTGGTTACTCGCCGCGGTAGCCATCTCCTTCGACAAAGTGTTGAGAAACAGGCTCAGATGGGCGATATCCGGGGAGGGGGGGAGGTGTCAAAGCGACTGCGATGTTCCGTGAAGATGGCCAGGGAAGTTTCGAGCGGCCCAAGTCGTTCTGAAGTGGACATTCTCGCGTGGCCGTTAGCTGCTAGTACAGAGCAACATCGATAGAAGAACCCCGAGTCGAGCTTCAACACTGTCTCCAACACGCGAGAGCTAGCTGGTACAGCAGGATAGTCAGGATAAATCGACCTGTGATACTCGAACAGCCTCGCGCAATGGAAGTTCACCAGCTTCCACACTTCCACCCGGATGCTCTGCAAGGCGACCGCATTCTTCTCCAGTACTCCACGCACAAGTCGATTTGAACAAACAGCGTTCAGCAGGCATGCCGAGAGTTGAATACACGAGTGGGCTTCGTTTTCCTTTCAGCAGCGACTTGCGAGGATCAGTGGCCACGCGCAACCTCTCAGCTTCCTGGTCTGGGCAAATCGAAGAATGGAAACCCCACACGGAGCATTGAGGACAGACCGAAGCCAGTAGGATCTTGGGTTCGGTACTGAAGGCCGAGCCCCCATCTCGTGGCAGCCAGTATCTAAGTTACAATCATTGAAACCCGGCTGCAAAATCGAAGGCCCTGCCAAGAGACAGTTTTCGTTTTTTTGACAGTGTTCCTTTTTCTGGTAAAAAGACACAATGGTCCTTTTCTAATAAAAACTTGTTCCTTTTTTTAAAAAAAAGTAGCATTGATTACCAGAATGGAATACGACACTGCGCGAAGTCCCAGGCGTCGTATTCATCCGACATGTTTACCCTGTAGTCGCGATGAGCCTCTTGCCCCTCACCGCCAGGGTACGAGATTAGAGCCTTCCATGAAGTCGCAGTCGCGGTTGGAAACAGGGACCGAAACACTGGTCCCGTCTTAGCCGATAACAGCTCAGCAAGCTCGGGAGACAGCGCCACTTGCACTTGATACTCATCCATGACGTCAGCGTCTTTGAAAATGGGGCCGCCATGCATCTCCCCGTTATGGGCAGGCACCACCACTTGCTCGTCCAGCACCTGTAGCAACTCTGGGCTCAAGCACTGCCGGAGGTGCAAGAACCCAGCACGACTCAACTTCTCGTTTTGTTTCATCGTGGCAGATTGGGTTATGGCCGCCACTTCGATGGATGCCAGCACTTTTAGGCCTACGTCTCACAGGCGGCAGGTGCGAAACTCATCCACGGATATGAGCGTAGCGCGGCGAGAGAGCTCAGCGGTGAGGCGCTTGATGGGCGCGTTCATGTAGCCTGAAACTCCCTTGTGCTGATTCCAGTTGCCGAGACAGACGCATGCGTCGCGGTCGATAGTCGCCACGATTCTCTTAGCTAGTTCGCAACCGTCTTGGCGCTTGAACCGAGACATGATAAAGCGCCACTTGCGGAACCCCATGGAGGCACTGAACAGCAGAATGTCGTCCATGTGGCGCTACATGTACTTGTAGCCCTCGAGTAGTTGTGATGATGAGGTTGTCTTCAGCGACAGCATGTTGTCGCTAAACTCTCCATAGCCCATGTGTCTTTTTTTCAGATTTTGAAACCAGTGCGCGTGGTGCTCAATTCGCGCCATGTGTCGATACTCAGCCGAAGAGGTTTGGAAGACATGTCTCTCAAGAAGTGCGTTCTGCGGCGGACGCCGTGTTTTCGGGGGTGGAGCTTCGACTGGGTCTTGTGGCAGATATCGCACCAGCCGACTACGTCGCACACGGCTTGGCTTCGGCGTTTGCGACGACGCCGACGCCGTCTGTGACCTCGCCAACGCTTCTTACCATGACGTTTGCCCCCATTGTGTTCGCGGCATACACTGCACCAGCCAGGCATTGGGCAAGGTTCGTCCGGTAGGTTGACGTAGGTACCGGGGACCGGACGGCTGTAGCAGGTGAGGGGCATTCGCTCCCCCGGGTCGATTCCAATGAGAGTGTGGGGCTTGTACAGTCCGGGCTGCACCGTTCGTTGCAGCTCATGAGGTATAGATGTCAGAATACACACAGCGTATCCATTGGTCCGGATCATGTACTCGAACTTGCGACGGCCTCTACCGATCTGAGGATCGATGTCTGGATTCCCATCAGAACTGACACAACGGCTTAAATCGAGCACAGTTTTCCACATTCGCTCGCACACTGTGTGGAACTCAGCCGAAACAGCGTAGCGTTTGCGACCCTGGTCATCGATAGCAGTGTACGGGTTGAAAATGTCTTCGTCGCGCGAGCTTATGATGTCCTTCGCGATCTGGTACAGATGGGAGGTCTCCACAGAGTAGTAAGCCGACATGCACGTAGTAGGCTGTGGGGGCAGAGAGAATAGACGACACCCTTTTGGCACCCCATCGCCCAGCGCTAGCGGCTCCACAAACTCCAAATGTCGTGCAATTTTGCAAGGAAGAGCACGAGGCGATTCTTGATATTCGCTGCGGTCGGGGGCAGCTCTAGCCAAGCCAGCAGAGCGATCTCGTCGTCCATGTGGTGCGTGTTCGTGTTCTTCAGTCTGGTCACTAACTGCTGTGCATCGGACCATTGTATATCCATATCGTAGAACGACGTATTGCACGAGGCGCGCTTCAAAGTTGTAGCGGATGTGGTTACTCGCCGCGGTAGCCATCTCCTTCGACAAAGTGTTGAGAAACAGGCTCAGATGGGCGATATCCGGGGAGGGGGGGAGGTGTCAAAGCGACTGCGATGTTCCGTGAAGATGGCCAGGGAAGTTTCGAGCGGCCCAAGTCGTTCTGAAGTGGACATTCTCGCGTGGCCGTTAGCTGCTAGTACAGAGCAACATCGATAGAAGAACCCCGAGTCGAGCTTCAACACTGTCTCCAACACGCGAGAGCTAGCTGGTACAGCAGGATAGTCAGGATAAATCGACCTGTGATACTCGAACAGCCTCGCGCAATGGAAGTTCACCAGCTTCCACACTTCCACCCGGATGCTCTGCAAGGCGACCGCATTCTTCTCCAGTACTCCACGCACAAGTCGATTTGAACAAACAGCGTTCAGCAGGCATGCCGAGAGTTGAATACACGAGTGGGCTTCGTTTTCCTTTCAGCAGCGACTTGCGAGGATCAGTGGCCACGCGCAACCTCTCAGCTTCCTGGTCTGGGCAAATCGAAGAATGGAAACCCCACACGGAGCATTGAGGACAGACCGAAGCCAGTAGGATCTTGGGTTCGGTACTGAAGGCCGAGCCCCCATCTCGTGGCAGCCAGTATCTAAGTTACAATCATTGAAACCCGGCTGCAAAATCGAAGGCCCTGCCAAGAGACAGTTTTCGTTTTTTTGACAGTGTTCCTTTTTCTGGTAAAAAGACACAATGGTCCTTTTCTAATAAAAACTTGTTCCTTTTTTTAAAAAAAAGTAGCATTGATTACCAGAATGGAATACGACACTGCGCGAAGTCCCAGGCGTCGTATTCATCCGACATGTTTACCCTGTAGTCGCGATGAGCCTCTTGCCCCTCACCGCCAGGGTACGAGATTAGAGCCTTCCATGAAGTCGCAGTCGCGGTTGGAAACAGGGACCGAAACACTGGTCCCGTCTTAGCCGATAACAGCTCAGCAAGCTCGGGAGACAGCGCCACTTGCACTTGATACTCATCCATGACGTCAGCGTCTTTGAAAATGGGGCCGCCATGCATCTCCCCGTTATGGGCAGGCACCACCACTTGCTCGTCCAGCACCTGTAGCAACTCTGGGCTCAAGCACTGCCGGAGGTGCAAGAACCCAGCACGACTCAACTTCTCGTTTTGTTTCATCGTGGCAGATTGGGTTATGGCCGCCACTTCGATGGATGCCAGCACTTTTAGGCCTACGTCTCACAGGCGGCAGGTGCGAAACTCATCCACGGATATGAGCGTAGCGCGGCGAGAGAGCTCAGCGGTGAGGCGCTTGATGGGCGCGTTCATGTAGCCTGAAACTCCCTTGTGCTGATTCCAGTTGCCGAGACAGACGCATGCGTCGCGGTCGATAGTCGCCACGATTCTCTTAGCTAGTTCGCAACCGGCTTGGCGCTTGAACCGAGACATGATAAAGCGCCACTTGCGGAACCCCATGGAGGCACTGAACAGCAGAATGTCGTCCATGTGGCGCTACATGTACTTGTAGCCCTCGAGTAGTTGTGATGATGAGGTTGTCTTCAGCGACAGCATGTTGTCGCTAAACTCTCCATAGCCCATGTGTCTTTTTTTTAGATTTTGGAACCAGTGCGCGTGGTGCTCAATTCGCGCCATGTGTCGATACTCAGCCGAAGAGGTTTGGAAGACATGTCTCTCAAGAAGTGCGTTCTGCGGCGGACGCCGTGTTTTCGGGGGTGGAGCTTCGACTGGGTCTTGTGGCAGATATCGCACCAGCCGACTACGTCGCACACGGCTTGGCTTCGGCGTTTGCGACGACGCCGACGCCGTCTGTGACCTCGCCAACGCTTCTTACCATGACGTTTGCCCCCATTGTGTTCGCGGCATACACTGCACCAGCCAGGCATTGGGCAAGGTTCGTCCGGTAGGTTGACGTAGGTACCGGGGACCGGACGGCTGTAGCAGGTGAGGGGCATTCGCTCCCCCGGGTCGATTCCAATGAGAGTGTGGGGCTTGTACAGTCCGGGCTGCACCGTTCGTTGCAGCTCATGAGGTATAGATGTCAGAATACACACAGCGTATCCATTGGTCCGGATCATGTACTCGAACTTGCGACGGCCTCTACCGATCTGAGGATCGATGTCTGGATTCCCATCAGAACTGACACAACGGCTTAAATCGAGCACAGTTTTCCACATTCGCTCACACACTGTGTGGAACTCAGCCGAAACAGCGTAGCGTTTGCGACCCTGGTCATCGATAGCAGTGTACGGGTTGAAAATGTCTTCGTCGCGCGAGCTTATGATGTCCTTCGCGATCTGGTACAGATGGGAGGTCTCCACAGAGTAGTAAGCCGACATGCACGTAGTAGGCTGTGGGGGCAGAGAGAATAGACGACACCCTTTTGGCACCCCATCGCCCAGCGCTAGCGGCTCCACAAACTCCAAATGTCGTGCAATTTTGCAAGGAAGAGCACGAGGCGATTCTTGATATTCGCTGCGGTCGGGGGCAGCTCTAGCCAAGCCAGCAGAGCGATCTCGTCGTCCATGTGGTGCGTGTTCGTGTTCTTCAGTCTGGTCACTAACTGCTGTGCATCGGACCATTGTATATCCATATCGTAGAACGACGTATTGCACGAGGCGCGCTTCAAAGTTGTAGCGGATGTGGTTACTCGCCGCGGTAGCCATCTCCTTCGACAAAGTGTTGAGAAACAGGCTCAGATGGGCGATATCCGGGGAGGGGGGGAGGTGTCAAAGCGACTGCGATGTTCCGTGAAGATGGCCAGGGAAGTTTCGAGCGGCCCAAGTCGTTCTGAAGTGGACATTCTCGCGTGGCCGTTAGCTGCTAGTACAGAGCAACATCGATAGAAGAACCCCGAGTCGAGCTTCAACACTGTCTCCAACACGCGAGAGCTAGCTGGTACAGCAGGATAGTCAGGATAAATCGACCTGTGATACTCGAACAGCCTCGCGCAATGGAAGTTCACCAGCTTCCACACTTCCACCCGGATGCTCTGCAAGGCGACCGCATTCTTCTCCAGTACTCCACGCACAAGTCGATTTGAACAAACAGCGTTCAGCAGGCATGCCGAGAGTTGAATACACGAGTGGGCTTCGTTTTCCTTTCAGCAGCGACTTGCGAGGATCAGTGGCCACGCGCAACCTCTCAGCTTCCTGGTCTGGGCAAATCGAAGAATGGAAACCCCACACGGAGCATTGAGGACAGACCGAAGCCAGTAGGATCTTGGGTTCGGTACTGAAGGCCGAGCCCCCATCTCGTGGCAGCCAGTATCTAAGTTACAATCATTGAAACCCGGCTGCAAAATCGAAGGCCCTGCCAAGAGACAGTTTTCGTTTTTTTGACAGTGTTCCTTTTTCTGGTAAAAAGACACAATGGTCCTTTTCTAAAACAAAAACTTGTTCCTTTTTTTGAAAAAAAGTAGCATTGATTACCAGAATGGAATACGACACTGCGCGAAGTCCCAGGCGTCGTATTCATCCGACATGTTTACCCTGTAGTCGCGATGAGCCTCTTGCCCCTCACCGCCAGGGTACGAGATTAGAGCCTTCCATGAAGTCGCAGTCGCGGTTGGAAACAGGGACCGAAACACTGGTCCCGTCTTAGCCGATAACAGCTCAGCAAGCTCGGGAGACAGCGCCACTTGCACTTGATACTCATCCATGACGTCAGCGTCTTTGAAAATGGGGCCGCCATGCATCTCCCCGTTATGGGCAGGCACCACCACTTGCTCGTCCAGCACCTGTAGCAACTCTGGGCTCAAGCACTGCCGGAGGTGCAAGAACCCAGCACGACTCAACTTCTCGTTTTGTTTCATCGTGGCAGATTGGGTTATGGCCGCCACTTCGATGGATGCCAGCACTTTTAGGCCTACGTCTCACAGGCGGCAGGTGCGAAACTCATCCACGGATATGAGCGTAGCGCGGCGAGAGAGCTCAGCGGTGAGGCGCTTGATGGGCGCGTTCATGTAGCCTGAAACTCCCTTGTGCTGATTCCAGTTGCCGAGACAGACGCATGCGTCGCGGTCGATAGTCGCCACGATTCTCTTAGCTAGTTCGCAACCGTCTTGGCGCTTGAACCGAGACATGATAAAGCGCCACTTGCGGAACCCCATGGAGGCACTGAACAGCAGAATGTCGTCCATGTGGCGCTACATGTACTTGTAGCCCTCGAGTAGTTGTGATGATGAGGTTGTCTTCAGCGACAGCATGTTGTCGCTAAACTCTCCATAGCCCATGTGTCTTTTTTTCAGATTTTGAAACCAGTGCGCGTGGTGCTCAATTCGCGCCATGTGTCGATACTCAGCCGAAGAGGTTTGGAAGACATGTCTCTCAAGAAGTGCGTTCTGCGGCGGACGCCGTGTTTTCGGGGGTGGAGCTTCGACTGGGTCTTGTGGCAGATATCGCACCAGCCGACTACGTCGCACACGGCTTGGCTTCGGCGTTTGCGACGACGCCGACGCCGTCTGTGACCTCGCCAACGCTTCTTACCATGACGTTTGCCCCCATTGTGTTCGCGGCATACACTGCACCAGCCAGGCATTGGGCAAGGTTCGTCCGGTAGGTTGACGTAGGTACCGGGGACCGGACGGCTGTAGCAGGTGAGGGGCATTCGCTCCCCCGGGTCGATTCCAATGAGAGTGTGGGGCTTGTACAGTCCGGGCTGCACCGTTCGTTGCAGCTCATGAGGTATAGATGTCAGAATACACACAGCGTATCCATTGGTCCGGATCATGTACTCGAACTTGCGACGGCCTCTACCGATCTGAGGATCGATGTCTGGATTCCCATCAGAACTGACACAACGGCTTAAATCGAGCACAGTTTTCCACATTCGCTCGCACACTGTGTGGAACTCAGCCGAAACAGCGTAGCGTTTGCGACCCTGGTCATCGATAGCAGTGTACGGGTTGAAAATGTCTTCGTCGCACGAGCTTATGATGTCCTTCGCGATCTGGTACAGATGCGAGGTCTCCACAGAGTAGTAAGCCGACATGCACGTAGTAGGCTGAGGGGGCAGAGAGAATAGACGACACCCTTTTGGCACCCCATCGCCCAGCGCTAGCGGCTCCACAAACTCCAAATGTCGTGCAATTTTGCAAGGAAGAGCACGAGGCGATTCTTGATATTCGCTGCGGTCGGGGGCAGCTCTAGCCAAGCCAGCAGAGCGATCTCGTCGTCCATGTGGTGCGTGTTCGTGTTCTTCAGTCTGGTCACTAACTGCTGTGCATCGGACCATTGTATATCCATATCGTAGAACGACGTATTGCACGAGGCGCGCTTCAAAGTTGTAGCGGATGTGGTTACTCGCCGCGGTAGCCATCTCCTTCGACAAAGTGTTGAGAAACAGGCTCAGATGGGCGATATCCGGGGAGGGGGGGAGGTGTCAAAGCGACTGCGATGTTCCGTGAAGATGGCCAGGGAAGTTTCGAGCGGCCCAAGTCGTTCTGAAGTGGACATTCTCGCGTGGCCGTTAGCTGCTAGTACAGAGCAACATCGATAGAAGAACCCCGAGTCGAGCTTCAACACTGTCCCCAACACGCGAGAGCTAGCTGGTACAGCAGGATAGTCAGGATAAATCGACCTGTGATACTCGAACAGCCTCGCGCAATGGAAGTTCACCAGCTTCCACGCTTCCACCCGGATGCTCTGCAAGGCGACCGCATTCTTCTCCAGTACTCCACGCACAAGTCGATTTGAACAAACAGCGTTCAGCAGGCATGCCGAGAGTTGAATACACGAGTGGGCTTCGTTTTCCTTTCAGCAGCGACTTGCGAGGATCAGTGGCCACGCGCAACCTCTCAGCTTCCTGGTCTGGGCAAATCGAAGAATGGAAACCCCACACGGAGCATTGAGGACAGACCGAAGCCAGTAGGATCTTGGGTTCGGTACTGAAGGCTGAGCCCCCATCTCGTGGCAGACAGTATCTAAGTTACAATCATTGAAACCCGGCTGCAAAATCGAAGGCCCTGCCAAGAGACAGTTTTCGTTTTTTTGACAGTGTTCCTTTTTCTGGTAAAAAGACACAATGGTCCTTTTCTAAAACAAAAAACTTGTTCCTTTTTTTGAAAACAAAGTAGCATTGATTACCAGAATGGAATACACGTACGGCTGCTGCACTACCTTGTCCTCATTCGTCCTCGCTGTCGTCTTCCTCTTCCTGGCGGCGCTTCCTGCTCTTCCGGTTCGAACGGAAGTTGTTGTCGTGGCGCATGTGATACAGCAGACTATGACGCGACGAATAGACTTTAGAACAGTCCGGCACAGTACAGACATTGCCCTTGGGCCGCAGCTCCTCCGGGTCGAGCACGGCCACGATCTCGGTGGTGTTTGGAGTCCGAGAGTAACCAACCGGGTCCAGATACGCGTGCAGACGCACGTTGATCACGTCGTAGCTAGCTCCAGCGTGAATGAACTCCCCCCTAAACATTTATACATCTCCTCGATTCATGATGATCTCGGACCTCTCACTCAAGTCAGCGACGATACGGTTCCACCCGAAAGAAATCAACTTGGTGTTGTCCTCCAGCGCCAGGAACATCGAGGCAGGACACTGCGCGAAGTCCCAGACGTCGTATTCATCCGACATGTTTACCCTGTAGTCGCGATGAGCCTCTTGCCCCTCACCGCCAGGGTACGAGATTAGAGCCTTCCATGAAGTCGCGGAGAGTAGGTCCAAACGGTCGCGGCTCGCGCGAATTGCCAGTACCGAGACAGTGAATACACACCCGGACGAATGAAGCGATATCTGCAGACATCGTCACCCAGTAGAAAACTTCCTTGATCGTCTGGAGTGTAGCCTTAACTCCGCGATGACCACTCGCACCGGCATGACCAATGACACATACGCGCTGATGAAGTTCGCCGGAATCCTCTGGTAGCCAGACTGCACCCGTGTCAGTCAGGTAGAGATTGCGCTCGGCATTCAACGTCACATTGTCCGGAGCTCGAAGGGTGATAGCCTCGTGTTGGCCATTCAAAGTCTGGTTCTTGTAGCGGTGCAACCTGGTCAATCACTGCGAGTTGTCGAAGCTGGACCGTGCGCGGGAGTGGGTCCTCTCCGCTTGCACCCCAACGCGAAAGTAGGTCACCCCAGACGTTCTCCTCGCCTCTAACGTGTTCGATCTCGTAGTTGAAGCACGACAACCCGAGGGCCCAGCGTTGGAGCTTGTCGGCTTGGTAGCGGTATATGCCGGTGTCGACAGCGTACGGATTGAAGATGTAAATCAGGTTGCGATGGTCGGTAAAGATCGTGAACCCGCCAGGTCGCAGGAGAAGGTAGTCAAGGCGCTGGCAAGCTTCAACTATAGCGAATGCTTCCTTCTCCACGATGGCCCACCTGCTGGCGGCTTCAACGAACTTCCCACTGAGGAATGCGAGTGGCTCATGGTGCTTATCCAAATCGCCTGGTGGCACCTGCGTAGCTACGGCACCCCAGTACTCAGAGCTTGCGTCGGTAAAGAGGCACATATCCCAATCCGCCCGTGGGTGCGCGAGCGGGGTGATCCGCACCAAGGCATCCTTCAGGTTGTTCAGACTGGCGATCTCTTCGGGTCCGCACTGACAGTCCTCCAACCGGGTTTTCTGCAGCTTGGATTTCTGGCGGCTGCCCGTCACTTTCATCGCCACTTCCAACGCCTTGTAGATAGGCCCGGTGATATCGGCGTACTTGGCGATGCTGGTACGCATCCAGTTGACCGCACACAGCAGCTGTTGAAGGTCCGCCGCCGTCGCTGGAGGCGCCATCTCGACCAGCCCTTGAATGCGATCGGGGCAATGTGTCACCCCTGCGCCAGAAATCACTCTTCCGCACCACTTAATACTCTTCGTGAAGAAAACGCACTTCCCCGGGTGCAGTTTGAGACCATATTCTGCACACTTCTGCATGACACGATCGAACAGGTCCCACAGTTCCTCCTCGGTTGCCGCGTAGCCAAGCAGGTCGTCAAGCCACGCTAGAACACCATGATTAATCTCGTCCCGGAAAGTTTCTTCTACCGTCTGCTGGCAGAATGCCACTGAGTCCGTTGCCCCCATGGGGACACGCAGCGGTGTGTACATGCCGCGATGGGTCATGAACGTGTAGAGCTCTTGCGAGTCCGGGTCCAAAGGCAGTTGCCAGTAGCCCTTAAACCAGTCGCACGAGAAGAACACAGTCGAACCCTCGACGTGAGTGATCACGACCTCAAGCTGCGGCATAGGGAAGGGGATGGCTTCCGTACACGCGTTCACGGCGCGGTCGTCAATGGTCATGCGGAGCTCTGCCACGTCCTTCTTCGGGACGATGCGCGGTGGTGAGCACCATCTACTGCGATTGTTCTCCCGAATTAGCATCGCGTCGAGCAGCTCCTTCACATGGGCGTCCAGGAATATGCGCTGGAGGAGCGGATAACGGCGGGCTTTGCACTTTACAGGAATAGCACCGGGCTTGAGTCGAACCTTGAGTGGGGCCACTTTGACGGGTGGATCTAAACCAAACTGCACCCGAAAATTGTCAGCGTATTTGTCCAGCGACGCCTTCATTCGTCGTAAACCTCGTTCACTCAGCCCACGTGCGACAACATCCTTTAAGCCTTTGATGAAGAGTTCTTGAACACGCTGTGCAGCCTCGTCGCGGCCCTCAAACTTCGGTGTGAGGACAAACTCTTCCAGCGGGGTGGCCTCACCGCTGACTGGCGGGTCGTAACAGGCTTGGTACTGGAGCCGCTGCATCTTCAGCATCGGGGAGCTGTCCGCGGGTAGTGGCGCATTGCCCCCGCCGTCGTACTCGGGCTGTCTGGTTAGTGCCGCCACCAGGAACGCGTCCGCCGAGTAGCCTAGCCGCTCCATCATTGGGCGCCCAATCGTGATGTTCAGTTCGTCGTCTGTCTCATCCACCCAGCACCGTAGGTTCCTTAGCACAAGCGGTCCAGCCGAGGTGGCCAGACTTACCTTGCGCAATAGCACAGTGCGCGTCAACACTACGAGCTGATTTCCGACGGGTTTCCCATACGCTGGTGTAGGGGCGTCACGCAGGTCAAGTTTCTGGTCCAGCTTCTGTAGCGACTCGACGGCACCACGAGAAATGAGGGTATCATCAGAACCACTGTCGAGAAGAGTTGCGGTGACCTCTAGTCCATCTGCCACAGCCATTACATGACCCGATGAAACTGGCGTACCACCAGCGGATGCGCGACCACCAGGGGGCACGAGTAGTTTCTTCGTCTGTAGCCGCAACTTCCGCTTCTCGCGCACCTCTGCAATCAGCCTCTCGGCTTCACCTGGCTGCGCGTGCGGACAGTGGCGTACGCTATGATCTGGCGATGCGCACTTCAGGCAGGGCAGTGCAGGTCTCTTGCGCTCGCCTGACGCCGGCGGGTCGCTGTTGGGCTTGCTACTGGCCACCGGCAGACTGGTGGCCGGATTCGCTGACTTGCTGCGCTGTTGGCGTGGGACTGGTCTGGCCTCCTGCGCAGGTTTTTGGGCCCTTGCATCGTCATTCCACTGCATGTACTGGACCAGCATGGTGGTGACCCACTTACAGAAGGGAACGATCTGCTTCTTCATTTCCTTGTTTGACTCCATGGTGAGCTGGTGGCGGACGATCTCCCGAAACCCAGCCGGCTGCAGCGCCTCCAACAGGTAACCTACGATGCGTCGTGGCGCCCTGCGGAACATATCGTCGCCGAGATTGTGAGCTTCCAGGATCTTGTACATGTCCGCTTGTAATTGGTTCATGCGCGACTATGCTTCCTTCAGCTTGACATTCATGCGTAACGACTTCATGGCCTCATCAATGGTCAGGTAGTTGTCTCTGTCCACAGGGACATTGGCTTCCAGGAAGTACTGGACCCACTTCTCGTCCGTGATTGTCTCCGGCGCGCAGCCGAACTCGAACATCGCAATGCGCCGGCGCGTTTCACCGTCGATACAAGCCATTACCGGCATGACAAATGGTCGATTGGCGGGGGTCTGAAAGGCAGCGAGGGCAATGGTGTAGGCCTCATACTGCCTCATGAAAGTCCGACGCTCTTCAAACGTGCTGCCACGGTACACTGGGGCCGCGGGGAGGCTCGGCGTGTTCAGCACAGGCGTCGACACGTCGGTCATGGACACGTCGCTGACGCCACCTGGGGAGGGCGGCGGCGGTGTGGTCGGGCCAAACGGGTTGATGATCGGAGCACTCATTCGGCGGGCGGCTGCGGCACGGTGCGCAGCGTCGGCGGCTTCGTTGTCGGTCTCGACGTTGAGCCGCTCGAAATTTTCCGTCAACTCCGAGAACGACGTATGTCGTACGGAGCGACGGCGTCCCATGTTCGGGCTTGAGTCTTGATGCTCAACCGAACTAAAGAATTCTTTGATCTGAGCTATCGCTCTGCGCGGTGGACTTGCAAAGTAAAACTGACATGTATTTGAGTAGCGAGAGTGGTGAGAGCTAATCTACTCCGTTGAAGTTCCGCTGCAAGCTGTTTACGGTGAACGCCCGAAAGGGAGCGGGTGACGCGGCGTCCGTGGTTTTGCGAGCCGTGCTTAGCCGATGTGGCTTGCAGGGATCAACGTAAGCGGATCACTATCCAAGGGCGTGGTACTTACGTTCATTCTTTAGTCGAGGGAGTGACCCCGAAGCCCTTCGCCCGGCGTGCTTGTGTCTGACTAATAGGTAACAAAACCAAAAGGGCGTTCTATCACGAAATAACGGCTCGAATTTGTGGGATGCTCGATCAAACACTGTATAGAGTAACTATATGTCAAGACCTGGCGAGCTACCGATCTAGCACTTACTAGAATATTTGCGACGGGATACGCCAAACACACAAATACTGCTTGTGATACTGTAATTGATCAATTCACACAAAATTCCAGTTGATCGAAACTCGTAACAAATCAATAGGGAAGATGGGCCGAACTGGTAACACTTAAAATATTTCATTATTCTCACAGAAAGCATGGAGGATTCGGTCGTTATTGTTGAGGGGCTGAGCTTAGCGTGTGCGGCATATAGAGCGGTTTCGGCCTTATACTGCGTGCATTAATGAATAATGGTGAGGTGGCATTGGCATCGGCATTGCCACCATACGTACATTCCCTCCGTTTAAATTGAAATTTGAGAGCTTAAGAACAGTTTTTTCTCACTCGGGAGCGTAGAGCGACTGTATGCATAAAACCTAGCATGCTGCTATATTCAACCACATATTGATAATTTACATAGTGCCAGACATGAAGATTGTGTATTTAGTCGATCTATCAATGCTCTAGTCAGAGAGCCTATCACAGACGTTTGGGTAGGTAACACATCATATACTCATTGGTGGTACCCGGACTGGTGGTCCGGGGGTTCACAGTTCTTGTAATGGGCCTACCTTGGCCCACTACAACAGCTTACACGTATGCGCACGTGTATGAGGAAGCGCAGCTTAGTTTAAACTAGAGTTAATTATACTCGGGCCTCCGAGTATAGATTAATCTAAATAAACGATCCAAATAATGTTTTTGGGTTAAAATGAGAACTGCTATTTTTGTTTTATGTTTTCTGACTTCCTCTAAATGTAATATTCTAAGTTAGGAATCTGCCAACGGCTGGTTGGCAGAATTCCACTGCTATGCATGTCGCTCATTGGTTAAAAGATGCTGCTTTCAACCAATAGGAATCCTAAATGTCTATGGGCCACCCGTCGTGGTGACCGTAAATGAATGTGGCACTTGATGTAACGTACATCAAGGCCGAGGAAGTGTTTGTACCTATAACAGATATCGCGTCTGTTATAGTCACAAGTGGCTGTAGCCACTTGTGCGTGTAACCCCGTTACACCATCACCCCCTTAAGGTTAGACGCGCCGGTCACGGCACGTCAATCAGGCAATTGACCATTCGTCAATTCTTCACGTTGGGAGAAAGAAAATCTCGAGCTCATTCCGCAATGAGCTCGCCAAAGGAGAAGACCGCCGACACGACAGAGGGTAAGCTCTCTGTCGTGGACTACCACGAGCGCCAGCAAGCGAAGCATGCGGCGGGGACAACTCAGCCTGAGATTGTCCTCCAAGGATCATGCATAGTCAACGACGCCGTTGACTATGAGGAAGGCGACGTGGAGATGGAGGAGGGCGAGAGCTCTCCGTCCAAGCGCAAGGAGTCTATCGACAGTGATAGTCTCGACCCGCACGCCGGGTCGAGACGACCTCGTGAAGAAGACGACTCGGACGCTTCGAGCTCGAAGCGTTCGCGTAGCGCAAGCGAGACTCCGCTCTCTGCTGCTGGGGCGTTGAGTTCACCACGTGCCGTGGCGACTTCAAGTTCTCCCCGCGCTCATGCAGCGCGCGATCCGTGGATGCCGTCCGCGACGGAGATCGCGGCACGGGTGGGCAACTCCGTGCCACCGAATACTATCCCGCTGTACGTATGTAGCGCGATTGTGGATGATGCTGTGGCGGAGGGACAGCACTTTGATCCGATGACGGATCAAAGGCGCGACTACTACATCGGACTCTTCCATGAGCTCCGATATTACTCTAGCAAGAAGACCTCTTCTCGCAGCAAAGTGCCTGAGTGGCAGGCACTTTGTCAAAGTTGGAATGCCTTTGTTGAAAACTTCAACAAGAATCCGGCAGCTTACCGAGAGCGGGTTAAGCATGCTCGTGAGCGCTTCGAGACGTTCTCGACGCGTGGGAGGCTGGAGCAGCTCCACAGATCTTCTGTGGATGCAGGTGTTCCGTGCGCTGTGCCCGAAGACCAGCAGTGCACGTTGTGCCTTCCGGGTGCGGCGCGCTTGAGCGACCGCGACCTAAACGGGTACACGACGATCCGTGTACCTGCGAGTCTCAAGGATCTCCGTGCCAAGTTCATGGCACGCGAGGAACGCGACGAGCGTGGTGCTTCGAGCGCTGCGGGTGACCACAGCGCTCGCACTACCTTCGCGCCGGCAGTGCGTGGTGGGCTTCGTACGCCCTCACCATTTCCGGAACGTCCTGCAGCAGGACGTCCCGCGGCTCCCATGTATCTTGGTGGGGCGGAAACCCTCTCCAACGAATACGATAACGAACCGGGTGCCGGTTCGTTTTCGGGATACTATGGTCGACAATACGCTCAACAATCCAACGTGTTGAGCCGTGGGCGTCACGGATCGGAGGCGGCGGTGGTGGGAACACGCCCCGGGTACGGTCAACCTGGGGTTGACTTTGGGCCTCTGTCTCTCGAGGACCGAGTTTCTGCCGTGGAGCGGCTTCAGAGCAGCGACTTCGCTGCTCTGAGGCAGGAGATTGCAAACCTGAGGGCTCAAGTCGCTCAGGCCACGCAGACCGCGTCTGACGTCTCCGCCGACATTGGAGGTCGTGTCGAGCGTTTGGTCCAGCGCGCGGACGCGCTGGAGAAGGGTTCGGCTCGCGCTTCGGGTCAGCCGAGCTAGCTGGCTCGTGCTGCCGGTATGGCTTCAGCCGCCCGACGTAAAAGGTCGGATGGAGGCGCATGCTAGACGGGATGTCTAGTGTGTAAGCGTTGCCATGCCGTGCCAACACTGTGAACGGCCCGATGAAGCGCGGAGCGAGTTTACTCGCCCCGAAGTCAGAGACTGCATGTTTAGGCAGGTTTTGAGTAGCTAACAAAACCAATGAACCCTTCTTGAATTCATTTGTGTTACCTCTGCCACTGTTGTCTGCGTTCAGCTTCTGTCGATCGACAGAAGCTGCAATAGCGTCCTGGACAAACCGAATGACGGCTTGTCTGCGCTGCACGAATGCAATTGCGTCCGAGCTGAACTCGTTCAGCTCGCCTGTAGCAGTAGGCTCGGCCTCTGCGTTGGTCTTCGCGGTGTCTGTGCCCCGCACAGACACGTTGTTCTTGTTGCTCTTCTTTTTCTTGTCGGCGTCTGTGCCCTGCACAGACGCATGCTTCTGCTTCTTACGCGTAGTCGCGGCTGACACTGTGCAAGTGCCAGCGGCATTCTGTGTTGCGGCCGTAGATCCTCCCCTACTTAAGGAAGGAGCCACCATCCCGAGCAGGCTCGGGAGGCGTGGGTGCCGCAAGGCATTCACGTAGAACGGTGTATGCCCGGTCGAGGCATGCACCGAGTTGTTGATGGCGAACTCTGCCATCGACAGGCACTCGCTCCAATGTTGGAACGAGTGAGCGTAGCTCTTGAGTATGTCGACGAGCACGCGATTCACGCGCTCGGTCTGCCCATCCGTCTGCGGATGGTCCGCAGTCGACATTGAAAGCTGGCTCCCAAGAAGTGTGAACACTTCTTGCCACAGGTGTGCTGTGAAACGCGGGTCTCGATCCGACACAATGTCGATCGGCATGCCATGGTGTTTGAACACCATGTCAACGAACAGACGTGCCGTCTGCTTCGCAGTCACTTCAACGGGTACCGCAGCAAGTTGTACCATCTTGCTGAAGCGGTCAACAAAGACCACAACTCCCGTGTTCCCCTGGCTGTCCGGGGGAAGACCGAACACGAAGTCCAGAGACATGGACTGCCAACACTCCGACGGAGTCGGTAGTGACTGCAAGGGAGCCTGCGCGAACGGCGCAGGCTTCACATGTTGGCATACCTCGCAAGCACGGACGTACTTGCGCACCCACTTGTACTGGTGGGCCCAGTAGAAGTCGCGCGTGAGAAGGACGTACGTCTTCTCACGGCCCGGATGCCCCGCAGTCGGTGCGTCATGATACTCATACATGATCCGGAGGCGCAGGTCATGATCGTTGGGCACGACAACGCCGACCGCGTTGTCGTCGACTGCACTGTAGAGTAACAAGCCGTCGTGCACCCAATAACGGTGTGCACGAGCACGAAGATTTTTCGGCAGCTTCTGACGAGCTTTGTCAGAAGGCGCTGAACCGTAGGCCAGCAAGAGCTTCGCGTCCGCGTCGTGCGCGTACGTGGTCTTCACGTCGTCTAGTAGTGACGACGTGGGAGTGCTCGATTGCATGGCGTCAATGACATTGACGTCGGCTTCGCCTGCAGCGTAGTCAGGTCGACGCGATAACACGTCGGCCACCACGTTGAGTCTTCCGGGTTTGTACTCGACCCGAAAGTTATATTCCGCGAAGAAAGACAACCATCTCGCCATCCTTTGCGAGATGTGCGGCGACTTCACAGCCGTCCGCAGTGACGCGTGGTCCGTATAGACCACGAACGGTTTTCTTTCGAGTAAGTACACTCGGAACTTTGCGAGTGCATACTTCATGGCAAGGAGTTCCTTGTCATGCACCGGGTAGTTGCGTTCAGCTGGCTTCAGCTGACGCGATTGGTAGTAGACGACGCGATCACGGCCTTCTTGATCGTGCTGCATCAACGCACATCCGATTGCGAAGTCGGATTCATCGCACACTACGTGGAATGGGCGATCTTGGTCGGCCACCGCCAAGATCGGCGCCTCAGTCAAGCCCTGCTTGACTGCATCGAAGGCCTGCTGACACTCAGCAGACCAAACCCACTCGGCATCCTTCTTTAGGAGCTGTGACAGCGGGCGTATCGTGCCCGCATAGTCCTTCATGTACTTGCACAAGTACGTGGCCAAGCCAAGGAACTGCCGCAGTTCCTTGACGTTCGACGGTGTCGGCCACTCGTTGATCACTCTGACCTTTTCAGGGTCAGGGCGGACACCATTCTTCCCTACGAGACACCCGTGTACGGGTATCTCGCTCGCCCCGAAAATGCACTTCTTCAGGCTCGCGTAGAGCTTGTGCTTGCGCATGAGCGCAAGCAGCTTCCGGAGATGCACCTTGTGCATCTCAACGTCGCTCATCCCGTCCGCAGCTCGAATTTTCTTCTCGCAGCGTCGGTTCCCGGAACCGACGCGACTTCAATACCTCGACGCCTTCCATTGGCTGAGACCCCCATTACGGAGGGTGCGTCGGCTCCCAGAGCCGACGAATCGAATTCACTCATGTCATCGACTTCCGGAGTCGACGGCGTTCCCTCTCCCTGGCCAATGTTATTGGCCAGGTCAGGCCCAATCAGGTTCGCATCGGCCTCTTCGGCCGAAGCGTGTGACTCGCTTTCGTCATCCGCGCCGCTTGGGGCTGGAGACTGTCCTTGATTCGCTGAAAAGCGAGTGTCGACCTGCGAGGTCAACACTTTTCCTTCGCTAGCCGTCGGCAGCAACGCCGACGCTATATGTTCTTTTGCGCGCACTCGCGCGCATCCAGGGTGCTCCGGGGCAGCAGCGTTAGGTGCTGTCTCGACTGGGGAATCGCGCGCACCGGTTGCTGTGCGTGGGGCGGCAACAGGGCCATCGCTCACTGTTCCGCTATCGCGACCGAAGCACACAAGAGTGCGCTTTTCCCAATCGACTACTGGATCATGCCGTGCGAGCCTTGGTTGGCGTGGGTACCTTGTGTAATCCCTGTCGGCTCGTTTGTCTTCGACGGAACGGCACTCCACCAAACTTGAATGTAGCCTTGAAGAAGCGCTGAGGCGCACGTCTAATCCAGAACGCACCTCGACACTAAAGGCAAAACCCAGAGAATCAGATCACCCGAAACCCAGAATATCACGAATTCAGGATTCAGGATTTCAGTCAACTCTGGGGTGAGGAACTCAGAAGACACCTTACCCAAACGCCTTCCTAGCTCGATAAAACCAACAAATACAGAGTATACAAACACTACAACTAGCCGTCACTTATTCTTTTGGACCCTTGGACGGTGGGTCACTCACACACTAGGCTCACTCGAGTCTGAAATTCAGGGGCCTAGCTCCCCTGAGACTCACACAAACGCGCACCACCCCCAATACAGGAGGAAAATACAATCACTATCAGTTACCTTTCCCTTCACACAAGCAGTCAATACAAAATCATGGAGGCGACTACCTAGCACCCCAGAATACCCTCTGGAATAATATGAAATGGGCTACCACGAGCACAGCAAGTGACCCAACTAGGATATGAAATAGATGGATCACTCCAGGAAGCTCAAGGCCGTCGCTGGTCCCCACCTAACTGGACTTGAGTTTGATGGAGTCCACACAGACGGCTGTCCTTCGCCGTTGATGTGTCCTTAGCGTCCCGCGGTCGTAGTCTCGGGTCCTCCGGATTTCCGTCGGTAGGCTTGGCCGAAGTCACTTGCGCAGTACAGGGAAAATTGAACTCTGTTTGTCTTTATCGGCTACTTCTCTCTCTTACTTCTTTCTCTCTTCTGCATTCTTTTACGGGCAAATGTCTTCATTTCACTATGCTTGGGGTCAAGTATCTTGTCTTCAGTATGCCTTGGGTTCAGCGGTCCAAACCTGCGATCGGCTTGCGATTCCATCGTCGCAAGGCGTCCAAAGTGCCAAATGTGGGTCCTTGGACTTGGGTTTGTATGATTCTCGGTTCCCTCTCGACTCCTCGAAAGTATTCAGTCAGCAGATCTTCACTTCGATCTTCAAGGTCACGCATCACTTTAATTGCAGACTGACTCCCAACTGGCTCGAAATTCAGAGATTCATGTGATACTCTGGATCACTCCTGAGACTCAGTGGAATTCAGGGGAACTCTTGAGGGTTCTTGGGGATTCTTGGGTGTTGACTTGGGAAGTACTTGTTTTCAGTATAGGGAGTCTGGGTTCATGCTCTAAATCCAGGGGATCACTTGGAACTCAGGGTCACCTGTCCATCCGGGGTGATTCTCAGGGTCTCCATGTGGTACTCTGGATACCAAGTTGTATTCTTCACAGACTCGCGTTTATCTCCACAAGTACGAACACTTAGCTGGTTGTGCGGCTTCCGGCGCATGTCCACGGTAGTAGTGGGGGGTGGTTCTCAGGAGATATAATCCATAGTAGTGCTCTGACCCACAGCAAGATGAGGTGTACTCTGGGATACGTTCTCCAGAGACACTTTCCGCCAGACTTTAGGCACTCATCGTAAGGGAAAGTCCGGGACTGGACTGAGTGTTCTTCTGAAATCCCCAGGATCCACACTTCCAGTCAGTTGGGCCCATCTGCGGTCAGGCACTGGATTCATCCCACTGGATCACTTCTCTCCCACAGTCGCCATCCGTGTCACACGGGTACAGCCGTGCTCATCCAAGCTTATCCACCAATCATAGTTCGATACCAGTTCCAAGTTGACAGGGTGACGGCACATCATCGGCAAATTTCAGGGAACCGCCTCATGTCAACCGCCCCTCCTGGTCCGGGTTTATCAAAGAGGAAATCACCCGAACTGGTGAACCATGGCCAGGCCACAAAAAACACCGAATTCGAGGCGCCCTGGAGATCGATACGGCCGTTGCCCTCTGTCGACTCCCAGGATTTCACACACTTCGGCCCCCTGTCTCCCCAACGGTTGGTCGGGGCCGATCTTCAAGGTTCTCCTCTCAACCGCAAAAACTCCAACGGGCGGCGCACAATCACATTCCCATTTCACAAATCATCAACATGGCGGACGCATCCACGGACGGCAAGCCGGCGGCGACGTCGGCTCAAGGCACAGCGTCCACGCCTCCTCCAACACAGCAACGCGCGGTCGGCGCCCCTGCGTGCGCCCCTCCTGTGAGCGGCGACAGTGCGCAGGCGGACAGTAGCGGCGACGCTTCGACTGGCGTTCCTAAGGGAAAGGCCAAGCAAGTCACTTTCGCCGACCCGGAACGCAAGGCGTCCGACGACGAAGACAAGGCTCCCAACGTCTACATGCGCGAGGCTGATGGCGGTGCCTCAGCTGACGCTGCAGCTTCAGAGGCCGGTGGCGTGGACTCAGAGTCCAAGGCTCTTGACGCGGAGGAGGCGGCGTCAGGTGCGGCTACGGCGAGCGCTCCTGAGTTCAAGACGCCTCGTCACGCGACAGTGACCGACGTCCAGGGGCTCATCTTCTCGGGCATGCTGAAGGACAGCGATGTGGAGCTCCCGGAGTTCACGATTCCTGATCGCCCACCACACTGGCAGCTCCCGACGCCGCCAGATCTCGAAACCAACGCGTACCTCGTAGGAGTCCCAGCGATCACGAGCGACGTTCGCGATGGTGCATTCGCTACGGAGGGCTACGGTGGCGTCACCACTCTGATAGGCTTCGAAGAGTTGTCGGACGATGACCTTCAGTGGCTCAAGGAGGTCTGTGGTGCGGACGCTGGGGCCAGCGTGTTGCGACCTCGCAGTACACCTCTCTCAGCCTACGAGTTGGACAGTTCTCTGAATTCTATCGGCATCCGTCGTGAAATGGCTTCGCTCCTGCAGCACTTCGACAGCATAAGATTCGCAGAACGCGTGTTCAAGATGACCGGCTACTTGCGCCGCACCCTCGGTGCATACAAGCATATGCGGTGTCTGGCTGAGTCTCAGCAGGGTTTCGCGGCCGTCGATGAACTGGTCCAAGTGAAGCGGGAGCTCAAGGAACGGAAGCGCGCGTGGAAATTCGCACGTGATTACTGGTTCCAAGAAGTCCAGGAGGCCCTCGGCAAGTCAGAATCCGTGAAGCATGAGCACGAGGTTGCACTGCAGCGACAGAAGGCGCGGTATCAAGACGAAATTGATGCCCTCGAGTCCGAGAAGGCGCAGCTCAAGGCGCGTTTGTCCGACCCTGAAACTCAGGTGCGAATCCTGAAATCGCGCCTCGAGTCTGCTACTATGGATCCATGGAAACTCTCAGACTTTCTCCAGGAGCACACGGACTTCACGGGGAACTGGGAGCGCCTTCACGACCTCTTCGGGCTCTGCATCAAGGATTCGAAGCCGCCCGAGGCCTGGGACACCGTCATCAGCGTCACGGCGATGGACAAGCGCACGGCTGCGGTGGCTCCGTATCCTGAGAAGAGCACGCGCATGCCTCCGTCTTCTGGATCTGGATCTGGACACGCTTCGCGTCCTGAAACTCTGGATCTCACAGGTCCTGGGAGTAACCCTAGGCGTGGGGCGACTTCTGGTTCAAGGTCTCAGAATTCCAAGGGGCCTCAGGGCTCGAAGAAGAGTCAAGGTTCCAAGAAATCCAAGGATTCTGAGTCCTGGTTCAAGATCCCAGAGTTCCAAGGGGCCTCAGGGTTCGAAGAAGAATCAAGGTTCCAAGAGGTCCAAGGATTCTGAGTCGACGGGTAAGTCGCAGCAGGTAACGGGTTCCAAGGTTCACAAGGTCCAGCGTCGTCCCACGGACCACCAGCCTGGTCGCGACTCTGTGCGTCGTGCTGGTGAGAAGAATGTGGTGTCTAAGGAAGCCGCGCACACGATGCTCCCTGGGGGTGTTGTCTGGAAGGAAGTTCGTCCGGATGTACGTCAGGCCATTCTCGCCGGAATCAAGTACGACAGCGCCGTGGAGTGGATCGGCAGCGACCGAGCGGCTCACGGGCATTTTCGACAGCCGCAGCCGATCAAGATGCTCGTCAGTATGATGTACTGGCGCCGCCTTGACCAGACCCCCTGGAGCAAGTACGTTCCTGAGGCCTACTACGAGATTGCGGATGAGCGCCTGGATCGACGTCTTCGACGTGGAGAAGTCCCACCAGCCTGGAGGGACCTCGATGATCACGTGGTGTATGCTGACGAAGATGCGGACTCCACCGTGGACGACCCTGAGGGTGATCCCGACTACCAGCCTCCGGTTCCGGATCCGGAAAGAAGTCCTTCCAGTAGCTCAGAGGAAGAAGTGGAGTACCTCGCCCCTGAACCTCTGGTCGCTGACGATGAAGCGGACGAAGACTCTGAGGAAGACACGGGTCCGGAGCATCCAAAGACCAAGGCATCTGGCAAGCGCCCGCGTTCTGGATCCGCCGACAAATCCCAGAGTTCCAGCTCCAAGTCCAAGAAACAGCGTCGCAAGGAGCCTTCGAAGGCTAAGTTGGACGCTCAGGGTTCTGCTACTACGCGAGACACCTAGGTTGCTGCGCGTTCCAAGAAACCGTCGTCCCTCGCAAGCAAGTCCTACGCAGAACTGACCGCTGAAGAACTGGCGACGATCGAGGTTCCTGAGGACGATGAGACTTCTTGGCGCATCCACGGGATCCTGGTGCAGTATCCAAGTTCGACTAAGAGCGCATCGTGCCAGACCCCAGGCTTCCCTGAGTACGAGACCACGAGTTCTCCTACGACGTGATTCATGAACACTGGAACCGTGATGCGTACCAAGCAATCCTGGATTCCAAGCCGTGGGAGACTATGCTTCAGGGTCGCATTCGGGTATTCTACTTTCACGAGCGAGACATGCTCGCTGCCAAGGCTCTCAAGTTGGTGGAGGACATCGTGGACGCCATACACAAGCACGCACAAGCCATCTGGGAGCGGGGACACAGCGGACACAGCGGACACAGCGGATGTTACTCTGGACTCCAAGCGCCGGTCGCGTCGCAATGCGCTTCGTAGGACGTTCAAGGCACTGTTGGAGCGGTCTCAGAATACTCCTGGGTTCGTACCTTCTCTGCTGCACGAGCCTGGTCTCTGGAAGCTTCCTGATAAGGTCTGTTACTGGATCTGGGAGGACCCCAGAGTCAGAGTTCTTGGTGGTCCTCGGTGCAGTGACCTGGAGACCCAACTGGCAGCGCTGGATATGAATGAACCAGCTCGAGTGCTGTGGAACACTGCCCCTGATAAGGATTGGCTCCAGTACGTCCCAGAGCGTATCAAGCGCAACATCAGACCTGCGGCCGTCCGCAAGCTCAACCCGCTGTCGCGTGCCCATCTGTGAGCGCGTACTCTCGCTGAATCCTGGGGACAACTTGTGTTCTGCATGTCGTAGCGTAACTCCTCAATAGTACCCAGGATTCCGTTTCGACTCAGAATCTTCTTCAGAGTGTCATCATCTTCATAATCACCCCTTGGGCTGCCTTCATCGCTGTAACAAATCTTCTTCTCCATGTCCTCGAAAAGCTCTCCACTTTCACGTCTCGTTCTTTGCCGAAGCCTCAGCTCCGCCGCAATTCACATTCACGTTTCCATCTCCAGTCTTCACGCATTCCACCGATCTTCTCCAGAGTTTCACTGTGTTACCCAGGGTTTCCTCCTCTGAATTCCATGTGTGACTCTGGATCATTGCTACCCCAGAGTACAAACTCCTGGGTGATCATCTCCGGCTTGCATAGCTTGGAAACGGGCTCGCGCTCTCGCGCCTTGATTAAACTCGTAGAGTAGGGCGCCGCAGTTGAGTTTCGACACAGGCAACCACTCAGTCTCGTCATAGCCCTTCCATTTCACAAGGTACTCACGAGTCCGCTTTGACGTCCGAGTTCGCTTGGTCCAACGCAGATCCAGGATTCGTTCCACCTCATATTCATCATTCGCTGTGTCAGGTTCCCAGCTATCTTCAGGCAGCAGAGCCGCGTCGAAGTCATCGTCTTCAGTCACGTCGATCTCCACGGTAGGCCTCTTCGGGAAAAGTGCTCTGGGTTTCAAACGGCTCACGTGTACCCAGGGGTTCACGCGATATCCAGTGTTCTCGACCCTGAGTTTCACGCGAAAGTTGTCGTGGATCACCTGAATTCTGAAGGGCCCATGCCACATGTGGGCTAGTTTGCGACTCAGCCCCGGCTGTACTTTGGGTATATACAGCCAGACGGCGTCGCCAGCTTCGAACCCTGACTTCAGACGATCAGACAGTTCCTTCCACTTCCGGGTCTGCTCGGCGGAACGCGCTCGCTTGGCCTTCTTCGGAAGATCCTCTGCGCAGGCCTGTGCATAGCTGTAATCGCGTTGCAGTTTCCTGCGCCACTCATACGCCGTGCGCTCCTGGACACTTGACGGTCTGGGTCCTAGCATAGCAGACACAGTGCCGTGTGCGTCCCACCCGTGTACTAAGAAGAAGGGGGTATCCAGACGCGTAGCATCGAAGGAGGTATTCAGGGCGAACATCAGCCGCTCAGCGTGGTCGTCCCAGTCACTCTGGTCCGCTTCAGCGATGTAGGCGCGAATGCTGCGCACAACTATCTGCACCGACCGCTCTTGCTGTCTGTTCGCCTGGGGACGGTATACCAGAGTGGCTCGCTGCTTGCTACCCAGAAGTTCACGGAAACGCGTGAACACTTCACTCATGAACCTTGGGTCCTGATCGTGTCGCAGCATTGAGCTCGCTCCAAACCTCCTGAAAACCTGCTCCTCGTACACTTCAGCGACGTCTTGAGCTGTCGTTGAACTCATAGGTTTACACATGACGAACCCTGAGAACGAGTCTTGAAAGAGCAGCAGGAAAGTGTTCCCACGGTCAGACTTGGGCAGATGTGTCACGAAATCCATGGATACAACTTCAAACGGCCTCCTGGGTTCGATGTTTCCAGGGGATGGCCCGGCATTCTGAGGACGCCCCTTGCCGCTAGCGCAGTCCAAGCATTCTTTGACGAACACTTCCGCGTCCGCGTACATGCCATGACAGTAGAACTCAGAGCGCAATCTCTCATACGTCCTGGTGATCCCCTGGTGGCCACCCTGAAAATCTTTATGAGCGTAGTGCAAGTCCGGTTGCAACGCCTTCGGAACTACAAGTCTGAGTTCATCGACCATGTCCCTGGGGCGATCCCGCGTTGAACGGCTTAGGCGATACAGGACTTCTCTGGAGTCCAGCACAAAGTCGTCGGCGACCTTCGCAAGTTTCCTAGCCTGGGCATGTGACAGTTTGTTCACGTCTCCCTTCAGAAAATCCTTGAGTTGCAACAGGTGGTCATCCTTATCCTGGTGCACCTTGATTCGTCGCCAGCGCTCGGCCTGGTATTCCAGAGGGCCCATAGGTTCGCCTTGGTCTTCCACCTCCTGAGTTTGCGCTCGGGTTATGACAGCGAAAACCTTGGCTGCCACAGGCAGCGGGGCGCATTCTGGCCCAGGGATACCCAGAGTGTCATCACCCTGAGAACCATTCTCCTGAGTTCCAATGCTCAACAACACCTTAGGTTTCACCAACTTCTCGTGAATCTTGGACACCAACTGCAGATGTATTCGCTCATCAGCGTCTTCGACCTTCCAGGATTCACCAAGCGTCAGGGTTTTCGACGTCAAGTAGTCCGGGGCTTGGTTGAATTCTCGTTTAACATGTACCAAGCGGACCGACTTGAACTTCGTCTTCAACACCTCGAACTCAGCCAATTTCCTCTGGAGGTTGGGCTGATTGCAGTTGATGAGACCCTGGGCTTGCTGAATGGCAATTCTCGAGTCTCCCACCACGACGATATCCTGAATTCCACGTTCAATCGCCAGGTTGAGTCCCTTCAGCAGTCCATGGTACTCTGCGTCATTGACAGTCACATCCTCCAGAATGAAACCCTGGGCATCCAGGATTTCCCATCCCGGGACATGTCACAGGATACATCCGCAGCTTCCTTGCCGCGTAGACGTCTTAGCAGCGCCATCGAAACTCAGAATGCAACCCTCGTAGTCGGCTTCCAGCATCTCCATACTGATAGGCACAGGCGGCTTGACGCGCCCCTTGGCTGGGATCAAATTCTCAGCGACTTCATCCAAGTGTTCCCTGGGAGTGATGCCTGCACCCAGGATCGCAGCCAGCCCGTCCTCATCGCGTTGGACTCTGCGTATTTCCAGATTCCAGTGCGACAACTTCAGGCCCCACTTGACAGTCCGGCCGTCGGCTGACTGTGAAGTCAACAGCCACTTCAGCACAGAGTATCTTGTGTACACGACAATCCTGGGGCTGCCCTCAACCAGAGTGCGAAACACCTCTAGGACTCTCTGGATCGCGACCACGTCCTTCTCAGCGATGTGATATCTCAGCTCGGCGTCATTCAGAACTCGTCCTGTGAACCGCACCGGATGCACAATTCCATCATACTCCTGGCCCAATACAGCAGATGCTGCCCACGGGTTCGCGTGGGGAATAATCACAAAAGGCCTGGAGCGGTCAGGATGCCGCAACAGCGGAGTCGAGACGATCTTGCGCTTCAGAATTTCAAAGGCTTCCTGAGCTCTGGACAAGTCTCTCTTGGATCTCACTTGTTCCTCAGTTAACTCGTACAGGACAGCCGCGATCACAGGAAGGTCTTCGATAAACTTGTTGTAGTAATTCAGACTTCCCATGAAACTCTGGACCCCCTTCAGTGTTGTCGGAAACGGCAAGTCTTGGACGCCCTTCGCGATTTTTGGAGTTGCCCTGATACCCTCGGCACTGATCTCGTGCGAGAGGTATGGAATCGACAGCTTCCCAAATTCACTCTTGGGGAGACTCACAGAGATGTTCCAGTAACGTAGACGGAAGAGCAGCGCGTTCAAATCTTGGCACAGCTGATCCCAGGTTGGTGCACCGTGGGCAATGTCGTCAATGGACGAGCTTCGACCCAGAAGAGGACCCATCTGAGAGGGCGCCGGGATATTACGCTGGAAAACCGTCATCTCGTCTGTCAACACTGAGAGCCGTGGCTCAGCGTTCTCTGAAATCCTGGGTTCCCCAGGGTTTAACCCCAGAAAATCCAAGACGTCTTGGTCCACCTCAGCCTCTTCCTCAGGGGAGAGTCGCAAGAACCCCCACAGGCAATTGTTGAGGACTGCTTGGTAGATCAGCGGCGCATTCTTGAGGCCGAAGGGCATCCTGACCCACTGGTAGTGCCCATAGGGACAGACAAACGCGGAGATCAACTTGGCTCTCTCAGTCATCTTGATGGCCCAGAAACCACTCGCCATATCCAAGCTCATGAACCACATTGCCGACACGAATCCGACCAGAAGGTCATCAATGAGCGGCAACGGGTAGTGCGAGAGCTTGATGAAGCCATTCACCACACGATAGTCAATACACATGCGGATGTCGACGCCGTTCTTCTTCAGGACGATTACAATCGGAGATGCCCAGGGTGATGTAGAGGTCTCAATCAACCCATTCTCCAGGAGCTTCTTCAGAAGTTCATACACCTTGGTCCACAGGTGGGGTGCAATAGACCTTGGACGCTCGGCAACAGGTTTAGCGTCTCCCACATCTAAGTCACAGACCACTCCGCGGGCAGGTGGAGGTGCAGCATTGCCGTCTCCCAGGAAAATCTTCCGATGATACTCCAGAATTCGTCTCACTTGGTTGTCCATCTCAGGGGTCGTTTTCCCTGGGACCCCAACATCAGCTTCCTCGATCTTACACTCAGGTGTCAAGTCTTGAATCTCTGGGAGCATCACCAACTGGTCACGCAACTATGAGAGCAACTCGCTGCCTTCGCGCATGTAAACCGCGGGCTCATAATCGAGATCCTCCGTGGAAACCCTCATGCAACGTTCATACTCCTGCCTGAGCTTCTCCACCGGAGTCCCAGGCATCCCTGAGATCGGGATACCCCAGTAATCTTCAACAGCACCCTGAGAATCATCATCGTTCACTTCGAAATCCAAGGAATCACTGCCAACTTCGACTTCTAAACTCAGAGTTTCAGCGGCTGTATCCTCTTCGAGACTTGTGCACTCTGGGATTCCGTCGGTCTGCAAGGTCGTGCTGATCGTTGGGTCCCTGGGAGCGTCGTCCAGGTCGCTTGTGTCAACAGCAACATCTCGGAATGCAGGGGAATCCTCAGGAGGCACCTCATCAGTTTGGGTTGATGCATCCTCAGCGAATCGCACACGACGAGCTTCCGGTTTTCTGAGGATCGAGGCGAGCAGTGCCATGTCAGGTCCTTTTGCAGGCCGCGACAGGATCTTCTTAGGCCACTGATACTCTGGGGTCTTCACATGGCTCCAACGCAGCTAAGCGCTCTGCGCGCAGCCGTCCCTCGCGCGACTGAACACTCTCCAGAATGAGAGTCTGCCACTCACGATACGCAAAGGAACCGGGGCGTACGAAGCGCCCAGCCCGCGGAAAGAAGCCGTATTCCACGATTCGAGCGACCGGAGTTCGGTTGTGAATCCAGACATCCTTGTCAGAGATGTTGACCACCTTCACAGCGACTGGCCAAGACCTCGACGCGTAGATCAGGTGCGTTACCCAGCGGTCACCGCGTCCTGCCCACACAACCTCACGCTGTGGGTTTGTCGATCCATACGAAATCTTCACCACTCTGGATTCCCCAGGGCCCAGGTACCAACTTCCTGTAGTTTCCACGGGCATGTCGACACCCAGGCGATCCTCTGGATTCCATCCGCACATCATAATTGCCTCTTCATCCGGGAGCGTCACGAGACCTTCCCGAATACTGATCCTCACTCCAGCTGCAAACATGAAACTCATACCTAGGAGTACTTCGATTCCTTCGCCGATGTTATCAACCCAGACATCCAGGAGATACACCACTCTCGGGCCGAGAGTGATCTTCACCTGGGCACTGGCGCCGATATACGTCGGAACGCCTCCCATTCCAGACACCTTGGTTTGTTTGTGCGACTTGAGTCTGAGTCCGAGCTTACGCGCTAAGTCGAAACTCACAATATTCACAGTCGCACCGGTATCCAGGAGGACTTTCGTCCGGCAGTCGTTCACGGCACCATGCACCATCACCACATCACGTTTCCTCGGATCAGGATCGTTGTTTTCCCACCATCCATAGCGTTCCCCAAGGTTCAGCTTGTACTCCATAATTGCTCCAGAGTTCACTTCTCCTGGGTTCACTTGTTCAGGACGTTGAAATTCAGGGGAATTCGTGAAATCCTGAATCAAAGTAGTCATGCATTGTTGGTTATCTTGGGTTCTTGTTCTCAGCTCCGGGCCTACATACACTAGAACACATAACTCTGGGGCCTTCTTCAGCCCGGCGCGTACTGGGTCCCCACCCAGCGGGCTTATTGGTTTGACGGCCTCCCAGAGTTTGCTTCGCCATCCAGAAGTTTATCCAGGATTTGGCTCGGCATGTCCTTCAGTGCACCTTGGCGGGCGAGTCTCTTCACAGCTTCCAGCGTTTTCCAGTCTTCACAGGGTTTCCCGAGATGCAACTTGCCGCAATTCTCGCACGGTTGCGCGCGGCACATGTGCGTCGGGTGACCCGTCTCGAGGCAGCGATCACACTTCATGTCTTTCCAGCAGTTCTCCTCTGGATGTCCCCACTTGCCGCACTTCTCGCAGAGCTTGTCCCAATTCGGGTTCTCGCGGCGAGGCGAACGAAACCCAGAGTTCATGTTCGATCCTGGTTGGGCACTTGGTGGGCGCCATCCCATGTTATACATCACACGATAGACCTCGTTCGTCAGCGTCTGAGTCCATTCCGTACCCTGCATGCTCGTCGAGCTTCCAGCGTTAGACGCAGTAGTGTCCTCTCCAGAGATCTCTCGAGTTGACCCTGAGTTCGCGCTTGAAGTTCGGGTTGACACTCTGGGTTCATCCGAGATTTCCTGAAAACGATCGTGAGTTTCAGGGTCTTCCTCTGACTCAGAGTCAGAGACGTCGCCCCTAGTCACATACGCACGCCCAGCACGCTTCGGCTTGAAACGCCCCTGAGGAATGTTGTCAGCACGAAAGTCGCGAACTCTTGGTGGCGGCGCATCCTGGTCACTGCGACTCCACACTTCTTCATCTTGTTCCAGAGCGTACTCCAGGTCGGCGATGCTTCTGAATCTCTGGCCTTGCAGCGACGTCTTGAGGCGCGTGTCCCTGAGTTTCGTGATGAACCTCAGGATGTGCTTCTCCAGACGCTTCGAAGACTTGCGAAAGTCAATGTCAGCTTTACCAGCGGCGGAATTCAGACGATAGAAGAAATCCAGAGCGCTCTCTGAGCTCTTCATCTCCATCGTGAAGTACCGTTCAGAGTACGACGAGCGTGCCTTGCAGTACTTCTTCCTGAACGCAGACGCCAGCTCCTTCCAGTCGCGCTGAGTATGCTTGGCAACTGATTGAACCAGTCACGCGCAGCTCCTGAGAGCTTCAGCTTGAGTTCCTGGATTCGCATCTTCGTGGACCAACCTCCTTGAGCTGCCATGTTCGCGAAACGCTCCCACCAATGCACGCGTTCCCTGAGTGATGCCTTGGTATCAAACTCACCCAGAGTATTCGAGTTGATGTACGGCCGGAACGTCAGAAGCGTAGTGCCGGTGACACGAGGCGGTTTCAGGAATTTGCCGACGACGAGCCGTCACTCCCACGACTTGGAGTTTGTATCGAATTGTGATTGGTGGATTACTTGGGTGCGGCGCGGCTGTACCCGTGTGACATGGATGGCGAATGTGGGAGAGAAGTGATCCCAGGGGATGAACCCAGTGCCTGACCACAGATGGGCCCAACTGGCTGGAAGTGTGAATCCTGGGAGTGCACGCCCAAGATTTCAGAAGAACACTCAGTCCAGCCGCGGACTTTCCCTTACGATAAGTGCCTAAAGTCTGGCGGAAAGTGTCTTTGGAGAATGTATCCCAGAGTACACCTCATCTTGCTGTGGTCCAGAGTACTACAAAGGACCAGAATACCCTGAAAACTCAACACACTGCCACCGTGAACACGCGCTGGAGGCTGCTACACCCGCTAAGTGTTTGGATTTGTGGAGATACCCAAGAAGCCCGTGAAGAATACGACTTGGCACCCAGAGTGCCACATGGAAAACCCTGAGAATCACCCCCGATGAACAGGTGACCCAGGACTTCAAGAGTCGAACCCTGAGTGGGACCATGAATCCAGACTACCCACATTGAATTTAAGTGTCTCCCAAGTCAACACCCAAGGATCCCCAAGATTCCCAGAAGACTCCCCTGAGTTCCAGTGAATTTCAGAGACTGACCCAGAGTATCATGAATCTCTGAGTTTTCGAGTCAGTCCGAAATCGGTCTGCAATCAAAGTGATGCGTGACCTTGAAGATACGACTGCAGATCTGCTAACTGGATACTTTCGAGGAATTGAGAGGGAACCGAGAACCATACAAACCCAAGTCCAAGGACCCGCATTTGGCACTTTGGACGCCTTGCGACGATGGAATCGCAAGCCGATCGCAAGTTTGGACCGCTGAACCCAAGGCATACTGAAGACAAGATACTTGACCCCAAGCATAGTGAAATGAAGACATTTGCCCGTAAAAGAATGCAGAAGAGAGAGAGAAGTAAGAGAGAGAAGTAGCCGATAAAGACAAACAGAGTTCAATTTTCCCTGTACTGCGCAAGTGACTTCGGCCAAGCCTACCGACGGAAATCCGGAGGACCCGAGACTACGACCGCGGGACGCTAAGGGCACATCAATGGCGAAGGACAGCCGTCTGTGTGGACTCCATCAAACTCAAGTCCAGTTAGGTGGGGACCAGTGACGGCCTTGAGCTTCCTGGAGTGATCCATCTATTTCATATCCTAGTTGGGTCACTTGCTGTGCTCGTGGTAGCCCATTTCATATTATTCCAGAGGGTATTCTGGGGTGCTAGGTAGTCGCCTCCAGGATTTTGTATTGACTGCTTGTGTGAAGGGAAAGATAACTGATAGTGATTGTATTTTCCTCCTGTATTGGAGGTGGTGCGCGTTTGTGTGAGTCTCAGGGGAGCTAGGCCCCTGAATTCAGACTCGAGTGAGCCTAGTGTGTGAGTGACCCACCGTCCAAGGGTCCAAAAGAATAAGTGACGGCTAGTTGTAGTGTTTGTATACTCTGTATTTGTTGGTTTTATCGAGCTAGGAAGGCATTTGGGTAAGGTGTCTTCTGAGTTCCTCACCCCAGAGTTGACTGAAATCCTGAACCCTGAATTCGTGATATTCTGGGTTTCGGGTGATCTGATTCTCTGGGTTTTGCCTCTAGTGTCGAGGTGCGTTCTGGATTAGACGTGCACCTCAGCGCTTCTTCGAGGCTACATTCAAGTTTGGTGGAGTGCCGTTCCGTCAAAGACAAACGGGCCGACAGGGATTACACAAGGTTGTGACGAAGCGCCCGCGCTCTTTGCTCAGGTTGCTTGACCGCTCGACCTTGGTCTTCGCTCAGCCCTTGCACCACTCGGCTCAGCCCTGCTTAGCGCTGCAAGAGTTCCGCTCAGCTCCTTCCACTGAGCGAACACTCCCGCTCCACTTCGCTGGGCTTGGCCGCTTGGACTCTTGGCTCAGCGCCGACTTGGGTCGGGCGAGGCGTGTGTTCCCCACTCTGCGATCCCCTTGGCGGTTCTTTCGATCACGGCTACGCTGTGGGCCCAGACTCGCGTCGGCCACACCAGCTGCTGTCGATGTTGAAGGTTTCCGGAGGTGTCCCCAGACAAAACTCGCTCTCCACTTGGCGAGTCCCAGTCCACACGTGTCCACAGCCCGAAATGCCCCGGGTTTTCTTTAATGAACACAACACCACACACAATAGCCTCTACTTCCTCTCTTTGGTTCCGGCTTAGAACCACAACACCCCTTCTTTCCCGATCGGCCTGGGTCTGGGCCGAGCTTGCCTTTTATTTGTCTGAGCCTGGGCAAGGCTCGTACCAGCTTCTCCTTTCATCTCTACGAGTAAAGCTACGACCCGGTTGGTTGGAGTTAGTTCGCTCGGTTTGAGCCTAGTCCGAATCCAAGGCGCTCACACACACCCTGGGACTTCCCGCGCACCAGGTCCACAATGAACCGATACTAATAATCACACAATGCACCGGGGCACGCCAATGTCCCCAAGCACACAATACAATTATCCTGCCTAAACCTTAGAATGGATCACCTTCCACCCGAAAATATGAAATACACCCGAAGATGTAACTGTAATATGAAATAACCGTACTGCCGTCGCACCGAGGCACGCTGACAACGTTGATATGTTAGCTTGAATTTGTGTGGATGATCGCAAAGACACCTTCTGGCCAAAGACCTCCACCACTTGCGTCCTTCGGGGCAAAACGACCTCTGTTTAAATTTAACACATGTACAAACTAGGACTCACTAAGTGGGGGCGCGATATCCCCCTGGGTACACTCTGACTGGCTGCGCGAAGAGTGTCGGCTGTATGCTTACCGAGCGCCCTTGAAGTTCCGCTTGAAATCTTTGGTCTCAGCCAATGCGGGAGCTCCATGCTGGCGGGCGACGTCTTGGAGTCGCTGCTGGTCGTTGAGACCCGCTTGAAGTGTCTGCGATCTTGAGCGGGCGCACCCAATGTAGGCTTGATTACGGCAGATCCACCGGATGAGTGTACTGGCCAGTACCACCAACTTCGAAGTCAGTACCACTGTCTGAACTTAAGTCCAGCGACTCTTCACCCGGCACTTCAACTGGCCTTCGACAACTCCGCTCAAGTCCATGCCACTCCGCTCAGGTCCATGGCACTCTGCTCGGCTTCTCGACTCAGGCAATGCCTCCCGACGTCACATCCAAGGCTGGGCTCGGACCCATGTCACTCCGCTCAGCTCGACATCTTGGGCGAAGGCTCCATGAGCATGGTGGGTACTCGGATCGCGTTCGGCACGACCCCGCTCGGACGCCTGCTCCACGACTCAGCTCGCCACCCTGGGCAACAGCCCTATGACCACGGGAAACATTAAACTCCAACTCCACCAGACTTCCGCTCAGCTCCTCGACTTGAGCGGGACTCGGGTCATCACACTCGAGGCTCAGCTCGGACTTCGCACAACTTCTCTCAGCTTTCTGGACTCGGCTCGGGCTTGTGATGTCTAATGACAGACATCTCGGGTCCCAGACAGATATCTCTCAGAGCCGTGGTCTGAGCGAAGCTTCGCCCAGTCCTCGGGTTCCGTCACCCTCGTCGCACGTCTCGTGACCAACAGTTGGTGGTCTGGATCTATCTCAGCCATGACGTACTTGAAGTCCGCTTGATTGATACGGGTCAGCTTCGTTGATTGATACGGGTCAGCTGGACTTTGGGTTCGGTGGAGAAATCCACTGGGCCTTATCACAACCGTCCCTTATGAGTGTCGGGTCCACGGAGGTCATTTCCGACTTGGACCCGGCGCCCATAACCCAGATGACTCGCATCGCCTCTTCCCACAACCGTCCGATCCTGCCGAACTTGTGGAGCGTGGTTCCCGCTCATTTGCGACATCTCGACCAAGTGGAGAGACCGCGGTGGCAACTTCAGCAGCAACAACTGCTGCGCCTCCGCAGTCACCCGCACGTCTTCGTCCGCATTCGCCGCTTCCGCTACTTCGTGCCGACCATGGCCGACTCGCAGCAGTCCGGCACGCCGCCCGCGGGTGGCACAAGTCAAGCTCCAGCGTCTCAGGGCGCTCTTGCGGCTCCCGCAGTGGTCCAGACTCCATCCAGCGCTCCGTCGGCTGCTTCCGCCACACCTGCGACCTCCGTGTCATTGCAAACGCTGCTTTCAACGCCGTCGACGTCTTCGGAGGCTGCGCAGAGTGTTCCTGCGGCGCTTACGGTGTCCGCCCCACTGGCAACGACTGCGGCGTCCCCTTCTGGTGCTCCTCCACTGTCTCCAAGCGTCACGGGCCCGGCGGCAACTAGCGTCTCGACGCCTGCGACCCCGAGCGTGTCTTCGGTGGCATCAGCGGTGGCTACTACGACTCAAGCGCCTTCGGCTATCGCCCCAGCGACTTCAGGCGGCGCTGCGATGCTGGTTCTTCGTCCGACGCCTGCCGTGCCCTCCCTTAGCACCCTACAGACGGCTCAAGCTTCTGGATCCAACGTGCCGGCGACCAGCACCATCTCCGGGCTGCTCCATACCATCGAGGCGTCGCGCTACCGCTCAGGCCCTGGGCAGCGCCTCCCATACCAGCCTTGTCTCGCGCCGTGGGACCAACTCACTCTCCCGGGGCAAGTCGTAGTGCCAGCGACACTGGAAGATGTCCGCGATGGCGCGCTCTTAGCTGGGGCTCCAGATGGCCTGGGGCGACTGATGAACATAGCTCGGCTTTCTTCGGCTGAGCTCGACCGGCTGAGCACGCTCATGGGCCAAGATGCGGCTGGCGCTGTGCTGCAACCTTGCCCAGTACCTCCGCCAGATATCACCGACCCGCGCATCCGAGTAGCTCTGGATCGTGAGATGGTGTCGCTCGCTCAGTGCTTTGGTGTCGACCAGCTAGCCGCTAGGTCGCTCAACACGGTTCAATATCTCCAACAGACGGTGCGCTTTCTCCAGGGACTCGAGGAAGGTGTCGCTAACGCTTCTGGGTCAGGTGCTACGGGGCTAGCCGTCAGAAGTCAGCACTTCGCCCAGGCTCTGAGGCGTCAGAGCGATGCACACCAAGCTGAGCTTCAGCGTCTCCAGGCTGCGCATGCGGCTGAACTACAGAGAGCTGCGGCTGGAACCACCGGTGGCCAAGCTTCAAACGCCTCAGCTAGCTCCGAGATCCAGAAGCTTAAGGCTGAGCTTGAGGCTGCGACCAAGTTGAGCGTTCAATACGCCACCGAGAAAGTCCAAGCGGAGGACACCGCCGAAGAATCTGCATTGAGAACTTCGTCGGTCGAGTCTGAGCTCGTCGAGGCTCAGAAGCGGATCGCTGAGCTTGAGGCTCAGATTCTGGACTCTCGGTCGTTCGACCCTGGGGCCCTCTGCGACTTCCTGGTTCACGGCAGTGCCTTCAAAGGCAATTGGAAGCGATTCCTCGAGATGCTGCAGTTGTACCGGACTGGGAAACCCATTCCAACTGGATATCGCACCACGATCCAAGTTTCGGCGCGCGACCTGGACTTCGAGGACTCCGATCCGTACACGACCCAAGCTGCTCAGATCAGTCCAGGTTCAGGGCCAGCCTCTTCGTCTCCGGGATCTGCTCCAGCGGCCACAACTCCAGTCAGCCCGTCCCAGCCAGCCACACCTCTGCGTACACCACCGATGCTCAGCTTGAGCAGGTTAACTTCGACCGGGTCCGGTAAACTCCGACGCAAGGCGCTCAAGTCGTTGCCTCTGGCTAAGGCTTTGGCTCCAAGCAGTTCGAAGAAAGCTGGTGGACTGAAAGTCCAGGCGAGTGTGGCGCCCAGCTCGGCAGCTGCGCCGGAAACTGTGGATTTGACCCGCTCAGCCTCCAGTACGCCGAAGGCCAAGGCGCCAGTGATCAAGCCATATACTCAGCGAATTGCGCTACCTCGTCGTCCGACCAAGTTCAAACCTGAGCGCAAGAACGCCAAGAAAGAATCCCCCAGCGCTCGCTCGGGCCTGGATGCTGCGAAAGCTGTGCCCAACCAATTCAGCTGGGACGGCACTCGCCCAGACGTCCAAGAGCTCATGTTGGCAGGTGTGTCATTCTGGGATGCAGTGGACGAGGTCCAGAAGGACCAGATGCTCCATGATCAGTTCGGGAAGAAGAACCTGATCTACATGCTGACTTCGGCCATGTACTGGGAGGCTTTCGACAGCACTCCATGGCTTCAGTACGTCCCAGACAAGTACTTCGACGCAGCTGCAAGCAGACTCCAAGCTCCCAGCCTGTCACGGGTCCCTGTACCCTGGCGAACTTTGCCCAAGAGGCCGAGTCCAGGTGACGACGACTCGGATTCTTCGTTCATGTCGATGCTGTCCTCAGAGGACACAGATGACGACGACGACGACCAGTCTTACCATGGATCGAAGGCCAAGGCTCCAAGCTCTATCAGCACCCGGTCCCAGAGCTCTCCAGCAGGCAAGAAGCGGCAGCGGAGTTCGACGTCATCAGGAGCCAGTTCAGGAACCAAACGACAGCGCTCCGCTTCTGGGATCTCCGTGACTTCGGGTGACCCCGAGCCAGACGACCCTGAGACTCCGGAAGAAGGAGTCGACAACGGCATCATCGAGGCACCCAAGAAAGGAAGCTGGTTTCACAACGGCATCCGAGTCCAGAAGCTGCACCACCAGACAATTGGTTTCCCAGCTTACATGCCGTCCAAGACCGGGATCGAGCAGCTCCACCAGCGCATCGAGTACGCGCTCTACTTGGAACTGCTGAGATCGGAACCCTGGGATGACATGTGGAATGGCCGGGTCGATTCCCTCGTCTACCACACGTACGCTGAGCTCACTCCTGAGATGAGTGAAGCGATCGTCGTGATTGCTGGGTTTATGAGTGCCTGGCGTCGAGCGTATTGGGAGCGACTCCACTGGTACCCGTTCCCGTCCAAGATCGACTACGCTCAGCTCGCCAAGGAACTGGGCCTGCCTGAACTGGCCACCGTCTATCGCGAGCGTAAGGATCGTGCCCAGGAGTTCGAGCTTCGTCGCAGGGACTTGGTGGACCAACTCAAGGGCGTCAAGGGCTACTCGGATCCGATCTGGTTCGAGCCTGGACTCTGGGCTGTGCCCAAGGATCCGTGTCACTGGATTCTCAGAGACCCAAGTCTCAAGATTTCCTTGGCGGATCAGCTCTCCACCCTGGATGACCAAGAACCCGCTCGCACGCAATGGGCTACTCGTCACTCGGACAAGCAGTTCGAGGCGATCGTTCCGCCAGAGCTCAAGCCCAAGAGCAGATCTGAGCGAGAGGCGAACCCCATCATTCCGGCACCCGAGTACAACCACGACACCCTTGCAGAGGTGCTCCGCGCTCTGGAAGCAGCGGAAGAGGAGGAGGACGATGAAGCGTAGGCGACAAGCGTTCATCATTATTTCTAATTCACCACTCGTTTTTCACTTCGCCTCTTGTCTCTCTCATCTTCACTGATTTCAGCTTCCTCGACACACTCATCCTCCACAAGATACTCCAAGTCAGTCTCCACGTCACTTAGCGTAGTCGTAAACTCACACAATAAAAAATGCCCAAACATAGAACGTCACAGCTACATACACGGGTTCACAGCTGAGGTGCCTCTACTGAGCATCAGGCTCAGGAGGCTCATCCCCAGCTTGCATTGCTTGGAACCGTGCTTTAGCCTTGGCGCTCTTGTTGAACTCGTACAGTAAGGCTCCACAACTTAGCTGGGACATAGGAAGCCACTCAGTGTCGGGATACCCCTTCCATTTGACCAAGTATTCACGGACTCTCCGGGAGGTCCGGGTCCGCTTGACCCAGCGCACATCTTGGATGGCCTCCACTTCGTACACGTTCTGAGCTTCATCAGGTTCTTCAGCATCTTCGGGCAGCAGAGCTGCGTCCAGGTCATCATCCTCAGCAACTTCGATCTCAACGGTAGGTCGTTCAGGGAACAGGGCACGCGGCTTGAGCCGGCATATGTGAACCCAGGGGTACAGCTTGTACCCAGTTCCCTCGATCTTCAGCTTACAGCGGAAGTCGTCTGAGGTTTCCAGAATTCGGAATGGACCGTGCAGAGGTGAGCGAACTTTTTCGTAAGCCCAGGTTGTACTCGAGCCAGGTATAACCACACAGCATCACCAACTTCGAAACCCTTCTTGAGTCTCTCAGACAGCCCAGCCCAGATCTTTGTCTGAGCAGCTGAGCGCTTGACTTTGGCTTCAGCTTGTAGATCTTTGGCCCAGGCCTGAGCGTACTCGTACTCACGCTGAGTCTTGCGGCGCCACTCGTAGGCAGTCTTCTGATCCAAGCCTGTCGGAGATGGTCCCAGCATGGCCGAAACGGTGCTATGGGGGTCCCAGCCGTGAACCAGGTAGAACGGCGTGTCAAGACGAGTAGCGTCAAAGCACGTGTTCAGAGCCCACATTAACTTCTCCACTTGGTCGTCCCAGTCGCTCTGGTCTGGCTCAGCGACATACGCTCGGATAGCTCGGACCACCGTTTGCACTGAGCGCTCCTGCTGACCGTTTGCCTGAGGTCTGTACGCTAGAGTCGCGCGCTGCCGACTTCCCAGGATCTCACGGAATCTGGCAAACACTTCGCTCATGAAACGTGGATCCCGGTCATGGCGGAGCATAGAGCTTGCACCAAACCTCTGGAACACACACTCCATGTAAGCTTCAGCGACATCTTGAGCTGTGGTCAGACTCATCGGCTTGCACATGATGAAACCCGAAAACGCACACTGGAATAGGAGCAAGAACACATTTCCACGATCGGACTTGGGTAGATGCGTAACAAAATCCATGGAGACCACTTCAAAAGGCTTAGTCGCCAAAATGTTTCCCGGCGGCGGCCCAGGGTTGGGCGGAGCTCCCTTGGCAGTAACACAATCCACACATTCCTTCATATAGCGTTCCACATCTGCATACATCCTCGGCCAGTAGTACTCTTTGCGCAGTCGTTCGAAAGTCCTGGTGATCCCTTGATGACCTCCTTGGAACTCCTCATGACTGAGTTGAAGCAAGTCATCTCTAAGTGCCGCTGGTACGACCAACCTCAGATTTCCAGCTGCGTCCCTGGGCCTTCCCGGAGTAGCTCGACTCAGATAGTATAGGACCCCTCGGGAATCCAGAGTGAACTGATCCACCACCTTGGCCACATCTTCAGCTTCAGTAGCAGAAAGGTTCCCCAAGTCTCCGTTTAGATAATCCTTGAGCTTCTTCGTCCAGGGTTCAGCTTCTTGTAGCACTAGAATGCGTCTCCATCGCTCGGCGATTGACGCAGCGGGAGTGGCTGCCTCAGGGGAATATGCTGGGGTCTGCTCAAGTGGGGTCCCAGCATTCCGGGCTGGGTCGACACCTTGGTCGGAGTCGTCCCTGGCCTCTGTAGGCTCAGCGTCCCTGACCCGAGCTTGATTCCTCGTCACTACGAAAATCTTGGCACTGGGCAGTAGGGGTTTGGCTGCATCCTCCAGTCGAGTGGGCTCAGCTACCACTTCCACGTCCGTTTGAGTATCAGGCTGCTCAGTTTCGGGTTCACAAGGCTCAGCGTCATTCACCTTGATCAACTTCTCCGGGATCCGATTCAACTGCTTGAGCTGAACCAGTTCAACCGGGTCTTCGATAGTGATGGCACCTTGAGTCACCAGTCTTCGTCGTGAGGTAGTCCGCAGCCGCGTTATACTCCCGTTTCACGTGCACCAAGCGTAGCCGCTGGAACTCTGGGCGGAGCGTCTCGAACTCGGCCAGCAGCACTTGCAACCCTGGACTCAGACACTGGATCAAGCCTTGGGCTTGCTGAATGACAATCCGAGAGTCACCGACTATCACCAGATCTGAAATGCTTCGAGCCTTTGCCATGCGGACGCCTTCGAGCAAACCATGATACTCAGCCTCGTTCACTGTGGTGCCCTCGAAATGAAATCCTCGAGCTTCGACCACGTTCCAGGACGGGAGCTTCCACAGAATGCAACCAGAAGCACCTGAGCGATCTGAGAGTTTGGCAGCTCTGTCGAAGCTGAGCAGCCATCCTTCATAGTTCGCTTCCAGTATCTCCAGGCTGATTGGTGGGGCTCGGACAACTCGTCCCTTGTCTGGGATGAGGTTCTCTGCGATCTTGTCCAACCGATTACGGGGTGTGATCCCGGCTCCCATGATCGCGGCCAAACCATCCTCATCGCGTTCCACCTTGTGCACTTCCAGAGGCCAGGGTGACAAACGTGCAGCCCACTGCTCACAGCGTCCCTCCAGCGATCGAGATTTGACAACCACTTCAGAACAGAGTACCGGGTGTAGACCTTCAGCAGCTTACATCCGCTCAGCATCGAGTAGAAGACTCTGAGAATCCGGAGTAATGCCACAACTTCCTTCTCGGCTGGGTGATATCTGAGTTCCTGATCATGCAGTGTCCTCCCAGTGTATCGCACCGGGAAAATGACTCCGTCGTACTCTTGGCCCAGTACTGCACAGACCGCCCAGGGGTTAGCGTGTAGAATGATCACAAACGGCTTCTCCCTGTCCGGGTGTCTGAGCAGCGGGGTAGAGACGATCTTCTGCTTCAGGATTTCGAACGCCTCCTTAGCTCGGCCGAGGTCACGCCCAGCTTGGATCTGCTCATCCGTCAACTCGTAGAGCACAGATGCTACAACCGGAAGGTCTTCAATAAACTTGTTGTAGTAGTTGAGACTCCCCAGGAACGACTGCACTCCTTTCAGTGTCGACGGGAATGGCAGATCCTTGACTCCCTTGGCAATCTTCGGCTTAGCTCGGATTCCCTCTGCTCCAATCTCATGCGAGAGATACGAGATAGACTTCTTACCAAACGCACTCTTGGGTAGGCTCACCGAGATTCCCCAGTATCTCAGCCGATAAAGCAAACGGTCCAGGACTTCGCACATCTGGTCCCAGGTCTCCGCTCCATACGCGATGTCATCGATGTATGAGCTGCGTCCTAGAACAGGGCTCAGCTGAGGCGGTGCCGGAATGTTTCGTCGGAACACAGTAGTCTCCTCAGACAGAGGCGGGATTTCTTCCTCCTTAGCGGAGTCATCTACTTCAATTCCCAAGAACTCCAGCACGTCCGGATCAACTCGGGCCTCCTCACAGGGCGGAAGGCGCACAAAGCCCCACAGGCAATTATCCAACATTTGCTGGTAGATCAACGGGGCATTCTTGAGACAAAATGGCATACGCTTCCACTGGAAGTGTCCCAGAGGACAGATGAAGGCTGAGATCAGCTTAGCTCGGAGTGTCATCGGTACTGCCCAAAATCCACTGGCCATGTCCAAGCTCAGGAACCACATTGCTTCCTCAAACCCAATCAACAGATCGTCAATCAAAGGCAGAGGGTAATGCGAGAGCTTGATCAGTTGGTTGACCAGTCGGTAGTCGATGCATAGCCGGATATCCACACCGTTCTTCTTCATCACAATCACAATTGGCGAAGCCCAGTCTGAGTGCGAATACTCGATGAGCCCAGTCTCCAGCAGCTTCTTGATCAGAGCGAACACCTTGTCGAGCAAGTGTGTCGGAACCTGCCGGGACCTCTGAGCAATGGGTTTCACGTCACCAACATCCAGATCACAGACAACTCCACGGGCGGGAGCTGGTACTGCATTCCCGTCCCCGAGAAAACTGGCGTGATGTCTCTCCAGAATCCTTCGCACTTGGGCGTCCATTTCTGGAGTCGTAACGCCTGGTTCTCCCACATTAGCCGTCGAGAGGTCCGCGTTTGGACTGAGATCTTTCAACTCCGGAAGAGCGGCGAGCTGGTCTCGGAGGTCGGTCAGCAATTCCGTGCCTTCATGGAAGTACACTGTAGCTTCGTCAGCACCTTCACTGATCTCTACCCTGAGGCAACGAGCATAGGCTTCCTGGAGACGGGCAAACGGATCTGACACGAAACCTGTCGGCTCAGCCTTGAATACTCGACTCAGTTCATCCCGAGCCACCTGAGCATCCACACCGCCTCCAGCAGGGGAGGTCTGAACTGAGCTTGGCTCCACAGAGTTTGGTTCGGTCGTAGTCCGAGTGTCATCCTCTTCTAATGCGCTTCCTTGGCTCGTACCTGGCTGCACATCATCTGGGTGAGGCAATCGCGGCAATGGTGGCTTCCATGAGGCAGGACGCCTTTGAGGTGTCCGAGCCATCTTGACTTGAGCGGACTCAGGCGACACTGTGTTGGCGGCGTACGCCTCAGCTCTGCGCTGCTTCATGTTGGCTCGGTCTTCCTTCGGGTCATCGGACTGCTTCAACAGCAGTAGCTTCGTAGGTCGCTTGTAGGGTGCCCTCTCCACAGCCGGCGGAGCGTTGAGCTCAGCTAGCCGAGCTGCCTCCTCTTCTCGTCTCAGAACGTCTGGGGAAGGCTCGGCTTCGTAGATGAGCTGGGCCCAGTCACGGTACTTCCTCGAGTAAGGCCGCACGAACCGCTTTCCGTTGGGCAGGTAATCCTTCTCCACCAGGCAAGCAACTACAGTGTGTTGGCGGATCATGACTTCTCGTTCTGAGATGTTGAACACCTTGACTGTCTTGGGCCTCCGCCCGGGTCCATAGATGAACTGTGTAACCCATTGATCACCGCGCCCAGCCCAGGGAATTACCTTCTCTGGGTCAGCTTGGTGATACTTGACCGGGACTACCACAGATTGTCCAGGGTAGAGGTAGGCGGTCTCGTTCAGCCAGACGCTGACCTCCAGTCCGACGTGGTCAATCTGGGGACCTCCAACCAACAACAGAGACTCTTCGTCCGGCAGTCTCACGACACCTTCACGAGCACAGAGTCGCACTCCAGCAGCCACCATGAAGTCCATTACGAGAAGACAATCCACTCCTTCACCGATGTTGCCAACCCAGATGTTCATGACATACACCACGCGCACTCCCAGCGTCAGCTTGATCCTAGCTTGAGCAGTAATGTAGGTCGGGGCGTCTCCCATCCCAGTTACTCTGAGCCTGAAACCACGGCGTAGCTTGAGCTTCAATCTGCGTGCAAGATCTAAGCCCAAAATGCTTGTCGTAGCTCCAGTATCCAGTAATATCTGCGTTCTGTGATGAAAGACTGCTCCATGCACCATCGCCATCTTCCGCTTCTCGCCAATCAACGTGTGCTCACTCCACCAACCATACTTCTCGCCCGGAGTCAGAGCAAACTCGAGATGATTCTCCATTTCATCCTCCGGGTCCAGCATGTTGAGGTCAGTATCGAAAGTGTAAACACCAGCTTCATAGTAAGAAGTTGTACATTCGGGGTTATCTCTGCGCCAACATGGAAGGGCTGGGCCCACATATGCAAAGGCGCAGAGCGCTTGGGATTTAGGCTCGTCACGCACTGGTCTCCCAACCAGCGAGCCTAGTGGTTTAACGACTTCTCTCGGAGCTCCGGGCTATCCAACAGAGCTTGGATCACCTCAGGAGCAAGGCCCTCGACGGATCCTCCAGTACGGATTGCCTCGCGTACTGCCTTGAGCGCCGACCACATATCGCACAAACCCCGGCGATGGTATTCGCCACACTTGGAACACGGCTGACGCCTACAGAATTGGGTCGGGTGACCCTCATCGTGGCATCGTCCACAGATAAGTCGGCTCCAGCACTTGTCAGTCGGGTGGTTACGGCTGCCACATTCGTCACATTTCTGCTCTGGGTGCTGGTCTCCTCCACGATCATAGCGCTGAGCGTTCGGCTTCCAGGCCAATCTCTCAGCGTCTCGGAAAATCTCTTCGTCGGTCAGGGAGGTAGAGCGACTAGGCTCAGCCTGGGCTGAGCTCGCAACAACAGGAGCTGGCGCGGGCGCAGATGAGGGCAGGGTCCGATCAGTCGAGCGATCCACTTCTTCTTCGGAATCTGCCTCATGCTTCAGGTCATAGTCGTCCTGGAAAAGCGTCTGTCGTCCCAGTCCTGGGTCAACTTCCACACCTTCCGCCTTGAATGCTCGTCCCTCAGCTCGACGTTGTGGAGGTTTGAAACGTCCAAACTGTAGTCCTTGCGCTGGGCGCCGCTTCTGCTCATAACCCTCGTCTTGGCGGAGGGCCTCGATTCTCTTCAGGGTTTTCTCCAATTCATCCAAAGTATCGAAACGCTGTCCCTGAAGAGTAGTTCTCAGCCTTGAGTCAGTCAAAGCCTTGATGAAGCGCCGGATGTGAGCTTCCCGGTCGGCTGTCGGCCTCAGATACGGTATCCCAGCCTTCTTGGCAGCATGGTTCAGACGGTAGAAGAACATCCGAGGTGTATCGGAATCCTTCATTTCCATCGAATAATACCGCTCAGCTTTAGAGCTCAGCGTACGGCACCATTCCTTCTTGAAGACGTGAGATAACTTCCTCCAGTCCGAGCGAACATCATCCGGCAGTTGAGTGCACCAATCCTTGAGGGAACCAGTGAGTCTCATGCGTAGCTGAACCACCCGGGTCTTCTCGTCCCAGGGGGCCATCGTAGCGTAGTACATGAACCTCTCCTACCAGTTGACTCGGTCCTCCAGCGGTCCCTTCTCATCGAACTTCTCCAAAGCGTCATGGGGAATCATTGCTTGGACAACAACTCGAGTTCCAGAGCTGGTATCAGTGTCCTTGGGTTGGGCAACCGCGCCGAACTGCCTTTCGAGCTCATCTTGTGACGAGTCACTCGAGCTTGAGTCATCAGAGTCGGAGTCGTCCCCGTCCGAGTCTCCAGGCTTGCCAGGCTTGGTCGCCCGAGACTTGCCTTTCGCTCCAGACGCCGAGGCAGATGCACGAGACTTAGACTTGGCCTCAGTGTGCTTGGCTGAACTTTGCGTCTTGCCAACACGGCGGCTCGTACCACTCGCTTCAGACTTGACCTGGTTGGCTTGGACCAACTGCTGCATCACGCTCGTGAGCTGGGCCAACTGCGCCAGGACCGGATCGGTCGGCGTTCGAGTCGACGCGATGGGTGCTGAGACCAGGGGGTCTGTTGCCAATGGCGCACGTCCCTCACCTGAAACGACGGGGCCAGGATATGAACTGGGCAGCTCCTGGGCTGCAAGGAGTTGACGGGTTTTCTCCTCCTGCTCCTGCATGGCTCGCTGGTGTTCTGCTTCTGCTTGCGCATGTTTCTCTCTCAACCTCAGCAGTTCCAGCTCGTGCTCCGTCCTGATTCCAGCAACTCGTTCTTCTTGGGCCTTCCGCTGTTCAGCCTGCATAGCCCTAACCTCAGCCTCTTGCAACTGTTTTTGGACCTGAAGCAGTTGCTGCGCTCGAGCTTCGTCCGCCTTGCGCTTCTCAGCTTCCTCGGCAGCGCGACGCTGGGCTAGCTTCTCCAAGGCTTCCAGTTGCTTCTGTTGTTCCGTCTTAGCTTGCTGTTGGGCAGCCGACATCTGAGCGTTGGTTGTCTGAAGCTTCTGGTACTCCGTCTGCAGTCGGGCTTGCTCCGCCTGGTTGTCTGCCAGTGCTGCACTCAATCTCACCCCAAGAGCCCTTCGTTGGGTCTGCTCCGCATCAAGTCTGGCCCAGGCAGAAGCTTCACTCTGTTGAAGAGCTCGATGGTAGTCTCGTTCTACTGCTGCCAGGTGGTCCGAAGTCGTCGACCTCGCGAACGCAGGCGTACTCACGTCGTACGAGTCTCGGAATCGGAATCCAGCAGACTGCGTCGGTCGAGTTTCAGCTTGCTTCGGAGCGGGGCGCTTCGATTCAGGACTGCCGGGCAGAGGTACCTGAGATGGGTGTTCGGGTTGATACGTCCTCGGCTCAGCTCTGGCTGATGCTTGACCAGCTTGAGTAAGCTGAGGCGTAACTGAGATCATCATCCCAGGGAACGAGCTACGAGACATCGTCGTAGCTGAGCCTCGCATCACGGTCGCCGTCGACATAGGCATGTGCGATCCAGTCCCAATCATGTAGTCAGTCGTAGACATCAGGGAGGAACCCGAGGAACTTAATCCAGACAGATTTCCACCTTCATCCATGATCATGTCAGAACCAGAGCTTGCACCAACCATGCTGGGCACTTGTTCATTGCGAAATGCGAGAGCAGTCTCTGAGGCAGCTTCACCAGAACTTCGATAACTTGGTATAGAACCTCCAGCAGAAGACCTTGTGAGCAAAGCACGCTTCCGAGATGGTTCACCTTCAATGCTCGAGGCTGGGCTCCGGGGTCTGAGACCTGTGAGCTGAAGTCGCATCACAACTTCGGGCCCCAAGAAGATCTGAGTGTCCTCATCCATGATCGCATCTCCATCCTTGTCCAGAGGAAATCCAACCTGAGTCTGAGTGGCTTCAGCTGCCATCAGCTGGGGGTCTGAAGTCGGCCTCACGTAGTATGGGGTTGACCCGACCGCAGCCTTCCAGGCACTGAGCTCAGCTCCCAGGAATCGGGCGATGCGCTCAATCTCAAACCGGATCTGTGAATCCGGGACTCCGGCGACTTCACGGAGCGTGTGCCACACTGGGACTTGGTTCAGGAACTCATAGCCAGCTTCATGCAGCATCGTCTGCAACAGAGCGACGCATGCAATGGGTGGCATCAGTCTCAGCGTCACGCGCACCGCCTTCAGGTCGGAGACAACGGGGATCCGCCGACGTTCAGCATGGAACACATTCAGCCATCTCGCAGCGGGTGACCGAGTCACAGACATCAGATGCCTGGCCGTAGCTCCAGCTGCTCGGATGAAACCCCAGAGATCGTAGCCACCGTGACATGGCGAGTAGGCCACGTCTACCGGATGCACGACTCCCGCAGGCACAGACATCCACATCTCGAACTGGGTCCGGCCATACGCGAGCATCTCGACCTCCGACAGCTCAGACAACTGGGCCAAGGCTCGGCTGTCGGACTCAGCTCTTTCGGGGACGCCCCTCAGCCTCTGATAGGGGCGTTGTTCCGGCCAAAGCGAACTTGACCAGGCTCCGCCGCCACCTGACGCTCCGAAGTATCCAGCTCCAGGAGTAAAGCCGAACTGGACTGGGCCCGTCCCAGTTCCAGAAGCACCTTGAGCTCGCAGCTGCATCTCTCGGCTTCCCAGCACGCTCAGTGCACCACCCTCGGCTTGGCCACCGCGGAGATCCGCGGCAGTTGGCTCTGGGTTAGCACCTCCCGGCTGAGAAGTCGTAGTCGCGGCCTCAGAAGTCCTGCGCGGCGTCAACGCTCGGCTCACAGCAGGCTCTCTCAGGCTTGGACTTTCACCAACACGAGCGCTCGGCTGAGCACCCGCTCCACCTCCTTGTCCATCCTCAGGCTTCTTCTCCTCGGGTGAACTTGGCGGCGGCACAGCAGTTTCCGTCGTTGGTGGCACTTCTGGCTCAGCACTCGTTTCAGCTTCGCCTGACGACGCAGCCTCTCCCTCAGCACTAGGCGTCCGGGCTCCCGAAGTCGGTCTTCTCGGCTTGGGCGTCCTGGACTCTGTCGGCGCCACCTCGGCTGGCAATCCAGCCACTCTCAAACTTCGCCGAAGCGAAGACTCACTCTTCTCACCTCCAGTCTTGGTTTCCTTCGAATCAGCAGCAGTCGACGTGACTGTAGCTTGTCCGTCCAAAGTCGTATCCCTGATCCGGGCACGCGCACCACGTGCGACGAAGCGCCCGCGCTCTTTGCTCAGGTTGCTTGACCGCTCGACCTTGGTCTTCGCTCAGCCCTTGCACCACTCGGCTCAGCCCTGCTTAGCGCTGCAAGAGTTCCGCTCAGCTCCTTCCACTGAGCGAACACTCCCGCTCCACTTCGCTGGGCTTGGCCGCTTGGACTCTTGGCTCAGCGCCGACTTGGGTCGGGCGAGGCGTGTGTTCCCCACTCTGCGATCCCCTTGGCGGTTCTTTCGATCACGGCTACGCTGTGGGCCCAGACTCGCGTCGGCCACACCAGCTGCTGTCGATGTTGAAGGTTTCCGGAGGTGTCCCCAGACAAAACTCGCTCTCCACTTGGCGAGTCCCAGTCCACACGTGTCCACAGCCCGAAATGCCCCGGGTTTTCTTTAATGAACACAACACCACACACAATAGCCTCTACTTCCTCTCTTTGGTTCCGGCTTAGAACCACAACACCCCTTCTTTCCCGATCGGCCTGGGTCTGGGCCGAGCTTGCCTTTTATTTGTCTGAGCCTGGGCAAGGCTCGTACCAGCTTCTCCTTTCATCTCTACGAGTAAAGCTACGACCCGGTTGGTTGGAGTTAGTTCGCTCGGTTTGAGCCTAGTCCGAATCCAAGGCGCTCACACACACCCTGGGACTTCCCGCGCACCAGGTCCACAATGAACCGATACTAATAATCACACAATGCACCGGGGCACGCCAATGTCCCCAAGCACACAATACAATTATCCTGCCTAAACCTTAGAATGGATCACCTTCCACCCGAAAATATAAAATACACCCGAAGATGTAACTGTAATATGAAATAACCGTACTGCCGTCGCACCGAGGCACGCTGACAACGTTGATATGTTAGCTTGAATTTGTGTGGATGATCGCAAAGACACCTTCTGGCCAAAGACCTCCACCACTTGCGTCCTTCGGGGCAAAACGAACTCTGTTTAAATTTAACACATGTACAAACTAGGACTCACTAAGTGGGGGCGCGATATCCCCCTGGGTACACTCTGACTGGCTGCGCGAAGAGTGTCGGCTGTATGCTTACCGAGCGCCCTTGAAGTTCCGCTTGAAATCTTTGGTCTCAGCCAATGCGGGAGCTCCATGCTGGCGGGCGACGTCTTGGAGTCGCTGCTGGCCGTTGAGACCCGCTTGAAGTGTCTGCGATCTTGAGCGGGCGCACCCAATGTAGGCTTGATTACGGCAGATCCACCGGATGAGTGTACTGGCCAGTACCACCAACTTCGAAGTCAGTACCACTGTCTGAACTTAAGTCCAGCGACTCTTCACCCGCAACTCCGCTCAAGTCCATGCCACTCCGCTCAGGTCCATGGCACTCTGCTCGGCTTCTCGACTCAGGCAATGCCTCCCGACGTCACATCCAAGGCTGGGCTCGGACCCATGTCACTCCGCTCAGCTCGACATCTTGGGCGAAGGCTCCATGAGCATAGTGGGTACTCGGATCGCGTTCGGCACGACCCCGCTCGGACGCCTGCTCCACGACTCAGCTCGCCACCCTGGGCAACAGCCCTATGACCACGGGAAACATTAAACTCCAACTCCACCAGACTTCCGCTCAGCTCCTCGACTTGAGCGGGACTCGGGTCATCACACTCGAGGCTCAGCTCGGACCTCGCACAACTTCTCTCAGCTTTCTGGACTCGGCTCGGGCTTGTGATGTCTAATGACAGACATCTCGGGTCCCAGACAGATATCTCTCAGAGCCGTGGTCTGAGCGAAGCTTCGCCCAGTCCTCGGGTTCCGTCACCCTCGTCGCACGTCTCGTGACCAACAGTTGGTGGTCTGGATCTATCTCAGCCATGACGTACTTGAAGTCCGCTTGATTGATACGGGTCAGCTTCGTTGATTGATACGGGTCAGCTGGACTTTGGGTTCGGTGGAGAAATCCACTGGGCCTTATCACAAGGTACCCACGCCAACCAAGGAGAGTGATCCTCAGGGTTTAAAGCTTTGCGGCTGCGAATCTCTGGATTTATCTTCTTGCTGTTGACTCTCAAATCGATTTTCTGGGTCTACACCCTAAGAACCTTCTTGGGCTGCGCTATACGAACCCCCCTGGGCGATAAAGGTTTCATCGGCCTCGCCTCAGCTGGTGCGCGTGCCCGGATTTGATTGTCGAGGATTTCACCGAACTCAAGAGTCGAAGAATTGCTGAGTGCCCGTCAACTTCAAGCGAACAAGATGGCTGGAGGACGAGGGGCGAAGAAGAGTGGACGCGGGGACGGAGGACGCGGTGAGGCGTCACGTCAGTCGCGTCGTGTTCAAGGTTTGGGGCCTGAAGAGCAGAAGGATCTGGATACCGTGGTCCGTGACGCTCGGAAGGCGAAGAAGGCTGCTCGCGAGAGCGAGGCAGCACAAGGTGGGGACGCCAAGGCGTCTGCCGATCAAGATCAGTCCGCTGCTGGACCTCCGACGCAGGATGAACAAGCTTTGTCCAGAGATCAAGGTTCATCGGAGGCGGTTTCTGGGTCGCAGACCCCTGGAGTCCCAGAGGAGCACACCCGTGAGGGTGGTGCTCAGGCGTCTGAGGGAGGCGCCAATGCGGCTGAGCCCCCGGAGGTGATCGACTTGGTGTCATCTTCGGACGAGTCTGTTGTGGAAGTGAAGCCGGAGCCCGTGCGAGCGAAGGAGGAGGCGAAGACTCAGAGTTCCAAGGTGAACTCTGGGTTCGCACCACCTGAACCCAGGGTTTCCGTGTCAAGTTCGCAGGTGGTACCCGGGACTTCTTCTGAGAACGAGGTCCGGGACACTACTGTTTCCGCTCCAGACGCTGAGAACATGGTGTTGTACGTCCGACGTGAAGTTCGACGCTGAGAAGAGGTGAACCCTGGGAAGGTGACACCCCCGAGTGTTGTCTACGAGTGGCCGACTCCGAAACCGGATGCCAACTCGTACTTTGCGGCCGCGTATGCAACTGGAGACTACTTCAAGTGGCGGTTGTCTCTGGCGAACCCAGACGAAGCTTGGATCTCTGAGTTTCACCTCGCCTGGTGGGGCGTCGGAACTGCCCAGGATCTCATGGCGACTACGATTCCCCAGAGTATCATGACCGCACGCGAGTGTGTCGCCATCTTGCAGACCCTGTTCTTTGAAGCTGGTTTCGAGTTTGTCAACTTGATTCCCGACTGGTCTTCGACACGTGCATCCAGGATTCCAGAAGGCTTGGCGCGCTCTGTCATGGAAGAGACTCAGAATTTCATCGCCGTGGAACTCGTTGAGTGGAGGCTGGTGATTGCTGGTGTGCCTTTCAAGGTGAATTCTGAAGAACAACCGGTAGCGAGTGTCCCGGAGCAAGCACCAAGACTGGATTACCACAAGGAAGATGAAGACGGTGATTTATTGATGACGGACTATGATGCGGATCTACTGGGACGACAGTTTGTCCTGAGGTTCAAAGTCACTGGACCCAGGATTCCACGGAGCCCGCGAGGGTCAAGTGAAGGCGAGCCACAGCGCAAGCGCACTCAGCACGGACCGCCACGCCCGCAGGTCCCATCGACGCCATCAGCGTTGTCCACACCGTCGCAGTCCTCTCTTCCTGCGTACAAGTCCTCGGCCAGTGCTTCGCTTCAGAGTTCCACTCCTCTGAATTCCATGTCCAATGGGCGTGATCCTCTGGAGTTGGAAGCCAAGGATGTCTGTGCCAAGTGTCATCGGTACCTCACGAGCTTCGGACGAGAGTACAGGCTCAGGCGTGCAAACGTCTTATGGCAGCTCTTCGTCTTCGTCGATGCAATCGCTGGGACAACGAGTCGGAGCTCTGGCGCTGGTAGCTCAGAGTGCAGGTGGCTTCGCGGCTGCAGGAGACCTTGGGTTCCAGGTCACCCGAACGGTCATTCCTCCGCGTCTTGTGTCAGTTGACCAAGATGACGTTGAGATGGCGTCGTCCGTGCATTCTGACCCATAGATCGCTCCCAAGAAGACAATTTTCTCCAGGGTTCCAGCACCAACTGCTGAGCCGAAACTCAGGGAACCAGCCTCGATCTCTGGATTCGGCGGCCCGAAGGATGTCAGCGGTGATGAGCGGAGTCAACACCAAAGCTCCAGGGGCGAGGTGCGCTCTACACGCTCGACGAAATCCAGGAGATCAGCCGTGTCAAGTCGCTCAAGTGGATCTAGAGATCTTGGATCAGCTTCGTCCGTGTCCGCTAGGTCGGGGCCCGCCCAAATCGAGCTGAATGTCTTGCGACAGCAGCAGGAATGGCAGGCCCGCATGGAGCAGGAGCAACGCGAGTTCCTCGCCAGAGAACGTCTTGATGCTCTGGAGCGCGAGCGACTCAGGGAACAACGCGACTTAGAAGCGCGTCGCCAGATCCAGGAACTCACGGATCGTCTGGTTCATGCAGAGATTGCCCGAGGGGAGGCGGAACGGCGTGCGCAAGAGGTGGAAACCCGTCAAACTCAGGATTTCTCAAGGATCCAGAGTGTGACCCAGGATTTCACCGAAAAGTTACGCCTGGAGCGTGAGCGCCTGGAGGCTGCCTACGCTGAGCGCTGGCAAAAGCGCGAAGCCGAAGCTGACGCTGAACGTGCGCGCTGGGCCTCGGAGACGTACGAGAACTGGAAAGCACAAGTGGCGTCTCTGGAGCAGAAGGTCCAGGAAACCGAGGCCGCAAGAGAGCAGGAGCGTGAGGCTTCCCAGAATATCCAGCGGTTTCACGCCAGTCAAGTGCGCGACCTTCGAGCAACATTGTGCCAAGTTCAAGCGCGGCGCGCAACCGCTACCCCTGATTTGGCAACCAATGTGAGGCCGTCAGCGACTCAGAACCCTGAAATCGCAACACGACCCCAGGAGTCCAGTGGCGTAATCAATGGAAACGCAAGTGTCGCAGGACAGAGACGGGAGACAGCTGATTTGAAGAACACTTCCGAAGTCGCCGCCTCCCAGTTAAGGGCGACCCTCGCGCAGCATCCCGCCGACACTTCCGGCAGAACGAAGCAGGCCAAGCGAAGACATAGCGCTACGGAGACCAAGGCGACACAGGACATCAAGCAGGAGCCTGCGCCTCTGGAGAAGACTTCGGAGCCCAGGAAGGTAACGACCTCTAAGGCCTCGCAGGACTCTAAGACAGACTCCAAGCGCTCAACGTCCAAGAAGAACCAGCGCAAGAAGAAGCGCCAAGACCTCAACCCGCCCTCAGACTCAGACCCAAGCTCTGACTCTAGCGATGACAGCTCGTCCTCTGAAAGCGATGACAGTTCGGACGAGAACTCTGGAGTTAACCTGACGGGGTTTTACGGCTCAAGCCGGTGAGGCGAGGCCGATGAAACCTTTATCGCCCAGGGGGGTTCGTATAGCGCAGCCCAAGAAGGTTCTTAGGGTGTAGACCCAGAGAATCGACTTGAGAGTCAACAGCAAGAAGATAGATCTAGAGGTTCGCAGCCGCAAAGCTTTAAACCCTGAGGATCACTCTCCTTGGTTGGCGTGGGTACCTTGTGCAATCCCTGTCGGCTCGTTTGTCTTCGACGGAACGGCACTCCACCAAACTTGAATATAGCCTCGAAGAAGCGCTGAGGCGCACGTCTAATCCAGAATGCACCTCGACACTAGAGGCAAAACCCAGAGAATCAGATCACCCGAAACCCAGAATATCACGAATTCAGGGTTCAGGGTTTCAGTCAACTCTGGGGTGAGGAACTCAGAAGACACCTTACCCAAATGCCTTCCTAGCTCGATAAAACCAACAAATACAGAGTATACAAACACTACAACTAGCCGTCACTTATTCTTTTGGACCCTTGGACGGTGGGTCACTCACACACTAGGCTCACTCGAGTCTGAATTCAGGGGCCTAGCTCCCCTGAGACTCACACAAACGCGCACCACCTCCAATACAGGAGGAAAATACAATCACTATCAGTTATCTTTCCCTTCACACAAGCAGTCAATACAAAATCCTGGAGGCGACTACCTAGCACCCCAGAATACCCTCTGGAATAATATGAAATGGGCTACCACGAGCACAGCAAGTGACCCAACTAGGATATGAAATAGATGGATCACTCCAGGAAGCTCAAGGCCGTCACTGGTCCCCACCTAACTGGACTTGAGTTTGATGGAGTCCACACAGACGGCTGTCCTTCGCCGTTGATGTGCCCTTAGCGTCCCGCGGTCGTAGTCTCGGGTCCCCCGGATTTCCGTCGGCAGGCTTGGCCGAAGTCACTTGCGCAGTACAGGGAAAATTGAACTCTGTTTGTCTTTATCGGCTACTTCTCTCTCTTACTTCTCTCTCTCTTCTGCATTCTTTTACGGGCAAATGTCTTCATTTCACTATGCTTGGGGTCAAGTATCTTGTCTTCAGTATGCCTTGGGTTCAGCGGTCCAAACTTGCGATCGGCTTGCGATTCCATCGTCGCAAGGCGTTCAAAGTGCCACATGCGGGTCCTTGGACTTGGGTTTGTATGGTTCTCGGTTCCCTCTCAATTCCTCGAAAGTATCCAGTTAGCAGATCTGCAGTCGTATCTTCAAGGTCACGCATCACTTTGATTGCAGACCGATTTCGGACTGACTCGAAAACTCAGAGATTCATGACACTCTGGGTCAGTCTCTGAAATTCACTGGAACTCAGGGGAGTCTTCTGGGAATCTTGGGGATCCTTGGGTGTTGACTTGGGAGACACTTAAATTCAATGTGGGTAGTCTGGATTCATGGTCCCACTCAGGGTTCGACTCTTGAAGTCCTGGGTCACCTGTTCATCGGGGGTGATTCTCAGGGTTTTCCATGTGGCACTCTGGGTGCCAAGTCGTATTCTTCACGGGCCTCTTGGGTATCTCCACAAATCCAAACACTTAGCGGGTGTAGCAGCCTCCAGCGCGTGTTCACGGTGGCAGTGTGTTGAGTTTTCAGGGTATTCTGGTCCTTTGTAGTACTCTGGACCACAGCAAGATGAGGTGTACTCTGGGATACATTCTCCAAAGACACTTTCCGCCAGACTTTAGGCACTTATCGTAAGGGAAAGTCCGCGGCTGGACTGAGTGTTCTTCTGAAATCTTGGGCGTGCACTCCCAGGATTCACACTTCCAGCCAGTTGGGCCCATCTGTGGTCAGGCACTGGGTTCATCCCCTGGGATCACTTCTCTCCCACATTCTCCATCCATGTCACACGGGTACAGCCGCGCCGCACCCAAGTAATCCACCAATCACAATTCGATACAAACTCCAAGTCGTGGGAGTGACGGCTCGTCGTCGGCAAATTCCTGAAACCGCCTCGTGTCAACCGCCCTTCCTGGTCCGGGTCCGTCAAAGAGGAAATTGCTCCGAACTGGTGAACCATGGCCAGGCCACACAAACACCGACTCCGAGGCAACGTTGAAATCGACACGGCCGTTGCACTCTGTCGACTCCCAGGATTTCACTCACTTCGACGGCCCCCTGTCTCCCCAACGGTTGGTCGGGGCCAATCTTCAAGGTTCTCTTCCCAGACACAAAATCTTCAACGGGTGATTCGAGGTCATATCTCGATTTCACAGATCGTCAACATGGCGGAAAGCACACCTTCCGGCGACAAGCAGGCAACGGCGTCGGCTCAAGGCACGGCGCCCCCAGGCAGTACGCCTCCGCCGGCGCGCCAAGACACGGGCGGTACTGTCGCGAACGCTCCCCCAGCAGGTGGCAGCGGTGAGCAAATGCACGCCCCTACGCCTGCCGTCTCTTCAACGAGCGGCGCCAAGGCTGGGCCGGCCAAGCATGTCTCGTTCTCCAGCGACGCGAACAGGACTTCGGACACGAACATGCGCGAGGCCGATGGCGACGCCTCGGCTGACGCTGCAGCCCAGGCAACTGGTGACGTGGTTCCTGAGTCCAAGGCTCCTGACGCGACGAACGTGGCATCAGGCGCTGCTGCGGCGAACGCCCCTGAGTTCAAGACGCCTCGCCACGCGACGGTGACTGACATCCAGGGGCTCATCTACGCGGGCATGCTTCGGGAAGAAGAGGTCAACCTCCCTGACTTCATGGTCCCTGAGCGCCCACCACACTGGCAGCTCCCGACTCCGCCGGATCTCGAGACCAACGCGTATCTTGTGGGAGTCCCTGGGATCACCAGCGACGTCCGCGCGGGTGCGTTCGCCACAGAAGGCTACGGCGGCGTGACCACCCTGGTCGGTTTTGAAGAGCTCTCAGACGATGATCTCCAGGGGTTGAAGGAAATCTGCGGTGCGGACGCTGGGAGCGGCGTCCTGCGGCCCCGTGGTTCACCTCTGTCTGCGTACGAACTGGATAACACTCTGAATTCCATCGGCATTCGTCGCGAGGTGGCTTCACTTCTGCGTCATTTCAACAGCACGCGGTTCGCAGAGCGCGTGTTCAAGACCACCGGCTACCTGCGTCGGGTTCTCGGGGCATACAGACAGATGCGATCTCTGGCTGAGTCTCAGCAGGGTGCTGCTGCCGTCGAAGAGCTGGTTGACGCGCGACGCGAGCATGCGGAACTGAAGCGCACCTGGAAATTCGCTCGAGACTTCTGGTTCTTAGAGCTCCAGGCGGCTCTGCGCAAGGTAGAATCCGCAGGCGACGAGCACAAGGTCGCACTCCAGGAGCAGAAAGCACGGTATCAAGACGAGATTGATTCCCTGGAGGCCGAGAAGGCGCAGCTCAAGGCGCGCCTAGCCGACTCTGAGACTCAAGTGCAGATCCTGAAGTCACGTCTGGCGTCGGCCACGGTGGGTCCCTGGAAGTTCTCTGACTTCCTGCAAGAACACACGGATTTCACGGGAAATTGGGAGCGTCTTCATGACCTGTTCGGCCACTGCATCAAGGAGACCAAACCTCCCGAGTCCTGGGACACGGTTGTGAGCGTCACTGCGATGGACAAGCGCAAGGCTGTGGTGACCGCGTACCCAGAGAAAAGTAAGCGCATGCCTCCATCTGCAGGGCCGGGATCCTCTAGTCGACCTGAAATTCTGGATCTCACGGGTCCTGGCAGCAAGCCTCGCGGCGATTCCCAGAGTTCCAAGAACACCCAGAGTTCCAAGAAGAATCAAGGCTCCAAGAAGAGTCAAGGCTCCAAAACATCGCGGCCCTCTGGCGCTCCAGAGACTCAAGCGAGAGCTACGGACTCCAAGGCGCACAAGGTTCAACGTCGCCCCAAGGATCATCAGCCTGGCCGCGACTCTGTGCGTCGTGCCGGCGACAAGACTGTGGTTTCCAAGGAGGCCGCACGTTCGATGCTCCCTGGGGGTGTCGTCTGGAAAGAAATTCGTCCGGATGTGCGTCAGGCTATTCTCGCGGGGCTCAAGTACGACACTGCGATGGAGTGGATTGGCAGCGATCGCGCTGCTCACGGCCACTTCAGGCAACCTCAACTGATCAAGATGTTAGTTAGCATGATGTACTGGCGTCGACTTGACAAGACTCCCTGGAGCAAATACGTCCCTGAAGCCTATTACGAGATGGCTGACGACCGCCTGGATCGTCGTCTCCGTCGCAATGAAGTCCCGGCGCCCTGGGGAAACCTCGACGATCACGTGGTGTATCCAGACGAAGATGCCGACTCGACAGTCGATGACCCAGAGAACGACCCCGATTACCAGCCTCCGGCCCTAAGTCCTGGTGGGAGCCCTTCCAGCAGCTCGGAGGAAGAGGTGGAGTACCTCGCCCCTGAAATTCTGGAAGATGAGGATGACGAGGTAGAAGAGGTCGTCGACGATGAGGCTGAAGAACGTCTGGAGTGCAAGCCTCCTGCCAAGCGTCCGCGTTCCGAGTCCAGCGAGCAGTCCCAGGATTCCAGCCCCAAGAAGAAGAAGCAGTGGCGCAAGGGTTCTCAGAAATCTAGTTCCGGCACTCAGGGTTCCAGTGCTGCCCAGGAAACCAAGGCCTCTTCACGTCCCAAGAAACCTTCGGCGCTCGCGCGCAAGTCGTACTCAGAGCTTACCGCTGAAGAGCTCTCGAAAACCGAGGTTCCTGAGGATGACGAGACATCTTGGCGTATCTTTGGGATCCTGGTCCACTATCCGAGCGCGACCAAGAGCGCGTCGTGTCAAACCCCTGGGTTTCCTGAGTATGAAATTCACAAGTACTCGTACGACATCGCCCATGAACGCTGGGATCGCAAGGCCTACCAAGAAATCCTGGACTCGAAGCCCTGGAAAACCATGCTTCAGGGTCGCATCCGGGTGTTTTATTTCCACGAGCGGGACATGCTGGCAGCGAAGGCGCTCAAGTTGGTTGACGACATCGTGGATGCCATGTACAAGCATGCACAGGCAATTTGGGAGCGAGGACACTGGGTGCCCATTCCGACCGAGTCCAAGAGGGACGTTGCCATGGAGTCTCAGCGCAAAGCACGTCGGAACGCGCTACGCAGGGCATTCAAGACACTCATGGAACGCTCGCGCGATACCCCTGGATTCATTCCTTCGTTGCTGCACGAGCCAGGTCTCTGGAAGTTCCCAGACAAGTGCTGCCCCTGGATCTGGGAAGATCCCAGGGTTGAAACTCTCGGAGGCCCAGAGTGCAACGATCTGGAAGTCCAGCTCGCGTCCTTGGACATGCGTGAACCAGCCCGCGTGCAGTGGAACACTGCGAATGATGACGAGTGGCTTCAGTACGTGCCAAGCAACATCCAGCGCAATATCAAGCCTGCTGCCATCCGCAAGCGTAATCCGTTGTCTCTCGTGCACCCCTGAGTATCTGCACCTTCATCAGATCCTGGATTCCACTTAGTTCTTCACATGTCGTAGCGTAACTTCCAGCAATATCCAGGATTTTCACCTTACTGCCTTCATCTTTTCCCAGAGTTTCACTGTCTTCTGAGTTGCCATCTTGCGTCGTTTCACTTCACTTCACTAATTCCATGTCCTTCGAAAAGTTCACCACCTAGCGCCACGCCAAAGCCTCAGCGCTGTCACCTTCTCCATAATCAAATCAATTCACATTCACGTTTCCATCTCCAATCCTCACACATTCCATCGATCTTCCCCAGAGTTTCACTGTGTTACTCAGGGTTTCCCCTGAACTCCACATGTAGCTCTGGGTCAATGTCACCCCTTGGGTACTATACCCCTGGGTGATCATCTCCGGCTTGCATACCCTGGAAACGGGCTCGCGCTCTCGCGCCCTGATTGAACTCATAGAGTAAGGCGCCACAATTGAGCTTCGATACAGGCAGCCACTCGGTCTCATCATAGCCCTTCCACTTCACAAGATACTCACGAGTCCGCTTTGACGTCCGAGTTCGCTTGGTCCAACGCAGATCCAGAATTCGCTCGACCTCATACTCGTCATTCGCTGTGTCAGGTTCCCAGCTATCCTCAGGTAGCAGTGCCGCGTCGAAGTCATCGTCTTCATCCACATCGATCTCTACAGTAGGCCTCTTCGGGAACAGTGCTCTGGGTTTCAAGCGGCTCACATGTACCCAGGGATTCACGCGATATCCTGTGTTCTCGACCCTGAGTTTCACGCGAAAGTTGTCGTGGATCTCCTGAATTCTGAAAGGTCCATGCCACATGTGGGCTAGTTTACGGCTCAGACCTGGCTGTACTTTGGGTATATACAGCCAGACGGCGTCACCAGCTTCGAAACCTGACTTCAGACGGTCAGACAGCTCCTTCCACTTCCGGGTCTGCTCGGCAGAACGTGCTCGCTTGGCCTTCTTCTGAAGATCTTCTGCGCAGGCCTGTGCATAGCTGTAATCGCGTTGCAGTTTCCTGCGCCACTCATACGCCGTGCACTCCTGAACACTCGACGGTCTGGGTCCTAGCATGGCGGACACGGTGCCGTGTGCGTCCCACCCGTGTACTAAGAAAAAGGGAATATCCAGACGCGTAGCATCGAAAGAGGTATTCAGGGCAAACATCAAACGCTCAGCATGGTCGTCCCAGTCGCTCTGGTCTGCTTCAGCGATGTACGCACGAATGCTACGCACAACTGTCTGCACCGGCCGCTCTTGCTGTCCGTTCGCCTGGGGGCGGTATGCCAGAGTGGCTCGCTGCTTGCTGCCCAGAAGTTCACGGAATCGCGTGAATACTTCACTCATGAACCGTGGATCCTGATCGTGTCGCAGCATTGAGCTCGCTCCAAACCTCCTGAAAACCTGCTCCTCGTACACTTCAGCGACGTCTTGAGCTGTCGTTGAACTCATAGGTTTACACATGACGAACCCTGAGAACGAGTCTTGAAAGAGCAACAGGAAAGTGTTCCCACGGTCAGACTTGGGCAGGTGCGTCACGAAATCCATGGATACAACTTCAAACGGCCTCCTGGGTTCGATGTTTCCAGGGGATGGCCCGGCATTCTGAGGACGCCCCTTGCCGCTAGCGCAGTCCAAGCATTCTTTGACGAACACTTCCACGTCCGCGTACATGCCATGACAGTAGAACTCAGAGCGCAATCTCTCATACGTCCTGGTGATCCCCTGGTGGCCACCCTGAAAATCTTCATGAGCGTAGTGCAAGTCCGGTTGCAACGCCTTCGGAACTACAAGTCTGAGTTCATCGACCATGTCCCTGGGGCGATCCCGCGTAGAACGGCTTAGGCGATACAGGACTTCTCTGGAGTCCAGCACAAAGTCGTCGGCGACCTTCGCAAGTTTCCTAGCCTGGGCATGTGACAGTTTGCTCACGTCTCCCTTCAGAAAATCCTTGAGTTGCAACAAGTGGTCATCCTTGTCTTGGTGCACCTTGATTCGTCGCCAGCGTTCGGCCTGGTATTCCAGAGGGCCCATAGGTTCGCCTTGGTCTTCCGCCTCCTGAGTTTGCGCTCGGGTCATGACAGCGAAAACTTTGGCGGCCGCGGGTAACGGGGCGCATTCTGGTCCAGGGATACCCAGAGTGTCATCACCCTGAGAACCATTCTCCTGAGTTCCAACGCTCAGCAACACCTTAGGTTTCACTAACTTCTCATGAATCTTGGACACCAACTGCAGATGCATTCGCTCGTCAGCGTCTTCGACCCTCCAGGATTCACCAAGTGCTAGAGTCTTCGATGTCAAGTAGTCTGCGGCCTGGTTGAACTCTCGTTTGACATGCACTAAGCGAACTGACTTGAACTTCGTCTTCAGCACCTCGTACTCAGCCAATTTCCTCTGGAGGTTGGGCTGATTGCAGTTGATGAGACCCTGGGCCTGTTGAATGGCAATCCTAGAGTCTCCCACCACGACAATATCCTGAATTCCACGTTCGATCGCCAGGCTGAGTCCCTTCAGAAGCCCATGGTACTCTGCGTCATTGACAGTCACATCCTCCAGAATGAAACCCTGAGCATCTAGGATCTCCCATCCCGGGACATGCCACAGGATGCATCCACAACTTCCTTGCCGCGTGGACGTCTTGGCAGCGCCATCGAAACTCAGAATGCAACCCTCGTAGTCCGCTTCCAACATCTCCATACTGATAGGCACAGGTGGTTTGACGCGCCCCTTGGCTGGGATCAAGTTCTCAGCGACTTCATCCAAGTGTTCCCTGGGGGTAATGCCTGCACCCAGGATCGCAGCCAGTCCGTCTTCATCGCGTTGAACCCTGCGTATCTCCAGGTTCCAGTGCGACAACTTCAGGCCCCACTTGACAGTCCGGCCGTCTGCTGACTGGGATGTCAGCAACCACTTCAGCACAGAGTATCTCGTGTAAACTACGATCTTAGGGCTACCTTCAACCAAAGTGCGAAACACTTCCAGGACCCTCAGGATCGCGACCACCTCCTTCTCAGCGATGTGGTACCTCAGTTCGGCGTCATTCAGAACTCGTCCTGTGAACCTCACTGGGTGCACAATTCCATCATACTCCTGGCCCAATACAGCAGATGCTGCCCACGGGTTCGCGTGGGGAATAATCACAAAAGGCCTGGAGCGGTCAGGATGCCGCAACGGCGGAGTCGAGACGATCTTGCGCTTCAGAATTTCAAAAGCTTCCTGAGCCCTGGACAAGTCTCTCCTGAGTTTCACTTGTTCCTCAGTTAACTCGTACAGGACAGCCGCGATCACAGGAAGGTCTTCGATAAACTTGTTGTAGTAATTCAGACTTCCCATGAAACTCTGGACCCCCTTCAGTGTTGTCGGAAACGGCAAGTCTTGGACGCCCTTCGCGATTTTTGGAGTTGCCCTGATACCCTCGGCACTGATCTCGTGCGAGAGGTATGGAATCGACAGCTTCCCAAATTCACTCTTGGGGAGACTCACAGAGATGTTCCAGTAACGTAGACGGAAGAGCAGCGCGTTCAAATCTTGGCACAGCTGATCCCAGGTTGGTGCACCGTGGGCAATGTCGTCAATGTACGAGCTTCGACCCAGAAGAGGACCCATCTGAGAGGGCGCCGGGATATTACGCTGGAAAACCGTCATCTCGTCTGTCAACACTGAGAGCCGTGGCTCAGCGTTCTCTGAAATCCTGGGTTCCCCAGGGTTTAACCCCAGAAAATCCAAGACGTCTTGGTCCACCTCAGCCTCTTCCTCAGGGGAGAGTCGCAAGAACCCCCACAGGCAATTGTTGAGGACTGCTTGGTAGATCAGCGGCGCATTCTTGAGGCCGAAGGGCATCCTGACCCACTGGTAGTGCCCATAGGGACAGACAAACGCGGAGATCAACTTGGCTCTCTCAGTCATCTTGATGGCCCAGAAACCACTCGCCATATCCAAGCTCATGAACCACATTGCCGACTCGAATCCGATCAGAAGGTCATCAATGGGCGGCAACGGGTAGTGTGAGAGCTTGATGAAGCCGTTCACCACACGATAGTCAATACACATGCGGATGTCGACGCCGTTCTTCTTCAGGACGATGGCAATCGGAGATGCCCAGGGTGATGTAGAGGTCTCAATCAGCCCATTCTCCAGGAGCTTCTTCAGAAGTTCATACACCTTGGTCCACAGGTGGGATGCGATAGACCTTGGACGCTGGGCGACAGGTATAGCGTCGCCCACATCTAAGTCACAGACCAGGTGGAGGCGCAGCATTGCCATCTCCTAGGAAAATCTTCCGATGATACTCCAGAATTCGCCTCACTTGGTTTTCCATCTCAGGAGTCGTTTTCCCAGGGACCCCAACATCAGCTTCTTCGATCTTACACTGAGGTGTCAAGTCCTGTATCTCGGGGAGCATCACCAACTGGTCGCGCAACTGTGAGAGCAACTCGCTACCTTCGCGCATGTAAACCGCGGTTTCATAGTCGAGATCCTCTGTGGAAACCTTCGTGCAACGTTCATACTCCTGCCTGAGCTTCTCCAGCGGAGTCCCAGGCATCCCTGAGATCGGGATATCCCAGTAGTCTTCAACGGCACCCTGAGAGTCATCATCATTCACTTCGAAATCCAGAGCATCGCTGCCTTCACTTTGTTGATCCTGAGAATCACTGCCAACTTCAACCTCTAAACTCAGAGTTTCAGTGGCCGTATCGCGTTCGGGACTCGTGCACTTTGGAATCTCGTCAGTTTGCATGGTCGCGTCGATCATTGTGTCCTTGAGAACGTCGCCCAGGTCGCTTGTGTCAACAGCGGCGTCTCGGAATTCAGGGGGATCTTCAAGAGGCACTTCATCCGTTTGGGTTGATGCATCCTCAGCGAATCGCACACGACGAGCTTCCGGTTTTCTGAGGATTGAGGCGAGCAGGGCCATGCCAGGTCCTTTTGCAGGCCGCGACAGGATCTTCTTAGGCCACTGATACTCTGGGGTCTCCACACACGATGGCTCCAGCGCAGCTAAGCGCTCTGCGCGCAGCCGTCCCTCACGCGACTGAGCACTCTCCAGAATGAGAGTTTGCCACTCGCGATACGCAAAGGAACCGGGGCGTACGAAGCGTACAGCCCGCGGAAAGAAGCCGTATTCCACGATTCGAGCGACCGGAGTCCGGTTGTGAATGCAGACGTCCTTGTCGGAGATGTTGACCACCTTCACAGCGACCGGCCAAGACCTCGACGCGTAGATCAGGTGCGTTACCCAGCGGTCACTGCGCCCTGCCCACACAACCTCACGCTGTGGGTTCGTCGATCCATACGAAATCTTCACCACTCTGGATTCCCCAGGACCCAGGTACCAACTTCCCGTAGTTTCCACAGGCATGTCGACACCCAGGCGATCCTCTGGATTCCATCCACACATCATCATCGCTTCTTCATCCGGCAGTGTTACGAGGCCTTCTCGAATGCTGGTCCTTACTCCCGCTGCAAACATGAAACTCATACCCAGAAGTACTTCGATCCCTTCGCCGATATTAGCAACCCAGACATCCAGGAGATACACCACTCTCGGGCCGAGGGTGATCTTCACCTGGGCACTGGCGCCGATATACGTCGGAACGCCTCCCCTTCCAGACACCTTGGTTTGTTTGTGCGACTTGAGTCTGAGTCCGAGCTTACGCGCTAAGTCGAAACTCACAATATTCACAGTCGCACCGGTATCCAGGAGAACTTTCGTCCGACAGTCGTTCACAGCACCGTGCACCATCACTACATCACGTTTCTTCGGATCAGGATCGTTGTTTTCCCACCATCCATAGCGTTCCCCAAGGTTCAGCTTGTACTCCATAATTGCTCCAGAGTTCACTTCTCCTGGGTTCACTTGTTCAGGACGTTGAAATTCAGGGGAATTCGTGAGATCCTGAATCAAAGTAGTCATGCATTGTTGGTTATCTTGGGTTCTTGTTCTCAGCTCCGGGCCTACATACACTAGAACACATAACTCTGGGGCCTTCTTCAGCCCGGCGCGTACTGGGTCCCCACCCAGCGGGCTTATTGGTTTGACGGCCTCCCAGAGTTTGCTTCGCCATCCAGGAGTCTATCCAGGATTTGGCTCGGCATGTCCTTCAGTGCACCTTGGCGGGCGAGTTTCTTCACAGCTTCCAGCGTCTTCCAGTCTTCACAGGGTTTCCCGAGATGCAACTTGCCGCAATTCTCGCACGGTTGCGCACGGCACATGTGCGTCGGGTGACCCGTCTCGAGGCAGCGATCGCACTTCATGTCCTTCCAGCAGTTCTCCTCTGGATGTCCCCACTTGCCGCACTTCTCGCAGAGCTTGTCCCAATTCGGGTTCTCGCGGCGAGGCGAGCGAAACCCAGAGTTCATGTTCGATCCTGGTTGGGCACTTGGTGGGCGCCATCCCATGTTATACATCACACGATAGACCTCGTTCGTCAGCGTCTGAGTCCATTCCGTACCCTGCATGCTCGTCGAGCTTCCAGCGTTAGACGCAGTAGTGTCCTCTCCAGAGATCTCTCGAGTTGACCCTGAGTTCGCGCTTGAAGTTCGGGTTGACACTCTGGGTTCATCCGAGATTTCCTGAAAACGAGCGTGAGTTTCAGGGTCTTCCTCCGACTCAGAGTCAGAGACGTCGCCCCTAGTCACATACGCACGTCCAGCACGCTTCGGTTTGAAACGCCCCTGAGGAATGTTGTCAGCACGAAAGTCGCGAACTCTGGGTGGCGGCGCATCCTGGTCACTGCGACTCCACACCTCTTCATCTTGTTCCAGAGCGTACTCCAGGTCGGCGATGCTTCTGAATCTCTGGCCTTGCAGCGACGTCTTGAGGCGCGTGTCCTTGAGTTTCGTGATGAACCTCAGGATGTGCTTCTCCAGACGCTTCGATGACTTGCGAAAGTCAATGTCAGCTTTACCAGCGGCGGAATTCAGACGATAGAAGAAATCCAGAGCGCTCTCTGAGCTCTTCATCTCCATCGTGAAGTACCGTTCAGAGTACGACGAGCGTGCCTTGCAGTACTTCTTCCTGAACGCAGACGCCAGCTCCTTCCAGTCGCGCTGAGTATGCTTGGGCAATTGATTGAACCAGTCACGCGCAGCTCCTGAGAGCTTCAGCTTGAGTTCCTGGATTCGCATCTTCGTGGACCAGCCCCCTTGAGCGGCCATGTTCGCAAAACGCTCCCACCAATGCACGCGTTCCCTGAGTGACGCCTTGGTATCAAACTCACCCAGAGTATTCGAGTTGATGTACGGCCGGAACGTCAGAAGCGTAGTGCCGGTGACACGAGGCGGTTTCAGGAATTTGCCGACGACGAGCCGTCACTCCCACGACTTGGAGTTTGTATCGAATTGTGATTGGTGGATTACTTGGGTGCGGCGCGGCTGTACCCGTGTGACATGGATGGCGAATGTGGGAGAGAAGTGATCCCAGGGGATGAACCCAGTGCCTGACCACAGATGGGCCCAACTGGCTGGAAGTGTGAATCCTGGGAGTGCACGCCCAAGATTTCAGAAGAGCACTCAGTCCAGCCGCGGACTTTCCCTTACGATAAGTGCCTAAAGTCTGGCGGAAAGTGTCTTTGGAGAATGTATCCCAGAGTACACCTCATCTTGCTGTGGTCCAGAGTACTACAAAGGACCAGAATACCCTGAAAACTCAACACACTGCCACCGTGAACACGCGCTGGAGGCTGCTACACCCGCTAAGTGTTTGGATTTGTGGAGATACCCAAGAAGCCCGTGAAGAATACGACTTGGCACCCAGAGTGCCACATGGAAAACCCTGAGAATCACCCCCGATGAACAGGTGACCCAGGACTTCAAGAGTCGAACCCTGAGTGGGACCATGAATCCAGACTACCCACATTGAATTTAAGTGTCTCCCAAGTCAACACCCAAGGATCCCCAAGATTCCCAGAAGACTCCCCTGAGTTCCAGTGAATTTCAGAGACTGACCCAGAGTATCATGAATCTCTGAGTTTTCGAGTCAGTCCGAAATCGGTCTGCAATCAAAGTGATGCGTGACCTTGAAGATCGAAGTGAAGATCTGCTGACTGAATACTTTCGAGGAGTCGAGAGGGAACCGATAACCATACGAACCCAAGTCCAAGGACCCACATTTGGCACTTTGGACGCCTTGCGACGATGGAATCGCAAGCCGATCGCAAGTTTGGACCGCTGAACCCAAGGCATACTGAAGACAAGATACTTGACCCCAAGCATAGTGAAATGAAGACATTTGCCCGTAAAAGAATGCAGAAGAGAGAGAGAAGTAAGAGAGAGAGGTAGCCGATAAAGACAAACAGAGTTCAATTTTCCCTGTACTGCGCAAGTGACTTCGGCCAAGCCTGCCGACGGAAATCCGGGGGACCCGAGACTACGACCGCGGGACGCTAAGGGCACATCAACGGCGAAGGACAGCCGTCTGTGTGGACTCCATCAAACTCAAGTCCAGTTAGGTGGGGACCAGTGACGGCCTTGAGCTTCCTGGAGTGATCCATCTATTTCATATCCTAGTTGGGTCACTTGCTGTGCTCGTGGTAGCCCATTTCATATTATTCCAGAGGGTATTCTGGGGTGCTAGGTAGTCGCCTCCAGGATTTTGTATTGACTGCTTGTGTGAAGGGAAAGGTAACTGATAGTGATTGTATTTTCCTCCTGTATTGGAGGTGGTGCGCGTTTGTGTGAGTCTCAGGGGAGCTAGGCCCCTGAATTCAGACTCGAGTGAGCCTAGTGTGTGAGTGGCCCACCGTCCAAGGGTCCAAAAGAATAAGTGACGGCTAGTTGTAGTGTTTGTATACTCTGTATTTGTTGGTTTTATCGAGCTAGGAAGGCATTTGGGTAAGGTGTCTTCTGAGTTCCTCACCCCAGAGTTGACTGAAATCCTGAACCCTGAATTCGTGATATTCTGGGTTTCGGGTGATCTGATTCTCTGGGTTTTGCCTCTAGTGTCGAGGTGCGTTCTGGATTAGACGTGCACCTCAGCGCTTCTTCGAGGCTACATTCAAGTTTGGTGGAGTGCCGTTCCGTCAAAGACAAACGAGCCGACAGGGATTACACAAGGTACCCACGCCAACCAAGGAGAGTGATCCTCAGGGTTTAAAGCTTTGCGGCTGCGAATCTCTGGATTTATCTTCTTGCTGTTGACTCTCAAGTCGATTCTCTGGGTCTACACCCTAAGAACCTTCTTGGGCTGCGCTATACGAACCCCCCTGGGCGATAAAGGTTTCATCGGCCTCGCCTCAGCTGGTGCGCGTGCCCGGATTTGATTGTCGAGGATTTCACCGAACTCAAGAGTCGAAGAATTGCTGAGTGCCCGTCAACTTCAAGCGAACAAGATGGCTGGAGGACGAGGGGCGAAGAAGAGTGGACGCGGGGACGGAGGACGCGGTGAGGCGTCACGTCAGTCGCGTCGTGTTCAAGGTTTGGGGCCTGAAGAGCAGAAGGATCTGGATACCGTGGTCCGTGACGCTCGGAAGGCGAAGAAGGCTGCTCGCGAGAGCGAGGCAGCACAAGGTGGGGACGCCAAGGCGTCTGCCGATCAAGATCAGTCCGCTGCTGGACCTCCGACGCAGGATGAACAAGCTTTGTCCAGAGATCAAGGTTCATCGGAGGCGGTTTCTGGGTCGCAGACCCCTGGAGTCCCAGAGGAGCACACCCGTGAGGGTGGTGCTCAGGCGTCTGAGGGAGGCGCCAATGCGGCTGAGCCCCCGGAGGTGATCGACTTGGTGTCATCTTCGGACGAGTCTGTTGTGGAAGTGAAGCCGGAGCCCGTGCGAGCGAAGGAGGAGGCGAAGACTCAGAGTTCCAAGGTGAACCCTGGGTTCGCACCACCTGAACCCAGGGCTCCCACGTCAATTTCGCAGGTGGTACCCAGGATTTCTTCTGAGAACGAGGTCCGGGACACTACTGTTTCCGCTCCAGACGCTGAGAACATGGTGTTGTACGTCCGACGTGAAGTTCGACGCTGAGAAGAGGTGAACCCTGGGAAGGTGACACCCCCGAGTGTTGTCTACGAGTGGCCGACTCCGAAACCGGATGCCAACTCGTACTTCGCGGCCGCGTATGCAACTGGAGACTACTTCAAGTGGCGGTTGTCTCTGGCGAACCCCGACGAAGCCTGGATCTCTGAGTTTCGCCTCGCCCGGTGGGGCGTCGGAACTGCCCAAGATCTCATGGCGACTACGATCCCCCAGAGTATCATGACCGCACGCGAGTGTGTCGCCATTCTGCAGACTCGAGGCTGGTGATTGCTGGTGTGCCTTTCAAGGTGAATTCTGAAGAACAACCGGTAGCGAGTGTCCCGGAGCAAGCACCAAGACTGGATTACCACAAGGAAGATGGAGACGGTGATTTATTGATGACGGACTATGATGCGGATCTACTGGGACGACAGTTTGTCCTGAGATTCAGGGTCACTGGACTCAGGATTTCACGGAGCCCGTGAGGGTCAAGTGAAGGCGAGCCGCAGCGCAAGCGAACTCAGCACGGACCGCCACGCCCGCAGGTCCCATCGACACCATCAGCGTTGTCCACACCGTCGCTGTCCTCTCTTCCTGCGTACAAGTCCTCGGCCAGTGCTTCGCTTCAGAGTTCCACTCCCCTGAATTCCATGTCCAACGGCCGTGATCCTCTGGAGTTGGAAGCCAAGGATGTCGCTCCGGATTCTGTGCCAAGTGTCATCGGTACCTCACGAGCTTCGGACGAGAGTACGGCTTCAGGCGTGCAGACGTCTTATGGCAGCTCTTCGTCTTCGTCGATGCAATCACTGGGACAACGAGTTGGAGCTCTGGCGCTGGTAGCTCAGAGTGCAGGCGGCTTCGCGGCTGCCGGAGATCTGGGATTCCAGGTCACCCGCACAGTCATCCCTCCGCGTCTTGTGTCAGTTGATCAAGATGACGTTGAGATGGCGTCGTCCGTGCATTCTGACCCAGAGATCGCCCCCAAGAAGGCAATTCCCTCCGGAGTTCCAGCATCAGCTGCTGAGCCGAAACTCAGGGAACCAGCCTTGGTCTCTGGATTCGGCGGCCCGAAGGATGTCAGCGGTGACGAGCGGAGTCAACACCAAAGCTCTAGGAGCGAGGTGCGCTCTAGACGCTCGACGAAATCCAGGAGATCAGCCGTGTCAAGTCGCTCAAGTGGATCTAGAGATCTTGGATCAGCTTCGTCCGTGTCCACTAGGTCGGGGCCTGCCCAAATCGAGCTGAATGTCTTGCGAGAGCAGCAGGAATGGCAGGCCCGCATGGAGCAGGAGCAACGCGAGTTCCTCGCCAGAGAGCGTCTTGATGCTCTGGAGCGCGAGCGACTCAGGGAACAACGCGACTTGGAAGCGCGTCGCCAGATCCAGGAACTCACGGATCGTCTGGTTCATGCAGAGATTGCCCGAGGGGAGGCGGAACGGCGTGCGCAAGAGGTGGAAACCCGTCAAACTCAGGATTTCTCAAGGATCCAGAGTGTGACCCAGGATTTCACCTAAAAGTTACGCCTGGAGCGTGAGCGCCTGGAGGCTGCCTACGCTGAGCGCTGGCAAAAGCGCGAAGCCGAAGCTGACGCTGAACGTGCGCGCTGGGCCTCGGAGACGTACGAGAACTGGAAAGCACAAGTGGCGTCTCTGGAGCAGAAGGTCCAGGAAACCGAGGCCGCAAGAGAGCAGGAGCGTGAGGCTTCCCAGAATATCCAGCGGTTTCACGCCAGTCAAGTGCGCGACCTTCGAGCAACATTGTGCCAAGTTCAAGCGCGGCGCGCAACCGCTACCCCTGATTTGGCAACCAATGTGAGGCCGTCAGCGACTCAGAACCCTGAAATCGCAACACGACCCCAGGAGTCCAGTGGCGTAATCAATGGAAACGCAAGTGTCGCAGGACAGAGACGGGAGACAGCTGATTTGAAGAACACTTCCGAAGTCGCCGCCTCCCAGTTAAGGGCGACCCTCGCGCAGCATCCCGCCGACACTTCCGGCAGAACGAAGCAGGCCAAGCGAAGACATAGCGCTACGGAGACCAAGGCGACACAGGACATCAAGCAGGAGCCTGCGCCTCTGGAGAAGACTTCGGAGCCCAGGAAGGTAACGACCTCTAAGGCCTCGCAGGACTCTAAGACAGACTCCAAGCGCTCCGCGGCCAAGAAGAACCCGCGCAAGAAGAAGAAGCGCCAAGACTTCAACCAGCCCTCAGACTCGGACCCAAGTTCTGACTCTAGCGATGACAGCTCGTCCTCTGAAAGCGATGACAGTTCGGACGAGAACTCTGGAGTTAACCTGACGGCGGCTTCTACGGCTTAAGCTGGCACTACGCTTCTGACGTTCCGACCGTACATCAACTCGAATACTCTGGGTGAGTTTGATACCAAGGCGTCACTCAGGGAACGCGTGCATTGGTGGGAGCGTTTTGCGAGCACGGCCGCTCAAGGGGGCTGGTCCACGAAGATGCGAATCCAGGAACTCAAGCTGAAGCTCTCAGGAGCTGCGCGTGACTGGTTCAATCAATTGCCCAAGCATACTCAGCGCGACTGGAAGGAGCTGGCGTCTGCGTTCAGGAAGAAGTACTGCAAGGCACGCTCGTCGTACTCTGAACGGTACTTCACGATGGAGATGAAGAGCTCAGAGAGCGCTCTGGATTTCTTCTATCGTCTGAATTCCGCCGCTGGTAAAGCTGACATTGACTTTCGCAAGTCATCGAAGCGTCTGGAGAAGCACATCCTGAGGTTCATCACGAAACTCAAGGACACGCGCCTCAAGACGTCGCTGCAAGGCCAGAGATTCAGAAGCATCGCCGACCTGGAGTACGCTCTGGAACAAGATGAAGAGGTGTGGAGTCGCAGTGACCAGGATGCGCCGCCACCCAGAGTTCGCGACTTTCGTGCTGACAACATTCCTCAGGGGCGTTTCAAACCGAAGCGTGCTGGACGTGCGTATGTGACTAGGGGCGACGTCTCTGACTCTGAGTCGGAGGAAGACCCTGAAACTCACGCTCGTTTTCAGGAAATCTCGGATGAACCCAGAGTGTCAACCCGAACTTCAAGCGCGAACTCAGGGTCAACTCGAGAGATCTCTGGAGAGGACACTACTGCGTCTAACGCTGGAAGCTCGACGAGCATGCAGGGTACGGAATGGACTCAGACGCTGACGAACGAGGTCTATCGTGTGATGTATAACATGGGATGGCGCCCACCAAGTGCCCAACCAGGATCGAACATGAACTCTGGGTTTCGTTCGCCTCGCCGCGAGAACCCGAATTGGGACAAGCTCTGCGAGAAGTGCGGCAAGTGGGGACATCCAGAGGAGAACTGCTGGAAAGACATGAAGTGTGATCGCTGCCTCGAGACGGGTCACCCGACGCACATGTGCCGCGCGCAACCGTGCGAGAATTGCGGCAAGTTGCATCTCGGGAAACCCTGTGAAGACTGGAAAACGCTGGAAGCTGTGAAGAGACTCGCCCGCCAAGGTGCACTGAAGGACATGCCGAGCCAAATCCTGGATAAACTTCTGGATGGCGAAGCAAACTCTGGGAGGCCGTCAAACCAATAAGCCCGCTGGGTGGGGACCCAGTACGCGCCGGGCTGAAGAAGGCCCCAGAGTTATGTGTTCTAGTGTATGTAGGCCCGGAGCTGAGAACAAGAACCCAAGATAACCAACCATGCATGACTACTTTGATTCAGGATCTCACGAATTCCCCTGAATTTCAACGTCCTGAACAAGTGAACCCAGGAGAAGTGAACTCTGGAGCAATTATGGAGTACAAGCTGAACCTTGGGGAACGCTATGGATGGTGGGAAAACAACGATCCTGATCCGAAGAAACGTGATGTAGTGATGGTGCACGGTGCTGTGAACGACTGTCGGACGAAAGTTCTCCTGGATACCGGTGCGACTGTGAATATTGTGAGTTTCGACTTAGCGCGTAAGCTCGGACTCAGACTCAAGTCGCACAAACAAACCAAGGTGTCTGGAAGGGGAGGCGTTCCGACGTATATCGGCGCCAGTGCCCAGGTGAAGATCACCCTCGGCCCGAGAGTGGTGTATCTCCTGGATGTCTGGGTTGCTAATATCGGCGAAGGGATCGAAGTACTTCTGGGTATGAGTTTCATGTTTGCAGCGGGAGTAAGGACCAGCATTCGAGAAGGCCTCGTAACACTGCCGGATGAAGAAGCGATGATGATGTGTGGATGGAATCCAGAGGATCGCCTGGGTGTCGACATGCCTGTGGAAACTACGGGAAGTTGGTACCTGGGTCCTGGGGAATCCAGAGTGGTGAAGATTTCGTATGGATCGACGAACCCACAGCGTGAGGTTGTGTGGGCAGGGCGCGGTGACCGCTGGGTAACGCACCTGATCTACGCGTCGAGGTCTTGGCCAGTCGCTGTGAAGGTGGTCAACATCTCCGACAAGGACGTCTGCATTCACAACCGAACTCCGGTCGCTCGAATCGTGGAATACGGCTTCTTTCCGCGGGCTGGGCGCTTCGTACGCCCCGGTTCCTTTGCGTATCGCGAGTGGCAAACTCTCATTCTGGAGAGTGTTCAGTCGCGTGAGGGACGGCTGCGCGCAGAGCGCTTAGCTGCGCTGGAGCCATCGTGTGTGGAGACCCCAGAGTATCAGTGGCCTAAGAAGATCCTGTCGCGGCCTGCAAAAGGACCTGGCATGGCCCTGCTCGCCTCAATCCTCAGAAAACCGGAAGCTCGTCGTGTGCGATTCGCTGAGGATGCATCAACCCAAACGGATGAAGTGCCTCTTGAAGATCCCCCTGAATTCCGAGACGCCGCTGTTGACACAAGCGACCTGGGCGACGTTCTCAAGGACACAATGATCGACGCGACCATGCAAACTGACGAGATTCCAAAGTGCACGAGTCCCGAACGCGATACGGCCACTGAAACTCTGAGTTTAGAGGTTGAAGTTGGCAGTGATTCTCAGGATCAACAAAGTGAAGGCAGCGATGCTCTGGATTTCGAAGTGAATGATGATGACTCTCAGGGTGCCGTTGAAGACTACTGGGATATCCCGATCTCAGGGATGCCTGGGACTCCGCTGGAGAAGCTCAGGCAGGAGTATGAACGTTGCACGAAGGTTTCCACAGAGGATCTCGACTATGAAACCGCGGTTTACATGCGCGAAGGTAGCGAGTTGCTCTCACAGTTGCGCGACCAGTTGGTGATGCTCCCCGAGATACAGGACTTGACACCTCAGTGTAAGATCGAAGAAGCTGATGTTGGGGTCCCTGGGAAAACGACTCCTGAGATGGAAAACCAAGTGAGGCGAATTCTGGAGTATCATCGGAAGATTTTCCTAGGAGATGGCAATGCTGCGCCTCCACCTGGTCTGTGACTTAGATGTGGGCGACGCTAAACCTGTCGCCCAGCGTCCAAGGTCTATCGCACCCCACCTGTGGACCAAGGTGTATGAACTTCTGAAGAAGCTCCTGGAGAATGGGCTGATTGAGACCTCTACATCACCCTGGGCATCTCCGATTGTCATCGTCCTGAAGAAGAACGGCGTCGACATCCGCATGTGTATTGACTATCGTGTGGTGAATGGCTTCATCAAGCTCTCGCACTACCCGTTGCCGCTCATTGATGACCTCCTGATCGGATTCGAGTCGGCGATGTGGTTCATGAGCTTGGATATGGCGAGTGGTTTCTGGGCCATCAAGATGACTGAGAGAGCCAGGTTGATCTCTGAGTTTGTCTGTCCCTATGGGCACTACCAGTGGGTCAGGATGCCCTTCGGCCTCAAGAATGCGCCGCTGATCTACCAGGCAGACCTCAACAATTGCCTGTGGGGATTCCTGCGACTTTCCCCTGAGGAAGAGGCTGAGGTGGACCAAGACGTCTTGGATTTTCTGGGGTTAAACCCTGGGGAACCCAGGATTTCAGAGGACGCTGAGCCACGGCTCTCAGTGTTGACAGACGAGATGACGGTTTTCCAGCGTAATATCCCGGCGCCCTCTCAGATGGGTCCTGTTCTGGGTCGAAGCTCGTATATTGACGACATTGCCCACGGTGCACCAACCTGGGATCAGCTGTGCCAAGATTTGAACGCGCTGCTCTTCCGTCTACGTTACTGGAACATTTCTGTGAGTCTCCCCAAGAGTGAATTTGGGAAGCTGTCGATTCCATACCTCTCGCACGAGATCAGTGCCGAGGGTATCAGGGCAACTCCAAAAATCGCGAAGGGCGTCCAAGACTTGCCGTTTCCGACAACACTGAAGGGGGTCCAGAGTTTCATGGGAAGTCTGAATTACTACAACAAGTTTATTGAAGACCTCCCTGTGATCGCGGCTGTTCTGTACGAGCTAACAGAGGAACAAGTGAAACTCAGGAGAGACTTGTCCAGAGCTCAGGAAGCCTTTGAAATTCTGAAGCGCAAGATCGTCTCGACTCCGCTGTTGCGGCATCCTGACCGCTCCAGGCCTTTTGTAATTATTCCCCACGCGAACCCGTGGGCAGCATCTGCTGTATTGGGCCAGGAGTATGATGGAATTGTGCACCCAGTGAGGTTCACAGGACGAGTTCTGAATGACGCCGAACTGAGGTACCACATCGCTGAGAAGGAGGTGGTCGCGATCCTGAGGGTCCTGGAAGTGTTTCGCACTTTGGTTGAAGGTAGCCCTAAGATCGTAGTTTACACGAGATACTCTGTGCTGAAGTGGTTGCTGACATCCCAGTCAGCAGACGGCCGGACTGTCAAGTGGGGCCTGAAGTTGTCGCACTGGAACCTGGAGATACGCAGGGTTCAACGCGATGAAGACGGACTGGCTGCGATCCTGGGTGCAGGCATTACCCCCAGGGAACACTTGGATGAAGTCGCTGAGAACTTGATCCCAGCCAAGGGGCGCGTCAAACCACCTGTGCCTATCAGTATGGAGATGTTGGAAGCGGACTACGAGGGTTGCATTCTGAGTTTCGATGGCGCTGCCAAGACGTCCACGCGGCAAGGAAGTTGTGGATGCATCCTGTGGCATGTCCCGGGATGGGAGATCCTAGATGCTCAGGGTTTCATTCTGGAGGATGTGACTGTCAATGACGCAGAGTACCATGGGCTTCTGAAGGGACTCAGCCTGGCGATCGAACGTGGAATTCAGGATATTGTCGTGGTGGGAGACTCTAGGATTGCCATTCAACAGGCCCAGGGTCTCATCAACTGCAATCAGCCCAACCTCCAGAGGAAATTGGCTGAGTACGAGGTGCTGAAGACGAAGTTCAAGTCAGTTCGCTTAGTGCATGTCAAACGAGAGTTCAACCAGGCCGCAGACTACTTGACATCGAAGACTCTAGCACTTGGTGAATCCTGGAGGGTCGAAGACGCTGACGAGCGAATGCATCTGCAGTTGGTGTCCAAGATTCATGAGAAGTTAGTGAAACCTAAGGTGTTGCTGAGCGTTGGAACTCAGGAGAATGGTTCTCAGGGTGATGACACTCTGGGTATCCCTGGGCCAGAATGCGCCCCGTTACCCGCGGCCGCCAAAGTTTTCGCTGTCATGACCCGAGCGCAAACTCAGGAGGCGGAAGACCAAGGCGAACCTATGGGCCCTCTGGAATACCAGGCCGAACGCTGGCGACGGATCAAGGTGCACCAAGACAAGGATGACCACTTGTTGCAACTCAAGGATTTTCTGAAGGGAGACGTGAGCAAACTGTCACATGCCCAGGCTAGGAAACTTGCGAAGGTCGCCGACGACTTTGTGCTGGACTCCAGAGAAGTCCTGTATCGCCTAAGCCGTTCTACGCGGGATCGCCCCAGGGACATGGTCGATGAACTCAGACTTGTAGTTCCGAAGGCGTTGCAACCGGACTTGCACTACGCTCATGAAGATTTTCAGGGTGGCCACCAGGGGATCACCAGGACGTATGAGAGATTGCGCTCTGAGTTCTACTGTCATGGCATGTACGCGGACGTGGAAGTGTTCGTCAAAGAATGCTTGGACTGCGCTAGCGGCAAGGGGCGTCCTCAGAATGCCGGGCCATCCCCTGGAAACATCGAACCCAGGAGGCCGTTTGAAGTTGTATCCATGGATTTCGTGACGCACCTGCCCAAGTCTGACCGTGGGAACACTTTCCTGTTGCTCTTTCAAGACTCGTTCTCAGGGTTCGTCATGTGTAAACCTATGAGTTCAACGACAGCTCAAGACGTCGCTGAAGTGTACGAGGAGCAGGTTTTCAGGAGGTTTGGAGCGAGCTCAATGCTGCGACACGATCAGGATCCACGGTTCATGAGTGAAGTATTCACGCGATTCCGTGAACTTCTGGGCAGCAAGCAGCGAGCCACTCTGGCATACCGCCCCCAGGCGAACGGACAGCAAGAGCGGCCGGTGCAGACAGTTGTGCGTAGCATTCGTGCGTACATCGCTGAAGCAGACCAGAGCGACTGGGACGACCATGCTGAGCGTTTGATGTTTGCCCTGAATACCTCTTTCGATGCCACGCGTCTGGATATTCCCTTTTTCTTAGTACACGGGTGGGACGCACACGGCACCGTATCCGCCATGCTAGGACCCAGACCGTCGAGTGTTCAGGAGCGCACAGCGTATGAGTGGCGCAGGAAACTGCAACGCGATTACAGCTATGCACAGGCCTGCGCAGAAGATCTTCAGAAGAAGGCCAAGCGAGCACGTTCTGCCGAGCAGACCCGGAAGTGGAAGGAGCTGTCAGATCATCTGAAGTCAGGTTTCGAAGCTGGTGACGCCGTCTGGCTGTATATACCCAAAGTACAGCCAGGTCTGAGCCGTAAACTAGCCCACATGTGGCATGGACCTTTCAGAATTCAGGAGATCCACGACAACTTTCGCGTGAAACTCAGGGTCGAGAACACAGGATATCGCGTGAATCCCTGGGTACATGTGAGCCGCTTGAAACCCAGAGCACTGTTCCCGAAGAGGCCTACTGTAGAGATCGATGTGGATGAAGACGATGACTTCGACGCGGCTCTGCTACCTGAGGATAGCTGGGAACCTGACACAGCGAATGATGAGTATGAGGTCGAGCGAATTCTGGATCTGCGGTGGACCAAGCGAACTCGGACATCAAAGCGGACTCGTGAGTATCTCGTGAAGTGGAAGGGCTATGATGAGACTGAGTGGTTGCCTGTGTCGAAGCTTAACTGCGGCGCTTTACTCTACGAGTTCAACCAAGGCGCGAGAGCACGAGCCCGTTTCCAGGCCATGCAAGCCGGAGATGATCACCCAGGAATTTAGTACTCTGGGGTGACAATGATCCAGAGTCACACGTGAAATTCAGAAGACGAAACCCTGGGTAACACAGTGAAACTCTGGAGAAGATCGATGGAATGTGTGCAGAATGGAGATAGAAACGTGAGTGTGAATTGATTTGATTATGGAGAAAGTGACAGTGCTGAGGCTTCGGCGCGGCGCTGAGTGATGAGCTTTTCGAAGACATGGATAAGAAGACTTGGTACAGTAATGACGGCAGCCCAAGGGGCGACTATGAAGATGATGAAACTCTGAAGGAAATTCTGAGGCAAGATGGAATCCTGGGTATTATTGAGAAGTTACGCCACGACATGCAAAATGCAAGCAATCCTCAGGACTCTGGCAGAGAGACACTCTCACTGGTACGCAAGTGACAGCGGATTGAGCTTGCGGATAGCCGCAGGCTTGATGTTATTCTGGATGCGCTCCGGCACATACTGGAGCCACTCCTCATCGTCGGCCGTGTTCCATGCACTCGAGCCGGCTCGCGCAAGTCCAGTGCCGCCAGCTGAGTCTCAAGGTCGTCGCACCGGGGGCCGCCAAGAATCCGGACCCTGGGGTCTTCCCAGATCCAATAACAGACCTAGTCAGGAAGCTTCCAGAGGCCGGGCTCGTGCAACAAGGAGGGAATGAACCCAGGAGTATTCTGGGACCGCTCCAAAAGTGCCTTGAACGTCCTACGAAGCGCATTGCGACGCGACCGGCGCTTGGCGTCCAGAGCGATGTCTTCCTCAGCCTCGGTCGGAATAGGCACCCAGTGCCCCCGTTCCCAGATGGCCTGAGCGTGCTTGTGCATGGCGTCCACGATGTCCTCCACCAACTTGAGGGCCTTCGTAGCGAGCATGTCCCGCTCATGGAAGTAGAAGACCCGGATGCGCCCCTGAAGCATGGTCACCCAAGGTTTGGAATCCAGAATTTCTTGGTACGCTTTGCGGTTCCAGCGTTCATGAACCACGTCGTACGAAAACTTGTGGATCTCGTACTCAGGAAACCCGGGAGTCTGGCATGACGCACTCTTGGTCGAACTTGGATACTGCACCAGGATCCCATGGATACGCCAAGAAGTTTCGTCGTCCTCAGGAACCTCAATCGTCGCCAGCTCATCAGCAGTCAACTCTGAGTATGACTTGCATGCGAGGGATGAAGGTTTCTTGGAACGCGCAGCGACCTTGGACGCTCGTGCCGCACTTGAACTCTGGGTACCAGACTTGGGTTTCTGTGGCTCCTTGCGACGCTGTTTCTTGGACTTATGGCTGGGATTTTGAGACTTGTCAGTAGACCCAGAATACTTGCGCTTGCCGGAGGCCTTTGGAGGCTTTTCAGCCACGTCGTCCTCTTCAGCGTCCTCTTCAGCGTCCTCTTCAGCGTCCTCTTCGGCGTCATCGTCAGCGACCAGAGGCTCAGAGGCGAGGTATTCCACTTCTTCCTCGGAGCTGCTGGAAGGACTTCCCTCTGGGTCTTCAGCCGGGGGCTTGTAGTCTGGATCATCCTCAGGGTCGTCCACGGTGGAGTCCGCGTCTTCGTCAGGATACACCACGTGATCATCAAGGTTCCTCCAGGGCGGTGGGACTTCTCCACGTCGGAGACGTCGATCCAGGCGCTCATCCGCCATCTCGTAGTAAGCCTCAGGAACGTACTTGCTCCATGGAGTCTTGTCCAGGCGACGCCAATACATCATGCTCACGAGCATCTTGATCAGCTGTGGTTGTCGGAAGTGTCCGTGGGCCGCTCGGTCGCTGCCAATCCATTCCATGGCGCTGTCGTACTTGAGCCCGGCGAGAATAGCCTGGCGCACATCTGGACGGATCTCCTTCCAGACAACACCCCCAGGGAGCATCGTGTGCGCGGCCTCCTTGGATACCACAGTCTTCTCACCAGCACGACGCACAGAGTCGCGACCAGGCTGGTGGTCCGTGGGACGACGCTGGACCTTGTGAACCTTGGAACCCGTGGACTGCTGCGACTTGCCCGTCGACTCAGAATCCTTGGATTTCTTGGAACCTTGGCTCTTCTTCGAGCTCTGAGGCCCCTTGGAATTCTGAGGCCTTGAACCAGAAGTCGCCCCACGCCTGGGTTTACTCCCAGGGCCTGTGAGATCCAGAGTTTCAGGACGCGTAGGGTGTCCAGATCCAGACCCAGAAGACGGAGGCATGCGCGTGCTCTTCTCAGGATACGGAGCCACCGCAGCTTTGCGCTTGTCCATCGCCGTGACGCTGATGACGGTGTCCCAGGCCTCGGGTGGTTTCGAGTCCTTGATGCAGAGCCCGAAGAGGTCGTGAAGGCGCTCCCAGTTTCCCGTGAAGTCCGTGTGCTCCTGGAGAAAATCCGAGAGTTTCCAGGGATCCATGGTAGCAGACTCGAGGCGCGATTTCAGGATTCGCACCTGAGGTTTAGAGTCGGACAAACGCGCCTTGAGCTGCGCCTTCTCGGACTCGAGGGCATCAATTTCGTCTTGATATCGCGCCTTCTGACGCTGCAGTGCCGCCTCGTGCTCGTGCTCCACGGATTCTGACTTGCCGAGAGCCTCTTGGACCTCTTGGAACCAGTAATCACGAGTGAACTTCCATGCGCGCTTCCGTTCCTTGAGTTCGCGCTTCACGTGGACCAGTTCATCGACCGCTGCGAAGCCCTGCTGAGATTCAGCCAGGGACCGCATATGCTTGTAGGCACCGAGAGTGCGGCGCAAGTAGCCGGTCATCTTGAACACGCGTTCCGCGAATCTTGTACTGTCGAAGTGCTGCAGGAGCGAAGCCATTTCACGACGAATGCTGATGGAATTCAGAGAACGGTCCAACTCGTAGGCCGAGAGGGGTAAACTGCGAGGCCGCAACACGCCGGACCCAGCGTCCGCACCACAGACCTCCCTGAGCCACTGAAGGTCATCGTCCGACAACTCCTCGAAGCCTATCAGAGTGGTGACGCCACCGTAGCCCTCCGTAGCGAATGCACCATCGCGAACGTCCCTCGTGATCGCGGGAACCCCTACGAGGTACGCGTTGGTTCCGAGATCGGGCGGCGTCGGGAGCCGCCAGTGTGGTGGGCGATCAGGGATCGTGAACTCCGGGAGCTCCACATCGCTGTCCTTCAGCATGCCCGAGAGGATGAGCCCCTGGACGTCGGTCACTGTCGCGTGACGAGGCGACTTGAACTCAGGAGCGTTCGCCGTAGCCGCACCTGACGCCGCCTCCTCCGCGTCGGGAGCCTTGGACTCTGAGTCTACGACACCGGCCTCTGGAGTTGCAGCGTCAGCTGAGGCACCGCCATCAGCCTCGCGCATGTCGGTGTCGGGAGCCTTGTCTTCGTCGTCGGACGCCTTGCTTTCCGAGTCGGCGAAAGTGACTTGTCTGGCCTTTCCCTTAGGAACGCCAGTCGAAGCGTCGCCGCTACTGTCCGCCTGCGCACTGTCGTCGCTCTCAGGAGGGGCGCATGCAGGGGCGTCGACCGCGCGTTGCTGTGCTGGAGGAGGCGCGGGCGCTGTGCCTTGAGCCGATGTCGCCGCCGGCTTGCCGTCCGTGGATGCGTCCGCCGTGTCGATGATTTGTGAAATGGGAATGTGACCTTGAAGATCGGCCCCGACCAACCGTTGGGGAGACAGGGGGCCGAAGTGTGTGAAATCCTGGGAGTCGACAGAGGGCAACGGCCGTATCGATCTCCAGGGTGCCTCGAATTCGGTGTTTTTGTGGCCTGGCCATGGTTCACCAGTTCGGGGTGATTTCCTCTTTGATGGACCCGGACCAGGAGGGGCGGTTGACACGAGGCGGTTCCCTGAAATTTGCCGATGATGTGCCGTCACCCTGTCGACTTGGAGCTGGTATCGAACTATGATTGGTGGATAAGCTTGGATGAGCACGGCTGTACCCGTGTGACACGGATGGCGACTGTGGGAGAGAAGTGATCCAGTGGGATGAATCCAGTGCCTGACCGCAGATGGGCCCAACTGACTGGAAGTGTGGATCCTGGGAGTGCACACCCAGGATTTCAGAAGAACACTCAGTCCAGTCCCGGACTTTCCCTTACGATGAGTGCCTAAAGTCTGGCGGAAAGTGTCTCTGGAGAACGTATCCCAGAGTACACCTCATCTTGCTGTGGGTCAGAGCCCTCTATGGATTATATCTCCTGAGAACCACCCCCCACTACTACCGTGAACATGCGCCGGAAGCCGCACAACCCGCTAAGTGTTCGTACTTGTGGAGGTCAACGCGAGTCTGTGAAGAACACAACTTGGTATCCAGAGTACCAAATGGAAACCCTGAGAATCATCCCGGATGGACAGGTAACCCAGAGTTCCAAGTGATCCCCTGGATTTAGAACGTGCACGCAGACTCCCTATACTGAAAATAAGTACTTCCCAAGCCAACACACAAGAATCCCCAAGAACCCTCAAGAGTTCCCCTGAATTCCACTGAGTCTCAGGAGTGATCCAGAGTATCACATGAATCTCTGAATTTCGAGCCAGTTGGGAGTCAGTCTGCAATCAAAGTGATGCGTGACCTTGAAGATCGAAGTGAAGATCTGCTGACTGAATACTTTCGAGGAGTCGAGAGGGAACCGATAACCATACGAACCCAAGTCCAAGGACCCACATTTGGCACTTTGGACGCCTTGCGACGATGGAATCGCAAGCCGATCGCAAGTTTGGACCGCTGAACCCAAGGCATACTGAAGACAAGATACTTGACCTCAAGCATAGTGAAATGAAGACATTTGCCCGTAAAAGAATGCAGAAGAGAGAGAGAAGTAAGAGAGAGAAGTAGCCGATAAAGACAAACAGAGTTCAATTTTCCCTGTACTGCGCAAGTGACTTCGGCCAAGCCTACCGACGGAAATCCGGAGGACCTGAGACTACGACCGCGGGACGCTAAGGGCGCATCAACGGCGAAGGACAGCCGTCTGTGTGGACTCCATCAAACTCAAGTCCAGTTAGGTGGGGACCAGCGACGGCCTTGAGCTTCCTGGAGTGATCCATCTATTTCATATCCTAGTTGGGTCACTTGCTGTGCTCGTGGTAGCCCATTTCATATTATTCCAGAGGGTATTCTGGGGTGCTAGGTAGTCGCCTCCAGGATTTTGTGGTTGACTGCTTGTGTGAAGGGAAAGGTAACTGATAGTGATTGTATTTTCCTCCTGTACTGGAGGTGGTGCGCGTTTGTGTGAGTCTCAGGGGAGCTAGGCCCCTGAATTCAGACTCGAGTGAGCCTAGTGTGTGAGTGACCCACCGTCCGAGGGTCCAAAAGAATAAGTGACGGCTAGTTGTAGTGTTTGTATACTCTGTATTTGTTGGTTTTATCGAGCTAGGAAGGCATTTGGGTAAGGTGTCTTCTGAGTTCCTCACCCCAGAGTTGACTGAAATCCTGAATCCTGAATTCGTGATATTCTGGATTTCGGGTAATCTGATTTCTGGGTTTTGCCTCTAGTGTCGAGGTGCGTTCTGGATTCGACGTTGCACCTCAGCGCTTCTTCAAGGCTACATTCAAGTTTGGTGGAGTGCCGTTCCGTCAAAGACAAACGAGCCGACAGGGATTACACAAGGTACCCACGCCAACCAAGGAGAGTGATCCTCAGGGTTTAAAGCTTTGCGGCTGCGAATCTCTTGGATTTATCTTCTTGCTGTTGACTCTGAAGTCGATTCTCTGGGTCTACACCCTAAGAACCTTCTTGGGCTGCGCTATACGAACCCCCTGGGCGATAAAGGCTTTCATCGGCCTCGCCTCAAAGGTCTCTGAGATCCACTCGAACGACTCGATCGACACGGCTGATCTCCTGGATTTCGCCGAGCGTCTAGAGCGCACCTCGCTCCTAGAGTTTTGGTGTTTACTCCGCTCATCACCCCCTGACATCCTCGGGCCGCCGATCCAGAGATCGAGGCTGGTTTCCCTAAGTTTCGGCTCAGCGGCTGATGCTGGAACTCTGGAGAGAATTGCCTTCTTGGGAGCGATCTCTGGGTCGATATGCACGGACGACGCCATCCTCAACATCGTCTTGATCAACTGACACAAGACGCGAAGGGATGACTGTGCGGGTGACCTGGAATCCCAGATCTCCGGCAGCCGCGAAGCCGCCTGCACTCTGAGCTACCAGCGCCAGAGCTCCAACTCGTCGTCCGAGCGATTGCATCGACGAAGACGAAAGAGCTGCCATAAGACGTCTGCACGCCTGAAGCTGTACTCTCGTCTGAAGCTTGCGAGGTGCCGATGACACTTGGCACAGAATCCGGAGCGACATCCTTGGCTTCCAACTCCAGAGGATCACGCCCATTGGACATGGAATTCAGAGGAGTGGAATTCTGAAGCGAAGCACTGGCCGAGGACTTGTACGCAGGAAGATGAGGACAGCGACGGTGTGGGACAACGCTGATGGCGTCGATGGGACCTGCGGGCGTGGCGGTCCTTGCTGAGTTCGCTTGCGCTGCGGCTCGCCTTCACTTGACCCTCGCGGCTCCGTGGAATCCTGGGTCCAGTGACTTTGAACCTCAGGACAAACTGTCCGTCCCCAGTAGATCCGCATCATAGTCCGTCATCAATAATCACCGTCTCCATCTTCCTTGTGGTAATCCAGTCTTGGTGCTTGCTCCGGGACACTCGCTACCGGTTGTTCTTCAGAATTCACCTTGAAAGGCACACCAGCAATCACCCCCTCCACTCAACGAGTTCCACGGCGATGAAATTCTGAGTCTCTTCCATGACAGAGCGCGCCAAGCCTTCTGGAATCCTGGATGCACGTGTCGAAGACCAGTCGGGAATCAAGTTGA